>CM042010.1:74621893-75221893 GCA_023525715.1 Cichorium intybus
TTTGTTTGGTGATTAGAATGGTGATTTGGTGGTTTGCATGTTTATTTGTTTAGTTGTCTGTTTATGGAATATGTTGATTAAGTCTTGAATGTCGAAAACAATTGTCTATTTGGTGAATGTATGTTTGGAATTGTATTTTGAATTAACATGAAAATCAATGAACATACTTGATCTTTGCGTCACTACTACAAAATGAGCCCAATACAGCACTTTGGGAGCAGCACTTGTAAAAAGAGTTGCTTCTGACGCTAATACAGCACTTATAACATAAGTGTTGTATTAGAGTACCTATTGCAGCACCGTTTTCATAAGTGTCGCATGTTTTATTGAAAAAGACGTCAGTTTTAGGAAGTGTTGCATGTTTTGGTTTCTCATAGCAACACTTGTTTGAAAGTGTTGTAATCAGTGACAATGTATAACACAAATAATACACACACATATAGATATCTCCAAACTATTAATCAAATACATATATATATTTTTCTATAAAATAAAAAATTATTATGTTATTTGTATTTTATTAATTATTATATAAAATAACTACTATAATAAATAATAAATTTGATTATGATATATGTAAAAGTTTTATATTTTTAACTTCCCACTATGTTAAATTTGAACAAAGTTAAAATTTCAATTTCATGGCTTTTATATTTGCATCCTTACTTTTTCACCAAAAGTGAAAATTACAATTTCTTGGCTCTTGTTTTTCCCTCATTATTTTTTACCAAAGTTGAAGTTTCCTCCTAATTGCCTAATGTTAAGGTAAATTAGGCCCTGTTTGTTTGGCACTTAATTAAGCTATTAAGAGGCAAGCTCTTAATTAATTTTGACCTCTTAATTTGAAAAACCCCTCTTAATTAAACAGACTTGACGGCACATCTGTTTAAAAAAAAGAGACGCGTTCCTAAAATACCCTAACTATTTCACGCCTCCAACTATCGGGAGACCTATGCATCTTGTCTCCACGACCTGGTCTGCTGCTCCGGTTCCTTCTCCGTCGGCGACGCTACTGCTCCGGTGCCCACTCCGCCGGCGACCTCGTCTGCATCTTCGGCTTCCCTTGTTGCTGTCGCAGGTTCTTTCTTCTTCCACTTTCTCATCTCATTTTTCTTTAATAAAAATGTTATTCCATGTTAAATATCATATTCCATGAAATCACCTCGTTTCTATGCTCGATTTTGCTGTTTGTGTTGCTCGAATTTATGTTGCTGTTGTGTTGCTCCATTTTGCTGTTGTGTTCCTTTTTCTGTTCCACGAAATCCCCTGATGTTGATGTTAGCTCGAAATTTCTGGTTGATTTTGATGTTATAACATATAATCTTGCTTGATTTTGAAGTTATTAACATGTAAACTTGCTCGATTTTGAAGTAATTAAGATGTAATCTTGCTCGATTTTCTGAATTGGGACATGAATTGAAGGTGTATTCAGGGACATGAATTGAAGATAATATCATTACACTTATTCAGGCATCAATTTTGTGTATTTTAAACTTAAACTTACTGAGGAAAGCTATAACTTTTTCTGTTGAAAATGTTTATTTTCTTACTGTTCTGGTTGAAATCGAGTGGATGCTATTTTCTTCATCTTTTCAGTTGAATCGATTGGATGATGCTGAAATTGGTACTTTTTTCTATTTCAAGCATACTTCTACTTCTTTAACTTTCCCTAGATTTACATGTTTAGTATTTGCCAAACAGGTTATAATGATGTAGTGAACACCAAATATATATCGAGATCCAACCACGTCAAAGTAGGTGGACGCGAGCACAATCAATTTATCCATGACTGAATTTTTTTTCCTTTGTAAGTGACGTGTGTTAATAGCCTTCATTATGATCATACCCGATATAACAATCAACTTATCCATGACTGAATTTTTTTCCTCCTCTAATCTTCATACAGTCCCCATTTATACTCCAATTAACCAACTGAACACTTTTAGTGAAGGCTTTTAACTTTAAGATCCTCCAGACTAATGAGTTCAATCCTTCTCTTAATAAACTCAATAATAGCAACGAACTTTAGAAAACCTTCAAAATTAATTTCTTCCCCAATCTTTCTACAACCTCTAATCATGCTCCAAATAAAAAGGTGAACATAATTGATAAAGGACTTTTTACTAAAAAACATGCTGAACTTGAAAAAAGCAAAGTACAATGCCTTTTTGAGCAGATTAGTGAATAAAACTAACAACCACAACTCAATTACTCAATTATTCTTTTGATAATTATGTTATTGTGCATACAGATGAATGAAAACCCAAATTGGGAACAACCTGACTAAGCTCAAGTGTTTGAACGAAAACGTATGAGGAAAATTGGGAATGTATAATGCGATACATATGATGACACAGCAAAAAAGATTGTAAGATTGTACAAGTTTTTATATCAATTAGTTATGTTATTACATAGTTGAAAATTTGTTTAACTTTCATTTCTAAATAAACTGAAGGAACTAATGAAGAACTACCAACCCCCAGAAGGTGTGACTGCTCTGGTTGATCCTTTTGTGTCTGTGATGGGTAAAGAGTATGATGGACACTGTAGACTCTATGGTAAAGGTGTCACCAAAACATTACTAAAGAAGGTCAATGGCTTTGATACATCAGAAGCGGGAAAGAGACAAATAGCTGTTATGAGAAAAGAGCTTGAAGAGGACCATGAAAGAAAGAAGGCTGAAATGCGGAAAGAGCTTGAAGAGGAGCATCAAAGACAAAAGGCTGAAATGCGAAAAGAACTTGATGAGGAGCATCAAAGACAAAAGGCTGAAATGCGAAATGAGCTTGATGAGGAGCATCTAAGAAAAAAGGCTGAGTTAGAAGCCATCCGAAAGGACATCGACAACAAAATGAAAAAGTTAACGGAAAAATTACATGAGTAACCTCGGGAGACCTTCTGAAGTGAGATCTCCTCTACATTTAGTTAAAGGTATGACTTTATCAAGGTATAATGTATACATTTATAGGTAATGTACTTTGGTATAGAAATTATCACTGGTTAGAATTTCAGAAGTGGTCCTTTGTAAGTGTTTATTTGTATTTCAACAAATATTACCATACTAATCCACTTTTTTATTGTTTCTAAATGTACCAGGCTATGTTTTTTGGGGCACATAAAGATGCGTGTTGATTTTTGTAACCATATCAAGTGAAAGAAAGTAGAAGACATGGATGATGTGAACTTTCTATTAATGTACTTGATAGTTTTATGTCGAGGATACATTTAATGTTTTTTGGGATGTCTAAAACTACAATACACAATTAGTTTTGTTTTAGTTCTAGGAAATTAATATTTTAAAATGTTATTGTATAAACCTTGATATTATTTTATCACATATTTTGTTGTCGTTAAAAATCAGTTACTAGTTGTGATAAGCGCCCTAATAAGCATTGACTGGTGTTGTTTTTATACATTGAAGTGCTGCACTTTATATGAATAAGTGTTGCAAATAGGCTATTAGAAAATCAAACAAGTGTTGCGCTTCATGTAAACAAGTGTTGCACTTCATGTAAAAAAGTGTTACACTTCCTGTAAACAAGTGTTGCACTTACAAGTGTTGCAGTTCTTAAAAAAATGCAGCACTTCAAAAAAGTGTTGTATATCCTAAAATAAGTGTTGCATAAGGACTAAGGCGACATCACCTAAAGCAGCACCTGGTAAAGTCTTGTATTAGGCCAAATACAACACTTTTTAAGGCCTATGCCAGCACTTTTTGGGTGTTGGGTTAGGCCTATTTTGTTGTAGTGCGTATGTTAAATATCTTTATGTATCCGAAATATATGCTACCGAAATCCACTCTTGGATTTTGGTATATGTTACAAGTTCAAGTTCGGAAGTATGTCCAAGATCGGAAGTCAAAGCTCTGAAGTTACCAAGATCAGAAATGTCAAGACACCGAAATCCATCCCTGGATTTCGGTTCAACAACTCAAGTAACTTCTGAAGATTATTGTATGCAGCAATCAGCCATACCGAAGTTAAATCATAACTTCGGTCATCATCAGAAGCTTAGAAGACTGAAGATGAAGATAAGACAAATGGATAAGCATATCAAGTTATATAGAATGATTAGGCTAGATTAGGTGTGTTCTATTAGAAGCATGTTCCTTCTACAAATTGTATTATTTATATTCTAGCATAGTCGCCATAGTCTGACATTGTATTATTTGATTATTTAAAACCATCTTATCTGACTAAAGAGGGATGGATTGTCCCCTCTTCAGTCCTTAGGATAGTACCATCTGGTTCTCCCTTGCACTATAAAAGGGAGATCACTTCTTCTTTTAGTCTTCATGGTTTGAGAACTGATTTGTAACGATCTTTCTTTAATATATAAGATTCTCTCATTCCATCATATCTTGTTCATATCTATTCTTAATTTACTTATTCTACCTCTCGTATTTCAATCGTACTGTCTTAGTCTTTCAATATTGTTAATTGTTTGTTCATCTGTATTGTTGAGCTAAAAGATCCATCTAAGTAAATTCTTAAGTTCCCGAACTTATCTATCATTCCGCATTTACCACTCAAGTCTTCGGACTTGTCCAGCTATTCCGAAACTCATCCTATTTCTGAACTCACTCTTACTTTCCATACTATTACATAGATTTCGGTTCCAACAATTGGTATTAGTGCCTGTGTAGTTGTTTGCAAGGTCCATTGTGATCTGTTCGCTTAAGCTAGGTTAAGCAACATCCTTCGGATCCTCTACAAACCGTGCATGCTGCAAAGCTTACGTTCTTAAACTTTCTTTTTTCAAACACTTCAAAAATTCTTTTTAACACCATGCAAATGAACTATTCTCTGAATGTCGCCAACAGTGTTAGGAGCTCTACCCGAGCCCCAATACTTATCCCAACAGAATATAATGGTTGGGCGACAGAATGAGAAACTATCTGAGGAGGCAAGGCAAGGATGTTTGGAGAAACTTTAAGGAGGGACCTCATGTCCCTATTTACATCCCCCGGGCGGACACTGTTGAAGGTGCCCTCGGAGGAGCTCCTCAACCTCGATTGACACCTCTGGACATCGAGAAAATGGATAACGATCAGATTGCTTTCATAGAAATATCTTGTGGCATTCCCCCTGAACCTTTTGACCTTATTCAGAATTGTAACACGGCCCAAGAAATATGGGTTTTGTTACAAAATATGTTTCAAGGAACTGAAGAGGGGAAGGATAAGATTCTGACTACAAGCCTCAGCGAATATAATCAGTTCTTAGCGTTTACTGGAGAGTCTTTAAGTGTGTCTTTTACCCGTTTTTCTCTCATTGCGACTCGACTCCTGGGTGCAGGAGTAACATAAACCAATCAAGAAAGCAACCTTCGATTTCTTGAAGGTTTAGGGAAGGAATGGATGATGGTTAAGATGATACTTCAAGACTCTGGTAAGCTGAAAATGTTTAACATGTACTGGATTTATAACAATCGGTTAGGTCAGGAAAACGACGTGAAGAGCAACCAATCTCATATGGGAGGACCTCTGGCCTTGGTGGCTGAACGCAATCTGCCAATGTTGGGTAATTCACCACAACAGCTTGTACAATATCATCAAGCTGCTCAAAACCCGACTTACCTTTTGCCCACCAACCACCAGACTCAACAACATGAGATTAGTCAGATTTATTATCAACCTAATCCTATCCCATCCTACCATCCATCAGCTCTACAGATTTCCTACCCTTCAAACTATCAAGTACCTCAGAACTAGTATCAGCCTCCTGTTTCAAAACAATCTATCAATGCTCCTTCCTTGGCTCTTCCTGCTCCATCTGAATCCTGTTATTCGGAGTATGATGACAAGGAGGAGGCCTCATACCAACAGGAGATTGCCCTAATAAGCAAAAAGTTCAATCGGATACCATCTTACACCAGCCCAAAGAAAAACTTTCGACAAACTAACCAACGTGCAGGTTATCCATCCAGAAACCAAAATCACAATTATCAGAGAACAGCACCAATCAACATAGAATCAACATCATCTGACTACCGAGGAACAGTGTTCTGAAAAATCCAAAACTGCTCCAGCACCAGCTGCTAGTTCGAATCACATTCGAACACCTGATAAAAATAAGATGGATGTGATAAAGTGTCACAACTGTGGTGGACTGTGGCACTACGCAACTGACTATAGAGCCCCTCGGAACTTTCACAAGGAAAAAGATGATGAAAAGGCTAAAGCGTTTGTAGCAACCTCAAAAATGTTGACGTTTGGTCTTCTGGAGATGAAGACGAAGAGACTTATGAAAACAAACCCAAAAGTGGAAAAGCTGTAGGTGAGTGTATGATCGTTCAAGGAACCTCTGAATTCCAATCCTCAGACTGGGGAACGTCAAGCAGGTTAATGACGTGGAATGTGCCACTTCGACTCCAAGAAACTATGCATTCATGGTAAATCACAAAACTGGCAATGTAGTCAGCATTATTGAACAGGTATGCAATATGCTTCACACTAATAACATCTACTCTATTAACATAGAACCTTGCTTGGAAAAGATTGCTAACACTTGTGCAGATGCGCTAGTGGTATACCAAAGAGTTTTGGACAAAAGGGACGATGGTTTTGATGAGGTGATGAAGCTCAGGAGTAGACTAGAGGATCAAAAAGTTTTGTGTGATAAATTAGATGCTGATTTAAAAATCTAAAAGACATCTAAGATTACAACTAAAAATGTAAATCAGCTTTTGATATCGCAACGGGATTTAGCCTAAAGCGACAATGTACGTCTTAATCAATTAATTGACCAGTTGGATCATGCGACTGATGTTTTCAAATCTCCTGCTAACACAAATTCTTCTGAAAACACTTTCAACTAGGGCTAGACTCGAAAAGCAAAAAATAAAAATTATCCTGAATACAGTAAAGAAACTCCATTCTTTAGATACCCTTCAAAGAAATACGATGATAATATCGACGTTGACTTGACACAAACCGAAACTCATGTTCATGTTCATATTTTTCGGAAATCCCAAGTCAGGATGTTGACATTGCCGCAAGCAGTAAACTGTCAACATCATCGGTCCCGTTTGTGCCAAGACACTTGACTTCGGTCCCTAACGATATTCCTTCAACTTCTAATTAACATTCCTTCTTCGCAAAGTTACAAGGAAACTGCGTTGCTGAGGAATTTAACCCATGTCAAGCCGACGTGGAGGAAAATTCTAAGGAAGAAGAAATTGATGAAGAAATTGAAATGGAAAATGTCCAAACAAGCAAATTATCATCAGGATTGACTTTAACAAAATTACAATTAAAAGTCCCATTGATGTCAATACACCAAGTATGACTACTGAATCACCCGATTCAGGCACCAAGACATATGTTAATGCATTGTTAGGAATTATTTTAGTGGTTTAATTTTTAAATTTAATTAGGACTAAAATAGAATATATAATTAACTTAGGCTTTATTGGGTTTTTCGGTGTGAGCCGAACAACCCTAGGTTGTTCGGTTTGGTCCTTGTGGTCATCGCCCCATTTGGGCTTGTTTCTAGGTTCATGGGCTTGGGTTGCTAGGGTTTTTAAGTCTAGGGTATTTAAGGAAATTATGACCTCATTTGTGAGGTTGATTGCCTTGGAAAGTGTGCTAAGTAGAGAGAGAATTAGAGTTGGCAATCAAGATCTTATCTACCAGACCTTAGATTAATCAAAAGGTGTGCATTGAAGATTAAAATCTCCTTGTTCTTGTTCTTGTTCTTATTCTTATGTTTGGATTGATATCATTTGTGTGTAGATCTAGGATTTGTGGACCTACAATTGGTATCAGAGCTTGTTTTTGGTATCAATATTTGATTGTTCTTGGAGATTTTTGAAGAATTTTGGGTGTTTTGATTCGTTTTTGGACTGTTTTTGGTGTTTTTGTTCTTGAAGTTCTTAGTGTTCTTGGTTGACCTTCAAGCAAAATCATCTAAAAACGCTTTTTGATCCAAAATCACTATTTGCGGACTTGTTTTGTGCGTTCCAGATCTCAAAAATTGTTGTTCGGTAAGGCTCCAAGGTTATTCGGTGACGGCTTAATCAGGCTAGGGTTTTCTGTGATTGCTCGATTGCTACAGTGATTGTTCGGTCCTTTTGTGTATTACTCGGTCAGCCCATTAGTTTGTTCGGTATTTCGCTAGGGTTTCAGTTGTTCGGTTCTTCAGATTGTTTGGTCAAGGTGTCTCGGTGTGAGTTACTCGGTCAAGCTATTACTCGTTTAGTTGCTCGGTAAAGGGTTTCTAGGTGTATTAAGAGTTATTCGGTGTGTTACAGTGGAAAAACTTTTGCCATAATTTTTTTTTTGGGTTTTTTGATCTATATTTAGGCACTTGAAGGCTTTTTCGGTCCTCTAGAACCTATAAAGTGGCGACAAAAGGCACTTGCAAAAATCCATGCACTCCCGATTGCGAAAAGATTATTGCCAAATACCGTGAACACAATGACCGGCTGCTGAGAGAAGTCTTCGACCTTAAAAATCTTGTCTACGATGCTAAAAAGAAATTGAAACCCCTGCAAGAAAAAGTAGACGCTAAGACATCTAATTTTAAGAAAGTTCAAGCGAACTGGAGTACAGCGGCCACTCGATATCGTTTCGCCAAAAAGGAGATAACCGGTTTAACTGCCGAGCTTGAAGCATTAAAAGCGAAATACAAAGATGCTGATTTTAATATAAAAAAGTTTGATACATCAAGTGCGGTTGTTGAATCAATGGTTGAAAAGCAACTAAAATGGCTGAATAAACAGGGAGAGGGTTTGGGCAATAAATGTGTGCCAACCCCGTGTAATGACGATTATCCTCCAGGCTTAAGCATCTGTGATCAAGTCATGCTTACCCGTGATAAAGCTGAACGAGAAAGAGGGAAGCGTGATGAAATTGACCAGCTCATGGATGCTCGTCGTCAAGCAGATGAATCAAGAAAACTAAAGAAGCTACGGATGGTGAAGGTCTTGGATTCAAAACTATTGCACCTCCATTTAATCATAACTATATCTCATCTCTTGATACTGAGGAATCGGAGGAATGTTATCTTTCCAATTTCATTCCAAAGGACCAGTCTGGCACCGCTAAGAATGAAGTAATAGTGGAAGATGCGAGCAAGGAGGACAAAGATAGTCCTAGTTCTACTGAACATGCGTCAACATGTAATGCCTCATATTCTGCTGTTACTAATGATTGCACCAAAACCGTTGATGCTGAATCTACAACTTCTGTTGGTGGTGGTTCAAATTCCAAAAATCCACATGTTGGAAAATTTAGACCAAAGAAGTTTGTGAAAGAAAGGGAAGTTCCTGCTGAACCAAGACCGAGTCCCAGTAAATGTGGTTGTCCTTGTTCTTTTGGAAATTCCTTGAAAAACTCATCAAGACAAGGACCAAGTAACAATCTCATTTACCTAAAAAGACAAATGTGTTTTAACTGTGGGATTGCAGGTCATATTGCCAGGAACTGTCCATACCGTCTATACATACCCTTCTATGCACAATACTGGTAGAATGTGCCAAAGGGAAGGTCTTCCAAAAGAAAGCCCTCAAGATCACGCTCAAGAGATGGCGACTGGAATGAAGCGAAGGCCAAGAAGCAGGCCCCCAAGGAGAAGAAGACCGATTCGAAAGATAACTCTACAAAATCGAAATCGGTAAGGTGGAGTTCATCTCAAGGATCGTCCTCGAGTCCACACTGGCAATAGAAGCACAAGTCAAGGGGGAGTGCAGCTTCAACATCAAGTGCTGACACACCCATCCGGTCAAACAACAAAATACCCAAACCAAATTACCGATGGGTACCAAAGGGTCAACATTCCAACTCATTTCATAATTCTGTTAACTCGTTATTCTTATCTGATAAGCAGGATATATCATGGGAGTGTGTGAAGTGTGTGGATAGCAATGGTCGACCTAGTTTCAAGATGGACTGGGTTCCCATGACGAATTAATCGTGTATCCTGTGCAGGAGCTTCTATGGAGGAATATCATCAGACCTCGGTTCGTTGATAATGGTTGTTCCAGGCACATGATTGGAGACATCTCTCTACTGAACTACATTCAGATCATTGATGGAGAGTATGTGTCCTTTGCGTGAAGGGGAGTAAGGAATGATCACATGGGGTTCGTAACTAACGATGTTTTGAAAACTGAAAAGGGAACTTCGCTTCAAACTGGATATGATATGTTTTGATGACTGTTAAATCAGTTCTGTAAATATTTTTCTGTGTTTTTGTTTAGTTAAAATTTGTTCATGGTTTTTACTTCCGCAATTCTCTTCCATGCACAAATTTAGGGGGAGAATTAAAAACAAAACAAAAATTACAAAATTTCAAAAATACAAAAATATTTTCGTTTATGTCTTTATTTTCAGAAAATTTAAAAATTCAAAAATATTACCTACCGACGACGCACCGATTTTGTACCACTCATTGCTGAGGTAACTTATAAGTGTTTGTGATCCTCATTGATACACCTCAATGAGTGTCAAACATTGACAACTGCTTCTTAACCAATCTAAAAGTTTTTCTTGTGTAACACCAACTTCTAGACACTTTGAGAGAAACCACTCGATGTCAAGAGTTAAAAAGACTGTGCCGAAGGTTAGATTGCATGCCGTAATCTATCACACGCACCAATCCTTTCTTAACCACCTTTACATTTCCAATGCAAGAAATAGACGACTCATCACTTTAAACCAAGTGATGATGATATTTCGAAACTCTATGACAGTGATCTCTGCTACAACACCAGTAGTAGAGGTGAGGCATCGACAACCATTCTTACATACAAAGCTTCTAAATCAAGAGTTGGATGAGGTGTGGATTGTGGTTGTTTGTTGGGCAGTGGTAGGCGGTGTTTCTGTTGAGGATGTAAGTATGGTGGAGGTTTGAGCAGTTGAAATTATGGAGGTAAATGGAGCAGTAGTTAGAGGCACATCCGAAGTGGTTGTATGAATTGTTGAAGTTGGTTCGGATGTTGTTGGAGGTGGACGAGGTGGTGTAGTGGTATGTGGTGGAGTTGGTGGTCTTGTTTCATGAATAGGAGAGGATTGGTGTTCTTCTTCTTCTTGAATCTTGGCAGATGGAGTCCTTTCTGACTCCGAAGACTCATCCACCACAAGTAACTTTCTTGATCTTTTAGGTTGTTTCCTCTTCGGAGTTACTTGTTCCGAAGCCTTTCTCTTCTTTTCAAATTTCTTCAGACCACTAGGTCCACCAGTAGCCTTCTTCTTTCCTTTGACTTTTGCTGGGGCTTTGGCAGGTGCAGCTAGGATGACCTCACGAACAGGGTAAGGTGTCTCAAGAGTATAACGATACGTTTTGACCTCATCACATTCATTTGGTACTTTGGAGAGCATCACCTGAGGTATTTGTGCACAGAAATCCGCAGGTACCTCATCTAAGGCTGGAACTGTGACATGAGTGTATTTCATCTCAGGAAGATCAGGATCATAAACAAACCCTATCTGTTTGTAGTGGGCATCAACAACTATCGCCCAAAACCTGGCATTTGAGATCTCAGTACCCTTTTGAAGGGTTTTTCTAACAAATAATGAACAAATAAAGGCTTATGGTTCACATGCAACCCTAATAGTAAACTAAAACCTAAGGACAAAAATTATTTCTAAAGATCAAAACTGAGAAAACCAACCTTTTGATATTGTTCTTGAAGCTAGCAGCAAAGAGATCCTGCCTCAAATGAAGTCACACCCAAGCAATGGAGAAGACAGTCCAGCAGAGTAATTCTGGTTCAAGTTTGGCACAGAAAAGGAGGAGCCAGGTGCCTCTTTTTATAGCCTCCAAGGGTTACAGCTGAAACCCTAAAGAGCCTCCTTAGTGGGCAAGCCTGTTGACCACTTGGACTAGACTTTCTAAACCCTAATTAGGGTTTTCGCCACCCTTGGAAGAAGCCTCCAAGGTGGCGCCAAATCTAGCCCCTGGCTTCTGGTTTGTCAGTAATTCAACTATTGAATAAATACAAACCAGTCCCTGCACCTTTAATTAATTTATTTAATCACTGAATTAAATCCAATTATTTCTAGATTAAATCTAAATTAATTATTATAGTTTCTAATTAATATATTAACACTTAAATATATTAATAAACAATTTAATTAATTCTATTGATTTATTAAACAATTAATAAATCAACCTCTTACTCTACTGAACTATATCCTAACCTCCAGCTATGAGGGCAACCCAAATGGACTTTGCTTCAATTAACAAGATAAATATAAATATAAAGTCATGGCTTAGACACCTAATCCAACAGTCTCCCACTTGGATAAGTCTATGACTCTAATTTATCTTCTGATTAATAAACAACCTGCAGCTTCCTAGAAACTACTGCCGAACTCTGACCCAGTCAGTTCTATGCATAGATAAGTGATCATATGATCCTTCGTCTAACAAGATATTTTCAGACACGAGACATGGATTGAGATCAATCTCTGTCCGATACTCTGTTTCCCGATTTCCGATTCTGCTTATGACTTTCGGACTTCTAATTGAACACATCAACTTAGTCCAGGCTGGCCAGCACTTTAGTCAACTTCAAAATCATCGAGCGGCCTACAGATATCTGTTTCCCATCAGGGTCACGGAACGAATAAGCTTCGACTCATATGCTTATGTCTTTTACTTATCAAATCGTACACATCAATACGTTTGATAACATCGAGTTACCGATGCGTTTACGTATTATCAATGTACAACCGACTCGTAAATTTCAACTCATATGTCTCTGCTTCAAGATCATACGATATTATCGTCTCAAGATTGCTCGTGATGTCATCCATGAAGCAATCTATTGAGCGCGGGTTTATCCAAGACTCAAATCTCTATTTCTAAGCACTCATGAATGTTGTAGCAGTCTTACTGCTATGTCTAACTCCTTAGACAATCTACAAACCAATTCACGACAGTCTTCGTTCATACTTACTCCCGAAAAGTATGAGTGACTGTGGACTTTTGAATAATCAAATTATTCGGGAAGTGAAACATGCAAAATTGAAACATAAAATCTGACTGGTGGCTACTCTTGCCTAATTACCAAGTTTCCACGAGGTAATCACCAAGTCGGATTTTAGATAAAACTATTATCGGTTTCTACATTTCTTTTAAACTATGTAATTCGTGTTATATATCTATGTCTACTTGACCTTTCACTCTTTCTATGTATTCAAATGTTATACATTAATACACTTCATCCGATCGGATATCCTTCCGATGATATTTCAATTTTGGCCATACCGTCATTCTCACTAACAACTCCATTCTATGTACTGTGACTTTCCATGGTTCTCGAGATCTTTAGTTCACATGACTTCACCCTAAGACTATTTCGAGGTGTTACGATGTGCCGGTGAGCCACACGCGCTCCATCGGAATGCCAACGAAATTCTTTAACCATTAAGTCCTTATTTGAAAACTCTTTTCAAATTGTTATCAACATTCATCCCAATCATTTTCCAATGATTTCTCACGTATATACAAAATCCATCAGGTATTCCCAGCCAGGTCATATCCTGAATCTAACTCAGTATGCTCTAAGCATTAAGTCATCAAGACATGTCCATGACACTTCTGATCGATCCAAGAAACTTGTTGGACTCGATCTAGTCCTATTCCAAACCCTTTTGGAATCTTAGGATTACTTATAATCCTTGTGTCACGACTTTTAATAACTACATCCTTTCGGAGACTTTTTCTCATGCATCTTGAATCTTATCAAGATCATGCTTATTATGGCCAGGTCAATACTGATGACAACATCTATCTGATATATGTCAATGGATTATGTGAGTATGTTGCACCTTTTATATCTCTCATCCCAAATCATCACACTTTGCAATGACAGGAAACTCCTTTCCTGAGCTATGCATCTTGAGTCTCATCAAGATCATTTTGGCAGTGTTTCGATCTATCTCATAGATGTTTACAATCACCTGAGTATGCCGTATCTCTATTAAGTCTTTCATAGCGATCCGTCTCTCAACACCAAGTCGTTACACTTTGTAATGAAAAGAGACGTTTCCAAGAAACAGTATGTAACACACATGCAGAGATAGATAACAGCGATACTCCCACTGGCTTTGACATGGTTATGGACTATTCACAAAACCCAGAGCTTATGGCACATTTTGAGAATCCAAACCTTTCTGACATCTTGATGGATATCTTTCAGCACTTTCTCAAAATCCAATCCTTTGGCATATTTTGAGAATCTGAATATCCTTTCTTGCGAGATGCCCATGGGGTAATCCCGGGCCTATGTACCTTTGTATTGGCATACTCTTTGTGAGTCCCTATTAATGTGCCGGTGATCCACACACGCTCCACTAATGACTTATAATGTGCCATGCAGAATCCTTTCGGATTTCATCTTCTATTGAGAGTGCTTCTCCCGGAATCAATTACTTGACTCTGGGTATCGTCTCACTCAACTAGATGTTCTGAAGGTACGTTTCTGTCCATGCTGATTTCTTTTGATGATTCAATTACTCCCACTGGTTTTTAGACCAGGTGTAAAAATCAATCAGAAAGCCACATAGACTGTATCTCGTCTTAAGGTTCTCTCAATTGGCAGCAACCGGGCTCACCAATGCTTCCAAGTAGTCGGATTGTAAATCCATACCAACTATAGTGTTTTACCACTATTTGGTATGTCATCCCGATCATAACTACTTATGACGGTGATCAATACTACTGGTCAAGAGAAGATTATGTCAGAATTAAAACAAAAATCTGATTTCTGCTCTAAGCCTAGTGATGACTAAGGTTATTTCACTTGGCTAATCCTGGACTCATTCAGGACTATCCCAACTCCCAATGTTTCCTTAGAACATGAGTTCTTTCTGAAAGAGCTCTTTCTTTTCCAGGTACAGCGGGATGGCCAGTGAAACGACATTTCTGATTAGGTTCAGGCTGGTCATGTGGTTCGGACGAACACTATAAGACCCTGGACTTTAAATGTACAAGTGGGACAATCCCAGCTTTACATTTCAGACAGTGTCTGCAAAACCTACTTAGTCGAAGGATGTGGATGAATATGGTTTATATGGTCTGACTGGTATAGTATTCAATTTATTGGAAACTGATTGGCAATGTATATCATACATCGAGGATCGAACTGTTTCGACCAATGCTCCATCGTCTTCCCTAATACACATTATAACTATTAATGTTCTCGGAAGAAAATAAACTGTGAAACGTTTTCCCAGCTTATATTGTCACTCAGGTTTTGTGTATCTTGTACTCCCTTTGAAGTCCTTGAACTGTTCAAGGTTTCAATCCAATCGCTTATTTTGATAAGCGAAGTCATATTCGTCATACCGAATTACAAATATTGTGAAGTACAAACAATTGTGTTCTATTTGAGGATTCGAGCAGTACACAGCAACTGATGTGTTCATTGCTCCTAATCTTAATCTCTTTTACATCTCTATGTAAACTTATGACTTTGTTAATTCTGTTCAAGACTTGCAATCTTCAGTTGACTCTAAGTCAGCTGATTCCAAAATCCTATCCTTTGGATCTTTGGGTGATTCATTTCTTGCCACATGTGCTTTATAAAGAACTTAATCATCATCTGACTCTAAGTCAAATGATTCCAAAGTCCTGTCCAACTGGATCTTTGGTTGATTCATTTCTTAACACATTAAGAACTCAACTCATCAAGTGACTCTAAGTCAAGTGATTCCAAGGTCCTGTCCAACTGGACCTTTGGTTGAATTGATTCTTATAATATTTATCTTAACAATCATAAGCGACACAATTCCTGAATCCAAAAACTTTGGATGCATTCAACAATCAAGTTATTACTAATCATGCATTCAGCACAATCATACAACATACATTTCAAGGATATTTCAAACAACATGTGTTAAAAGAAAATTGACAATTTTATTAAAACAAAATCCTTGAACAATGTATAATATGATAGACAATGTCATATGCATCTAATAAGCTAATAACATGATTTCAACATCTAACTAAACTCTAAAACTGCATGAGCTTCAGATCCAATCTGAATATGCTCCTATGCAACAACATCCAATATCCTACTGAGTCCATGCATACAGAGCAAATGTGAGAAACACATCCTGTATCAAGGAATTAAGGATCATGTGTTCTGAGTTTTAAGATATTCCTGAGTTGCCAAACTGTTCGGCTTCGGAGCATTTTCCAATCTTTCCGTGACTGTGTCCTACCCTGTGGATTCCTAGTTTGAAACATCGAGGAACCGGTCCAGACGATCTGGATCATTTCTTGATGTGTCCTATTATTAGACTCAATCCCGAAGCAGCTGAATCAATGGAACTATGCTTCTCAATGAGCGACTCATACAGAGTCAACATTGAATGCATATCCACGATTGTCTTATCTGGTTTCCCTTCCTGTACATCAGGATGAACGGATCAGCGAGTCGAGCTAATGCTTTAACTCCCGATCAAAAGGGAACCAAATTTATACAGTTCACCTATGTGTCTCTCAGTCTTGAGAACATGTGATCTGGTTCTACTTCCTGCACACTTCAAACTCTTTGAAGATCTTAGCTCGTCCTTTCTCAACCAGTTCATTGAACTTTTCCACAACTAGCTGTGTTAACTTATCTGACCCTAGGAATTCTAAATTCCTACGGAACTCGGGGTAAATGATCAGTAGTATAAGGCAACGAACTTTTCTTGACTTAACAATCAAGGAGTCATGCTCATCACAAGCTACTATGTGATGCCATCCTTTGGGGAGCGGACACTCAGTCAGATATGGCTTGCCAGCAAAATGGAGAACTATTCTCTATTTATGAAGCCATACCATATAGTTTAGGCCAGTCAGCCTTACCATATGTAGCAGGTGCATTCTAAAGCTCTCAGAAATGGGTGAAGGAGGAGAGGGAGGAGAATAGACACTTGATTCAGACATCTATAATAAATAGAATTTTATTAGTTTAATTAGTCCTTTTAAATAATTATCCAATTTATTATTCATAAAGGCTAGGACCCAAAATACCCCAACTATGATGTGAAGAGGGATGCCGTAATCACAACATAATGGTCATTAAGGTAGATAATACACTTATCAATTTCATCTTATGAAATTCCTAGATCTGTTGAGATACATTGAACTATTCAATGGCATGTTTGGTCTCGGATGTGCCCCACTGTTTGTAACTGGGATGCCGAGGATCACAAACCGGGTATGAATAACCATGCAAATTCGCTCGGTACTCTCGAAGTCAATTGTCATCTCTAATTAATGTGCCGGTTAACCACACACGCTCCGTTAATAATGACAAAATCGAGAAACCCATTGCACCTCTTTGCGGACCCCAGTTGGCGTGCCGGTAAACCACACACGCTCCACCAACATTCCACAAGGTGCAATGTGCAATTCCATAGATTAGCACCAATTCACATTTTTAACCTAAAGTAACTAGATTGGGTTTTGTTCAAAGTTCTAGTACTTTCAATTATAGCATTATACTTTTAAGAGGCTTAGCGGTTCTATCAAATCCGTTCGGCTAACGACACTCGACTGAACAGGAGAGCGGTGGGTAAGAGTGGATACCCATTAGACTGCCATTTTATATGCAGTCGCCTTATACCCTCTTTATAGGACAGTTTTGTGAATGAGGCCTACTAACGGTAAGACTAACCAGCTTAATCTTATATATAAATATTAAATTTTAATCATAAATATATAAGATATATTTTAATCTTATTAAAATATTTTAGAATTAATTTTCTAAGAATTTTCGCAAATTTATTTCTATTTTTTCGAAAATTTAATTAATTCTTTAAGTGATTTAATTTATCTTTTAATTAAAACAATTAATTAAATTAATTAAATCTAGATAGGCATCACAAATTAATCAAATTAATTTAATCCTATCTAATCCCCTAATTTTCGAAAAAGGCAAGCAATGGGATTAGGGTTTCCATTTATTAATAGATCTCAATTACCAAAAATAAGAAACCTACTTACCATAAGCATGCAAAATCGCCAAATAAGGGTACGGAGGCTAGGGTTTTGAAACCCTAGCCACCATGAACGAAATTAGGCCTCCTTAAGGGTTTATTTTCGAAAACCCAATGATCAAATAAACAGTTTATATGAAATCACAAGAAAACAAGCCATAGCTCTGATACCACTGAAGGCTTTTTCTAACAAATAATGACCAAATAAAGACTTATGGTTCACATGCAACCCTAAAAGATCTATGTTTTCTTCTATGAAGATAATAAACTAAAACCTAAGGCCAACAATTATTTCTAAAGATCAAAACTGAGAAAACCAACCTTTTGATATTGTTCTTGAAGCTAGCAGCAAAGAGATCCTGCCTCAAATGAAGTCACACCCAAGCAATGGAGAAGACAGTCCAGCAGAGTAATTCTGGTTCAAGTTTGGCACAGAAAAGGAGGAGCCAGGTGCCTCCTTTTATAGCCTCCAAGGGTTACAGCTGAAACCCTAAAGAGCCTCCATAGTGGGCAAGCCTGTTGACCACTTGGACCAGACTTTCTAAACCCTAATTAGAGTTTTCACCACCCTTGGAAGTAGCCTCCAAGGTGGCGCCAAATCTAGCCCCTGGCTTCTGGTTTGTCAGTAATTCAACTATTGAATAAATACAAACCAGTCCCTGCACCTTTAATTAATTTATTTAATCACTGAATTAAATCCAATTAATTCTAGATTAAATCTTAATTAATTATTATAGTTTCTAATTAATATATTAACACTTAAATATATTAATAAACTATTTAATTAATTCTATTGATTTATTAAACAATTAATAAATCAACCTCTTACTCTACTGAACTCTATCCTAACCTCCAGCTATGAAGGCAACCCAAATGAACTTTGCTTCAATTAACAAGATAAATATAAATATAAAGTCATGGCTTAGACACCTAATCCAACACCTTTAAGGAATGGTTGATGTGGGGACAGAAATCAGCCCAGAGAATGGATGTAAATTCAACCTTGACATCATAATATATCCCATACATCAGACCTTGGAAGGATTGACTCGAAGAGTCCAGACCAGAGGTCCTCCCAGAGAGACATCGTAGAAAGATATTGAAGAAATACCTCTATAGATCAGGAAGCTGTCTCTTCCTGAATGTGCTGATGCTTTACAACTATGGCTCGTAGCCTATGGCGTTGAACATGTTAACCAGCCGTTCAGCAGTAGGAATGACCATTTCCTTAGAGTTGTAGGTTGGAAGATGAAGAGCTTCAGCGAAATTTTCCTTCGTCAGCTGCACCTTCTTGGTTTTTCCCTTTGCATCTATGGACTCATAGAAAACTGATTTGACATTGTTGTTGGAGTCGAACAGAGCATTTGATGTGTAGTGGGCTCTGTGCACCAGGGTTGCAGGAATGGCTGGAGTATGGGTCAGAGCGTGGCCTAGAACGGACACCTTCAGACATTCGACAAGAGCGACGAACGGTTGTGGGTAGAGATTGGGATCAGTGCGAAGAACCATATTTGGAGACTGATTCTTGAGCACAGGGATGGAAATCGCCTCAGTAGTTTGCGAAGAACCTTCAATAGCCATTGATGATTTGAAGAAAAGACGAAAAGGGATTAGGGTTCTTGAGAGAATTCTTGCAGAGGAAGTTTGAGAGAAATGATCGTGTAAAGAGATGAACTGAAGCGGTGTGAGGTATATATAGTGTTCGTGGTCCCAAGGCCATTTAATGCACGTTTGAATTGGTCCACTAATATTAAGACACCTCAGCACCTGCGCGTCCCACTAACCCTGCAAAAGTGGAAACGTCCGGCTGTCAGTCGTGATCATTTGAAATTGAAGCGCCATTTCCATAATATCCTTTTGTTATGATTTCCCATTGTTCTATCCATGACAGCTGTTAAACTGGCATTTATTTATTTCAAACGAATGTTTGTCTCTGTCCTTATCATAAATGGTAAAATCATTTGAACATTTAATTGACTTTGGATCAACAGGGATATTTGTGACTGTTATGAGGACCCTTCGGAGTGTAAAAGTTGAGTAAATGTTATGAGCAACTCCTAAGGGTGTTGATAACACTTCGGATAGCAAAATTTGTTTGAGAAGTGTTTATCAATACACCGAAGTCCATTGGTTTTCTTTTATAATTTTTCTTTTGGTTTTTGTTGAGAATTTTGTTTTAATTTTTGGGATGCATTTTGACACTTAACCTTGGCTTTCCTGAATATTGTGAAATGAATATTTAACAGGTTAAAGTTCAGAATCATTCGGATCATGTTGAAAGTCCATTTTTCATTTCGAAGTCTGTTTAATTCAATATCAGTCATGAATGTATAAGTCTAATCACCCCAATATGAACTTAATTTCGCATTTAGAATTGAAGATTTGATTATACTTTTGTGTTTCAAATTTTTCATAGTAAGTGATGGTAACATTCTTTGCATTAAAATTTAAAAGGTTTTCATTCTTGAATTGAGCATCAGAAGTGTTTTAGAATTTGGATTGATTTTGAAGAACCTTTTGAAAAACTTATTCCATTTCATCAGTTGAAGTGTTTGGATACTATTATCTGATGACAAGCCTTTGAGCTTCGTACGCCACCCGAACTTTACCATTTAAGGTAGATTACTTGAAACGTTCATATTCTCTACATGGTACTCAACTATGTTATAGGAGTTCCTTGCATTGTTATTTAAAACAGAAGAATAAGCCTTTGAGTGCTGGTTTAACTTTCTTTTGCACTCCCTTGTTTATCTTTTTACTTGTTTGTTGTCTTTGGATCTTTTGACACTTTGATTTCTGTTTATCTTTTTGAGTTTTTCAATTTTTCATTTTGAAGGATGTCTTTTCCTTTTTGGATTTTCTTTTCTGAAGAGTAAAAATTTCACCATTTGGTTTCTTTATGTGGTGCTTTTGTTTTGTTTTGTACAATCCTTGAGTTTGAAAAGCTTCATTTAGTTCAATTTTGAAACATTAATGAAAAGAATTTTAAATTTGCTTATCAGACAATGTTGGTACTACTTTTGAAGAAAACTTCGGAACACTTGAGTTATCCTGAGTAGTTTTGAGGCTACTTGATTAGTTTGGTATTGAAGCGAGTCAAGTTCAGTAGGGAGGTTAGGAATAGATATTATGTTAAGGATATTAGAATCAAACAAGGCTTCGATCTGTAAAATAGCCTTAACCTCACTCTAAAGTCTGTTTACTTACCAATGTTTCAATTCGATTCCCAAATACCTTTTAGTGTAATAAGGTATGATTATCAGAATCTAAAATCAAAGTTTTGTCCTTTAATCCATTAATTCATGAAAAGAAGCTTAAACTTGGTCATTTATGCATGAAAAATTATGATTTGAAATTTAAAGGTTTTACAAGTGATTTTATTTTTGATTTTTCTTTGAAACAACCTTTTATTGTTAGAAAGTTTATCCTTGAGATGCAAAGGCAAAAGATGTTTCAAAAAGGTTTTAACATTTATGAAATTTTATTAACCCAAAATTTCTGTTCCGATGTGCTCTGAAGTGACAAAAGGCTTCGGAGGACTGCAGTGTAATATTAGGTTGTTTTACTCTGATGGGTTCCGAAGCGACAAAAAGTTTCGGAATGCTGCAGAGTGTTATGAATTTTTGGTTTGAAGTTGAAAAGACTAAGGAAAGGAAGAGCAAATCTGAGATTTATTATAGAGTGGATCCATCAATAATTTCAAGTCCCCAAACGATTCTTATAAATGCCTCTTCATTCAAAGCTTTTGTGAAGATGTCTGCCAATTGTTCAGTTGTGTGAACAAAGTGCACTTCAATATTCCCCTCCTCAACATGACTTTTGATGAAGTGATAGCGAAGAGCTATATGCTTCGTCTTGGAATGTTGAACAGTATTGTGGCATATGCGAATGGCACGTTTTGAATTATAGAACAATGCTATTATTCTCATGTTAATAGCGTAATCCTTCAGTTGGTTTTGGATCCAAATGATTTTTGAAGTACATGCTGTAGGTGCCACATACTCAGCTTCAGCTATGGAGATAGAGACACAAGTTTGCTTCTTAGATTGCCAGCTGATTAGCTTTCCATCAAGGAATTGACAACCCCCCGAAGGCTCTTGCGATCAATAGAGCATCCACCAAGATTTGAGTCTGAATAGGCTTGTATGTAGAAGCCTGAGTTTGCTGGGTACCACAAGCCATAAGCAGGTGTGTTGTGAAGATATCGAAAAATTGTTTTAACAGCAGCCAAATGTGGTTCTCGTGGGTCAGCTTGATATCTTGCACAGTTGCAGACTGCAAACATGATATCAGGTCGACTGGCTGTGAGATAAAGCAATGATTCAATCATGCTTTGGTATGTTTGGATGTCAGTCTTCGGTTTGTCCAATGAAGGATTTAACCTTGTACCTGCAGGTAATGAGACTTTTGCTTTGGAACAATTAGTCATTCCGAAGCGTTCAAGCAAACTCTTCGTGTACTTTTGTTGATTAATAAAAATCCCTTCCTTAGATTGTTTTATTTGTAATCCAAGAAAGAAGTTAAGCTTTCCCATCATACTCATCAGAAATTTGCTTTTCATGAGTTTTTCAAAGTCTTTTGAGAGATTGGAGTCTTTTGAGAGATTGGGGTCAGTGGATCCGAAGATTATGTCATCCACATAAATTTGGACAAACATTAAATGATATCCAACTTTCTTTCTAAAAAGTGTTGGATCCACTGAACCCTGTTTGAAATTTGATTCTTTTAGAAATTTTGTCAAGGTATCATACCAAGCCCTTGGAAATTGTTTTAAACCATAGACAGCTTTGTCTAGCACCATAGACAGTGGTTGGGATGATCCTTGCTTTCAAAGCCAGGTGGTTGATCAACAAATACGGTTTCCTCGAGATCACCATTCAGGAAAGCACATTTGTCATCCATCTGATAGACATCAAAGTTTTTGTGTGCAACATAAGCCAAAAATATCCGAACTGATTCGAGTCTGGCAACAGGAGCAAATGTCTCTTCGTAGTCAATTCCCTCATGTTAACAATAACCTTTGACAACCAGCCTTGCTTTGTTCCGAACCACATTGCCTTCGGTGTCTAGCTTATTTCTATACACCCATTTAAGACCAACAATTAAAGCATTTTCAGGTTTTGGAATTAGCCTCCAAACTTTGTTTCTTTCAAATTCCTCTAATTCCAACTGCACTGCTTCAATCCAGTCTGAGTGATCAAATGCATCCTTAACGTTCTTAGGTTCAACCTTGGATATAAAGACATTGAACATGCACAACTCCGATGTTTTGTTCAAATCAAGTTGCCTTTGGTGAAGTTGTGCACGAGTCAATACTCTATCTTGAACGTTATCGATGACAAGTGATGGGGGATGATTTTTCATCCATTTATCCAAAGGAGGAAAGTTTGGATCAAAATCAGATGGTCCTTCAGAATCAATATCCTCAATATCTGAAGGATAACCTGAAGTGGATGGAAAATCACCCAATATTAAATGATTGTCTTAGATTGTTACGTTTGTTTGTGGTGTGTGCAATTGTGAAGAAGAGTTTAGAGTAAGGTCCCCCTCGACAGCAGTTGGTGCTGAGGATGTGGTTGCCTTATCCGAAGTGATTGGTGTTGCTAAGTTCGGAGTGGAAATCTCTGGCTCACCCTGGACTGTTGGGTACAGGGAGATGATGTGAGAGATTTCATGAGGGGGCGAGGTTGGACTTGTGTTGTTTAGCTCCCCCTCGAAACTAGCATTCCCTTCACTTCGGTTGGATGGCTCCCCCTTAACAGATGATGGTCTTTGTACACTGCTTGTTGAAGAATCATCAGGGCCATCTGTGAGCTTGGACAGTTCGGATACATTGTTGTCTGGTGCCTTGGCTTCTGAGTCCACAGCCCTCACAGGTGGATCAAAAAGAAGTGCAAAGTCTGTATCAAAGGTTGTAATTGGTACTGCATCAACAATAGGTTTCGAAAAGATAGATGAGATTGGGAATGGATGCAGGGACTTTTGATATAGTAATCATCAAACGTGAGGTTGAAAGTTTCTTCAATCTTGCGAGTCCTCTTGTTCATAACCCTATAAGCCTTTGAGTCTTGAGAATATCCAAGAAAAATCCCTTCTTCTGATTTATCATTGAATTTTGTCAAATGATCCTTCAAGTTCATAACGAAACACCTACAACCGAAGATATGAAGAAACTTGACATTTGGTTTCTTCGGTTGAGTACTTCATAAGGTGTGATGTGAAATCTCTTGTAGATGTGGGATCTATTTTGAGTGAAGCATGTAGTAGAGATGGCTTCGGCCCAGAAGTACATGGGTAAATTTGCAAAAATAAGCATGGTTCTGGCTGCTTCACACAAGGAGCAATTTCTTCTTTCTACAACACCATTTTGTTGAGGTGTATATGGTGCTGAGAAGTTATGACTTATCCCCTTTGTTTTCAAAAATCCATCAAGAGTTTGATTTTTGAACTCCGAACCGTTGTCACTGTGCACAATTCGGACCTTCTTGTTGAGCATCACTTCCATTTTCTTGATGAAATTTATGATTTCCTCAGCTGCATCAGACTTTTTTCTTAAGAATAAGACCCAAGTTAACCTTGAATAATCATCAACTATCACAAGAATATACTTTTTCTTTCCTATTGATTCAACTGCGGATGGACCATAAAGATCCATGTATAGAAGTGAAAGAGGTTCGGTGATTTTAGGGTTGATCATAGTTGGATGCCTTTGCTTTGTTTGCGTGCCATGCTCACAAGCAGAACAAAGTGAGTCATTATCAAATTTGAGAGAAGGCATACCTCAAACGAAATCCATAGCCACTAATTTATTTAACTCTTCGAAGTTCAGATGGGCAAGTCTTCGGTGCCATAGCCAGCTGACATCGGAGTTGGCTTTTGAGAGAAGACACAAAGATTGCCCACCAGTTACTGGCTTCAGATTCAAGGGAAACATTTATCCCTTTCTTTCAGATTTTAACAAGACTTCGTTTGTTGCTTCTTTTGTGATGACACTCCCTTGCTTGTTGAATGTAACTGCATTACCCGTTCCAACCACCAATTGAGATATACTCACAAGATTGTGTTTTAACCCTTCAACAAATGCCACTCTGCTGATTGTAAATTGACCATTTGTTATTTTACCATAACCCCGAATCGGACATGTCTCATTATTACCAAAGCTAACATTTATTGCATCATCCAAAGTCCTATAGTCCCTAAGATATTCCCTCTTCCCTGTCATATGTCTTGAGTAGCCACTATTCATGTACCATTTAGCATCGTACCGCTCATTTGACATTATCTGCAATTAAGCAAGAAGGAGTTGGTACCCAATCAATCTTGGGTCCTCAGGGTAACCGAAGGATTCTTGAATCCATTTTTCTACGGCCTCTTCTGATATTTCATTAGCATTTAAATTGATCAAATTCTCCGGAGCCTCATGTGATGAACATCATTCCGAAGAGTCTGAACATGATTCTGAAAAGCTTTTTGTCAAAATTGATGAGTCTGAAGTGACTGACAAAATGCAAGTCTTCGGAACGACGATCGCGTACAGTAACTGGGAGTCCTATTACACCTAAGGCCAACTTCAATTCACCAAACCAAGGTTCATCTCGTGTAGTGATTGTGGACTCGTACAAGGATATTGAGTAGACGGCCATATTTGTTTGGATGATTATGACTTCGAGGTTTTTGATGTTTTCTTAGTACTTGAGATTTTTGAACAAATTGCTGACTTTGAAGACTTAGTTTTAGCAGTAAGATTTTCTTTCAAATCGTTTCTTTTCCAATTTTGTTTAGAATTTTCAATTGTTGATTTCCTTGATATTGAACTACATAACGTAGAAGTACAAAGGTACTCTTCGTATGCTAATTTGAAATCATTTAATGAAAGATTCTTATCCTTAAACAGATCCAAATTTTTGTCCAGCCATTGATGGAATGTATCTATCAGATTGTTACCTTTTGAAAATGTTTTCTTCGTTGGTTTTTGAAATTTGGGATTTGGAAAGTTTGGATTTGTTGGTGTAAAGGATGGTTTTGAGGGTTGGTTTTTAACTTCTGATACTCTTGAATCAGTTGTTTTAGTTCCAGAAGTTGAGGCTGTTGTAGTAATAGGGTTTGAAACTCCGAAGGGTGTTTTTATTTTGACAAGATTTTGAGTTTGTTTTGTTTTCAAATTCACAGCAATTGGTTTCTGAGTTGGTTTTGTAATTACAATTGCTGGTTTTGTTTTGGAAGTTGAAGCATGGTTTTGAATTTGAGTTCTTTTCAAAATCTGAGGTTTTTTGTGCCGATGGTTTTGAAATTACAATCTTAGGTTTTGTAAAAGTGTTTTCAACAGATTGTGCAAGTGGTACACTCTCACAAGATTCCATTAATTGAAAAACATCCATCTTCAGTGCTATGGGTTTTTCCATAACTTGAATTTGTTTGTAGTTTCGATTTGTGTAAATGTGATTATCGTTTTTGACATTCAAAAGATGTGACATGTTTTTAGGAATCTTTTCTTTTTCATAACAGAGACGATTGTAGACGTTATGCCCATACAAATCTTGTTTTCTTACATGAATCTTTACTTCCATTCTTTCATTCATTTCATTTTCAACCATTTTTGAGGATGAGAAGAATCCTTCCTCAGTAACTACGGAATTATCCTCCTCAAGAAGTTTTTCCAAATCATGTTCAATTAAAGGTAATCCACCAGGTTTCACAAAGATGGCATTTTTGAAATAAGAAATCTACGGATAGATGCAAGCAATATGGACTAGTATTTTTGAATTGTCTTTGAGATATTGATCGTAGAAACACAATCATCAGAAATTTGTAATTTTGATTTTACAATTTCCTTGTTTTCAAAAGTTTCAGCTCACAATTAATTTTTGCTTTTCCTTTGTCCACCGAAGACAGTTGTGAGATGACTTCGGATGGTGATGCGGATGCAGAGGATGATTTTAATAGAGTCAAAGAAGAGTAATCAATCTCCTCCATATCCGAATCACTTTGAGAATCATTATCAGATGCAGTTTCAACAATAATTTTTTCTTTGTTTTCAATTTGAGGAACATTCTTTTTCAAGATTGGGATTTCTTGTGGCAGTAACATCAATAAATTATCAGCAGTTAGATGTGTTTTTATGGAGACTAAGCCATGTTTATACGAAGGGTTGGTGACTTCGGAGCCTGACACTGTGGATTCAGATTCATAAGATATACTATCAACTTCTTTAAGCTTAAACTCAATAAAAGGTAATAGTTGTCTATGTTGAACATTACACACATCAGCTGAATGATAAATACGTGTTATATGAGCATATAATCGTTTGTAGTTTCACATAAGATATTTCGTTGTCTCAAAATTACATCATGATTGTTCAAATGTTTTTCTCTAGCTACGGACTTTCTACTCTCCCCTCAAGTTGAGAATTTCCTGCTCACTGATTTTCTCCCTATTTTTCGCATCAACAAGCATTTTATGCATCACAGAACAATCACGAGTTATTTCATTAATGATAGGAGTAGATTGAGTAACATGAATTTTAAAAGTTGAGAGAAGGTTAGATACATGCTCAGGAATAGTTAAACGTGTGTCATTTGCCATCAGACAGACCTCCTAGTCATCATCCGAAGAGTCATCAAACCAGAACTTTAGATTGCCTGCAATCAGCATTTCATTTAACTCCGAACTCTTATATCCAAGACCAGCAGTTCCTTCATATCCCAGTTCCTCTTCATCTTCAATCTCCTCAAAAGTAACCTTCGGAAAGCACTTATCATCATCATATGCCATAAAAGCACTATGAGTTGGCTTTCTTACTTCTTTGTCTTCGGAGTCAGAAGACCATACTTGATATGTTCATTGGCAATCCTCAGCAGCCATCAAGGCTAAGTCCTTTGTCTTTTCTATTACTTCTTCCATTTCCTTGCATAATAGGCTTCATCTTTCACTTGAGGCTTCTTCTCATTCTGTTTACATAGCATGCAGTCCTTTGCAAAGTGATTCTTGCCATGACAGTAGTTGCAATCATATCCTGAATCTCCAAAGACTTTCTTCTCTTTGGCCTTTTCTTTTGGTGTTTCCGAAGTCTGAGTTTCAGATGGCTTCGGAGTTGAAGATTTTGAGTTTTCCTCCTTCGGAGTGTAAATTTCTGGTTTGGGTTTTGAATTGAAATTTGGTTTGTTGAAGTTCTTCACAAAGGGTTTTCCAGAGTTTTTTTTGATGAATGGTTTCTTGAATCTTCGACTGTTTGCAGCATATAAAGCAACTGTTTCTCCATTGTTGTCAACCATGTAAGCAGAAATGTCTTCCTCATTGTCTTCTTCTTCTTCTTTTAAGACAAGGGTTAGGGATCCAGCAGTTTCACTCCTTCGACCAACAATATCAGGTTCATGTGATTTGAGCAAATTGTACAGAGCAGCCAGCTTGTACTTTTCAATATTCTCATAAGATTTGACTATTAGCATGATGGGTCTCCATTCCTTGTGAAGACTATAGAGAAACTTGATATTGATTTCCTGTTGACTTCGGGTTTCTCCATACTTATCCAAGGTATAGATCATGTTACTAAGACGTTCGTAGCATGCTTTAAGAGATTCATTTTCCTCCTGTTTGAAATTTCCAAAATCAGCTAAGATTTCTTGAACTTTGCTTGTGTGAAGAATCTTGTCACCACCAAAACGAAGAGCAAGATTATCCCACATTTCCTTAGCAGACTTAGCATAAGCTATGTGATGACTGACATCAGGACCTAGTCCACTTCTCAGTTCACGCATGGCTCTTTCATCATTTTCAATTTTCTTTAAATCTGCAGCATTCAGAACTACAGCTTCTTCTCCATCCGGAACCACGAAACGACCAGCAATGTCGGTGTGAGGACCATCAGTTACAGATCTCCACAGATCTTTATCAAGCCCAATCAGATAATCCTTCATTCTTCCATCCCAATAGTCATACTAAGAAGTTACTAGAACATGAGCTTTTGTTGCAGAACCAATGAGATTTGCATAGTTGAGCATGTTGGAATAAGTAGCGGTAGAATCAGTCATTTTGAATAGATTTCAATGGGATCTTTTCAGAAAAACGAGTAATAGAGATTTGTGACAGTTACGGAAGACTAAATCTGAGAAAGCAAATCAGATCTAGATCTGTGACAATAAAATAAAGCTCTATGAACAGGTTTTCGAGCTATCCTGCTCTGATACCACTTGTTGGGTGTTCAAATTGATTAAGTAAAGAGATACGACTGAGATACTATCAATATATATATATATATATATATATATATATATATATATATATATATATATATATATATATATATATATATATATATATATATATATATATATATATATATATATATATATATATATATATATAACGTACTTAGTGATTCAAATAGTATGAAGCAAGTAAGAATAGTGAAGAACAGTCAATGAACACAGTGAAATGGATAACTTGTGCCGAATGCTTTGATTGATTGATTTAGGGTTTTACAATTGGAAAGATGACAATCTCTCTCGACACGGTATGGTATCAAGGATATTTATACATGATCAGTAATACGCATCGTACATTTGTTACAGAGAATATCCTATCAGTTGTACTAGCCAATAGGATAAGAGATTCATGCAACATGTAGTGTACTATCACGCGTGCACATAAAAAGTATTACAGCTAAGAAGTCTTCGGATCCTCTAGGATGTACCCTTCGGAGTCTTCAGACTTAGGGGTCTTCTATCAGTTATTCTTTACACTTCGGGGTCTTGGGCCAGGTCTTCGGATACAGGGGCACTTCATCACAAATATACTTCAACACTCTTCACATGTTCAATAGGTTCAGGGGGAGCCTTCGCTCCCAGCACATGTACAGGGGGAGCTTCCGCTCCTGACCCATGTTGATGGAATGTCTCAACTTGAGGGGGACCAGCAACATTCAGTAAATGAAAGGAACAGCTCTTCAACAGATGCATCAAATGATGTACCAATCTTCACATTCGACGCCGATGAAGAAATCTTAGCTGAAGAATCGCATATCCAAGACGTCAGTCCCTGTGACAACCGTCAAAAAAATCAGTTAACATAAGCCAACAACAGTCAAGAAAAGTCAACTAGAGCGCACATTAGACTAACATGTTGAGGTGTAAACATCATAATCTTTGTATTATATTTGAATATTATAATACCACGTGCACTTGTTGGAAACAATTATCGAGTAAACGCTATAAATACGTATAATAAGTTTCAACAGCGTTGAAATTCGATAATCACACAAATATTATTTTGGTATAAATAATATTCATAAAACGATGTATTGGTGAATACGAACCTGTGGATATATAGAAAGTTGAAAACAGAGTTCGTATGCAAAAGTTACGACAAGTTAAATCGCTGTGAACGGTAAACGTACACAGGGTTTAGACCTAAGATACAAAACGTGGTACCTTAAACATTAAATATGAAGTAACGGAACATATATTATGGAACGTAATATGATCTAGTATTTATTCATTGCCCGCTTATTTTTCTGGTAAGACGCCATATACCGCGAATCCGAAAGTTTACCGAACTTTTATAAAATCTACGCTTTTATAAAAGAGAGTGGTTTGTTTTTATATAAAAAAACTAACTAAAGACATCATTTTTCTTTTGTAATGATGATAAAGCAACCCAAACCTCTTACACCTAAAGGCTACAAATCACTTCCCCATGTATTTTAGCCATTTCCCCATGCCATGCATCTTTCCCATGCAAGTCACCTCACCCTCTTTCCCCTCCATATTTTCAGCCCAAGGGAGCCATTTCCCCCACTCATTTCATCTTCAAACTTCATCACTCTCATCCTCTCAAGTTCATCAAGAATTTCCAACAAGTTCGAAGCTTTTCCAAGTGTTTTGCAAAACGAATTGGTAAGTTGTGTTCATCTAGCGATTCTAAGACTTCTAATACCATTTTCATCTCTTTTATACACACTAACATTCACTAAAATTCATTAAATATTAGCATTGTACAAAGGTTCTTCGAGCTCCACCGTTCATCATCTTCAAGTGTCTTGCAAACCAACTTGGTAAGTCATGTTCATCTAGTAGTTCTAAGACTCCTAATACTTTCTTTGACTATTTTACACACAAATACTCACAGGAATCCTTTGGATAATAGTTTTGTCCAAGAGTCCCTCGAGTTCCAAAGCCTAAATCTTCACCCTTTCCACCAAGATCTCTAGATCCAACACTCAAGGTGAGTTCATACCCCTCATTTTCACTTTTATCCAAGTTTTAGGGGGAGAATACAAGTTTAACTATGAAAATGATATATTTTTGTAAAGTTTATGATACGTTCTTGAAAAATAATATGTTATATGTTATGTTCTTGAAATATTATGTGTTCATCGTTTAGTCATCTTATTATAAAGTGATTAGCACAAACAAAATGGATTATGGTAAACTATAATACACATTTAGTTTAAGGAAATAACCATCTAGACGTTTACACATATTGTCACCAACAAAACTTTATAGCTTATGTTGTTGACAAAATGGTCATAAATATGATACTTTATATGAATATTTGACAAAAGATGTGAAAATACACTCTATTAAAATGTTCTAAGTAAACATGATGCCACTATCTTTACGTCAAAACTATTATTTGGTAAAAAGAATGTTATTACGACGTAATTATGACTTTTGGACTTATAATGTCATAATAAGTTTTGGAAATGTTATTTTATAAAGAAGTTGGTATTTAAAACGAAAGGAACTATATTTAATAATGAGTACAAGAATGACCATATAGAAAAAACACTATTATTTTCTATAAAATGATGAGATTTAAAAAGTGTTGTCATCACTTAAATAAAATGACTAAAACAAACTTTTTACCATGACATATTACATGAACTTTAAAAATATCTTTGTCATATATATATATATATATATTTAGTATGATAGATGTAAAAAAAATTGTACATTTCAACTCATTGACATCTTTTAGATCTAAATATATCAAAACGACGGGAAACATTTATGTAAATTATAAAGGGTATAATTTATGGAACGAATGACAAGAAACGACATATACACTAAAGATAATTATATAAATTATAAAGAGTATAATTTATGGAACGAACAACAAGAAACGATAGATATACTAAAGATAAATATATAAATTATAAACGGTATAATTTATGGAACGAACGACAAGAAAATGCAGATATACTAAAGATAATTATATAAAAATATAATTATTACACACTATGATTATCATGGATATTTTGATAATTACAATACAAAAAGGGTTTTCAATACACTATTACACTATAATTATCATTGATATTTTGATAATTACAAATACAAAAAGGGTTTTCGGTACACTATTACACTATAATTATCATGGACAATTTGATAATTACAATTACAAGGGATTTTCATTCAATACGAACAAGGATATGACATCATGTTGGGTAGTTATGTTAGACATTGCTTCACAGTACTAAGGGAAAGTACACATTAAATTCCTGGATTATAACCTAAATCATGTATGAGCGGGATAGTTGTATATAGATCTATATGGGATTGACAATCCCCACCTATGGTTGTTCGCTACAACTACGACCGACGGGTCAAGGGTGACAAATGTCTTTCACTATTACGATGCCTGAAGAACGTCGTGCCAAGTCACTAGGTCATAGCAAGGTTATAATAACTCACATGAACAACAACGAACGTCTTGAGTTTGGAGAAATACATCTTCAATTGGTTTTATGAAAATATAAAACTACATGTTGCTTTTACAAGATATAATTATAGTTTTACTTATACATATGGGTTTTATGGAAATTAAAACTACATTTCGGTAAGATACAAATATAAGTACTGTTTTACTTATACACACGGGTTTTATGGAGATTAAAACTACATTTCGGTAAGATACAAATATAAGTACTATTTTACTTATACATATGAGTTTTATGAAATTTAAAACTACATTCCAACGAGATACAGATGAGTACGGTTTTTCACTATTACACTACGAACATATTCGCTATTACACTACGAACGTTTTTACTATTACGCTACGAGCTTTCCACTATTACACTACGAGCTTTTCACTATTACACTACGAGCTTTTCACTATTACACTACGAACATATTCGCTATAACATTACGATGTTTTCACTATTACACTACAAGCTTTTCACTATTACACTACGAATATTTTCGCTATTACACTACGAACGTTTTCACTACTACACTACGAGCTTTTACAAAAGAATCACTATATTTCTCACTACAAAAATCTTATGAACCCACCAACTTAATGTTGACACTTGCAAAATTACTTGTATTCTTAGGTAACAATTATTCAAGTACGACTAACCTCTGGATGGGACGTAGAGACGTCTCTTTTTATTATTTTGATATCATAATGTAATTGGTCTAAGAACATATTGTTGAACAATCTAACTTTCTAATTATAATGTATGATGGTTGTTTATCTACTTATGTTTCAATGTATGCAATGGTTGTGATATTATGATTCGTTCCGCCCTCTGACGATTCCGCCATCGTGGTTTGGGGGTGTGACAGATTGGTATCAGAGCAATTGTCTATAGCGAACTAAGTATATTCTTCCATGTAAGAAATACAACTATAGATACGGGGACTTATACCTCTGCTAAAAATTTTAAACATACGACAATACTTTTAGAATATAATGATATTCGTATAAAAGTATACATATATAAACAGAGATAGTATCACAATACAAGAACGTTTGAGTTTAAGTTGAAATTTATGATTAGACTTAGTATAATATGTTTTCAAATCATGGGAAGACGTAGCCTGATCAACTACGTTTAACTACGGTTTGACCGACATATAACTAAGTGTGGGCATAATGGACAACGAAGTAAAAACTCGGGAATCACACAGTAATTAGTAACCATATCAATGTTTAACATAAATACTTCGATAAGTATTAGTACTATTAAGAGCCACTATAAACAATCCTAAGTCGACACTAGTATCAACATTATCGCAATACCTCTTTATCGTCTGCGTACCTGAGTTACAACTAAGAAAAGGGTTCTGATGCCGGCAAGGGCGACAACAGGAGCTACACGTTAAGGGACAGTTGAGTCACCATGAGTAGTCACGACTTGAAAACCATTGGTGAGTATTCCCAATATGGCTCACGAGGAGACACAGAAATTTAACTCATAGTTGACCGATACATAAGACCTTCCTTTTGCGCTATGATTTTAGCCTTAGGATCGTTTCCATCTTGAGCTTAATACTTAAGCTAGGATATCTCTTGATTCTAAACCTTCGCTTTGGGTATGCATGCCCGACCATCTTTACTTCGTGTATCGTAATTCAATGCACAAAATCGCGTCCCCTTATGTCAAAATCTATAAGTTTTAGTTCAACGCCCTCAGAAACGAGTGATATTCTCAAGTGTACCATCATCTTACACTTTCCAAATTATTCACATTTCTTTGGAACAATCTTTGACCTTACGCTTATCTTTCCCGGTTCAACTTCACACTTCGTCGACACACAGAAATTTCCTATAACTTCGAGTTCTCCTTCGACTCATATCGTTACATACATTCGTTTGAGTCCTTCTGGCATTACTGATATCCTTATTGTTATCAAGGATTACATCCCCTTACGCCACACGTGAAACCTATAACATTACGTTGATTCTATAGAAGGTACAAAACTGCATTCACACCATGAAACGTTATTTTGAGGAGAGAATGTTTTAAATTTATGATTCTCTATCCTCCAAAGAATTGTTTTCCTAGAATCACTAAATTGAGAATGTGCCCATTTTCAATGATCGATACTTTCACACCTTTCTTTAAGGTAGCATTCTACCTTACGATTTCCAATGCATCCTAACTCCTAAACTCATGTTTTTCCGACTCCTTACTATTTGTAGTTGGATTGACTTAAACAGTCGGATAAATTATCGAAATAATAACCAAAATAGTTATATATAAGTTCCCTCATTGACGACTTATCATAATGAACTTCTTCATCCTCTCACTACTTCGTGTGGATACCACATGAGTACCTTCATTGACTTGGAGTTATGACGCAATTTGATAACAGTAAAATTGCTTGTCATTCTAAACTCTTCGGACATCACCTAGGTCATGTGGTTTATTTCATCATGAACTTTCACCGCCTTCACTAGATACAATGACCCCCTCCCCCTTAAACATATTCTTCGAATATGGTTCCGTTGTGGTGAGAGTACCCGTAATAGTAATCGTAGCTCTAGAAATCCTAGATCATTTCATAAATTGTTTTGTAGACGACACTTTGAATGGTCCTTACGTCTGGAGAAACACTAAAACTTCGCTGCCTATCCGTAGTACGTACCTTTAGAAAAACTTACCGAATAACAAAACCCTCATCGTGTGTATGAGTACCATTAAATTTGTATACAGTAGGAAATTGAATGGTCCGAGAATACCTGATTTGGCCTTATTGCATGTTCCTTGTTTGGTTGTTGCCTTACGGTAGGATCTATTATTCGAATTCCTATTTAATTCTACGTTGTATATGACTGTGCAATTGCGAAACAACTCGTCAACATTGGAGGAAATTCTGTCATAGTAGAGTAGTAGGATGGGATTCCTATGCTTTCATAGCCTACGTCATGGATAGAAGAAGGAAATGAAGGAAATCGCGGACATACCAGAAGTCTGTGACTTTCATGATGTGTTTCTAGAAGACCTTCCAGGGATATCACCAACACGACAGGTCGAGTTCAAAATCGACTTGATCCCGGGAGTAGCCCCTGTAGAAAAGTCTGGATACTGACTGGCCCCAGCAAAGATGTAAGAGCTACTTAGTCAACTACACGAACTACTAGAAAATGGATTCATTAGACTGAGCTTCTCGCTTTGGGGAGCACCGGTTTTATTCATATAAAAGAAGGATGGATCCTTTAAAATGTGTATTGACCATAAAGAACTGAACAAGTTAATTAGAAAAAAATAGATACGGATTTCCAAGAATTGATGACCTGTTCGATCAGTTAAAGGGATCCTGTTACTTTTCAAAGATCGATTTGAGGTCTGGGTATCATCAACTTAGAGTTTAAGAAGATGAAGTTCCGAAGACAGCGTTTAGAACACATTATGGTCATTATGAATTTATCATGATGCCATTCAGATTAACCAACTCCCCGGCAATTTTCATGGATCTTATGAACCGAGTATGTAGACCGTTCTTAGACAAATTCGTGATTGTATTTATCGATGATGTATTGATATATTCACGAAACGAAGAAGAACATGGACAATACCTGCGTTTAATGTTGGAACTACTCAGAAAAGAGAAATTGTATGCCAAATTCTCAAAATGCCAATTTTGGATACGAAAAGTAGATTCTTGGGCCATGTGGTTCGCCAAGAAGGGATTCATGTCGATCCATCCAAGATCAGGGCAATAGAAAAGTGGGAGATATCAAGAACCCCGACAGAGATACATCAATTTTTGGGTCTTGCTGGTTACTAGCGAAGATTCATCAAGAACGTCTTCAAGATAGCGAAACCTCTCACAACATTGACGCAGAAGGGTGTCAGTTTCGACTGGGAAGACAAACAAGAGATCACATTTTAGATGCTAAAGCAAATGCTTGACCTGAATACCAGACGCCCTCGGGTCTGTTGCAGCAACCAGAGATACCCGAGCGGGAGTGGGGACTGATCACAATGGATTTCGTAACAAAATCACCCAAGACGCCTGGTAGGCATGACACCATTTGGGTAATTGTAGACAGACAGACGAAATCTACACACCTTCTACCAATCAAGGAGACAGATAAGATGGGCAATATCCATCATCTTGAATAAAGACAACTGATCTACTTCGCGTGTTTGGCAATCGCTGCAGAAGTCCTTGGATATCAAGCTCGATGTGAGCACGGCTTAGCATCCACAAACAGATCGCCTGAGCGAATGAACCATCCAGACACTGAAAGACATGCTTCGTGCCTGCGTGATAGATTTTGGTAAAGCATGGGACGTTCATTTGCCACTAATTGAATTCTCCTACAACAACAACTATCGCACTAGCATCAATGTCGCACCGTTTGAAGCACTGTTCAGGCACAAGTATTGATCACCATTGTGTTGGACCAAAGTTAGCGATACCCAACTAGCTAAAGTTCAAGTAGCAAAGAGCACGATCACCGGCCCAGAAATCACACAAGAAACAATAGAAAAGACCTTCCAAATAAGGGAACGATTGAAAGTGTCTCGTGATTGACAGAAGAGCCACACAGACAAAAGAGGCAAGCCTCTAAAATTCCAAGTGGGTGACCGAGTCATATTAAAGGTCTCCCCTTGGAAGGGAATAATACGTTTCGGTAAAAGGGAAAAACTTAACCCAAGGTGTATAGGACCTTTCAAAATTCTAGCCATAATTTAGTCCTATAGCCTATCAGCTTCGGTTACGTCAGGAGCTAAACAAAGTACACAACACTTTTCACATGTCAAACCTCAAGTAGGGTCTATCCAATGAAACCCTGGTCATTCCTCTGGACGAGATCGAAGTCAACGAAAGCTTGCACTTATTAGAGGAACCAGTGGAGATCACGGATAGGGAAGTCAAGGGAACAAAACAAGGTCGCATTCCAATGGTAAAGGTTCGCTGGAACACTAGGCAGGGACCTGAGTTTACTTGGGAACGCGAGGGTTAGAAGAAAACACAAGTACCCCCAGCCTGTAGGACAAAAAGAATATCTAAAAACTAAATTTCGGGACGAAATTCCTTTTAACAGGGGGATGATGTGACAGCCGTCAAAAAAATCAGTTAACATAAGTCAACAACAGTCAAGAAAAGTCAACTAGAGCGCACATTAGACTAACATGTTGAGGTGTAAACATCATAATCTTTGTATTATATTTGAATATTATAATACCACGTGCACTAAAACAATTATCGAGTAAACGCTATAAATACGTATAATAAGTTTCAACAGCGTAGAAATTCGATAATCACACAAATATTATTTTGGTATAAATAATATTCATAAAACGATGTATTGGTGAATAAGAACCTGTGGATATATAGAAAGTTGAAAACAGAGTTCGTATGCAAAAGTTACGACAAGTTAAATCGCTGTGAACGGTAAACGTACACAGGGTTTAGACCTAAGATACAAAACAGGGTACCTTAAACATTAAATATGAAGTAACGGAACATATATTATTGAAAGTAATATGATCTAGTATTTAATTTCATAGCCTGCTTATTTTTCTGGTAAGACGCCATATACCGCGAATCCGAAAGTTTACCGAACTTTTATAAAATCTACGCTTTTATAAAAGAGAGTGGTTAGTTTTTATATATAAAAAAACTAACTAAAGACATCATTTTTCTTTTATAATGATGATAAAGCAACCCTAACCTCTTACACCTAAAGGCTACAAATCACTTCCCCATGTATTTTAGCCATTTCCCCATGCCATGCATCTTTCCCATGCAAGTCACCTCACCCTCTTTCCCCCCTCCATATTTTCGGCCCAAGGGAGCCATTTCCCCCACTCATTTCATCTTCAAACTTCATCACTCTCATCCTCTCAAGTTCATCAAGAATTTCCAACAAGTTCCAAGCTTTTCCAAGTGTTTTGCAAAATGAATTGGTAAGTTGTCTTCATCTAGCGATTCTAAGACTTCTAATACCATTTTCATCTATTTTATACACACTAACATTCACTAAAATTCATTAGATATTAGCATTGTCCAAAGGTTCTTCAAGCTCCACCATTCATCATCTTCAAGTGTCTTGCAAACCAACTTGGTAAGTCATGTTCATCTAGTAGTTCTAAGACTCCTAATACTTTCTTTGACTATTTTTCACAAAAATACTCATGGGAATCCTTTGGATAATAGTCTTGTCCAAGAGTCCCTCGAGTTCCAAATCTTAAATCTTCACCCTTTCCACCAAGATCTCTAGATCCAACACTCAAGGTGAGTTCATACCCCTTATTTTCACTTTTATCCAAGTTTTAGGGGGAGAATACAAGTTTAACCATGAAAATGATATATTTTTGTAAAGTTTATAATATGTTATTGACAAATAATATGTTATATGTTATGTTCTTGAAATATTATGTTTTCATAGTTTAGTCATCTTATTATAAAGTGATTGGCACAAACAAAATGGATTATGGTAAACTATAATACACAGTTAGTTTAAGGAAATAATCATCTAGACGTTTACACATATTGTCACCAACAAAACTTTATAGTTTATGTTGTTGACAAAATGGTCATAAATATGATACTTTATATGAATATTTGACAAAAGATGTGAAAATACACTGTATTAAAATGTTCTAAGTAAACATGATGCCACTATCTTTACGTCAAAACTATTATTTGGTAAAAAGAATGTTATTACGACGTAATAATGACTTTTGGACTTATAATGTCATAATAAGTTTTAGAAATGTTATTTTATAAAGAAGTTGATATTTAAAACGAAAAGAACTATATTTAATAATGAGTACAAGAATGACCATTTAGAAAAATCACTATTATTTCCTATAAAATGATGAGATTTAAAAAGTGTTGCTATCACTTAAATAAAATTACTAAAATAAACTTTTTACCATGACATATTACATGAACATTAAAAATATGTTTGACATATATATATTTAGTATGATAGATGTAAAAAAAATTGTACATTTCAACTCATTGACATCTTTTAGATCTAAATATATCAAAACGGCGGGAAACATTTATGTAAATTATAAAGGGTATAATTTATGGAACGAACGACAAGAAACGACATATACACTAAAGATAATTATATAAATTATAAAGGGTATAATTTATGGAACGAACAACAAGAAACGGCAGATATACTAAAGATAAATATATAAATTATAAACGGAATAATTTATGGAACGAACGACAAGAAAAAGCAGATATACTAAAGATAATTATATAAAAATATAATTATTACACACTATGATTATCATGGATATTTTGATAATTACAATACAAAAAGGGTTTTCAGTACACTATTACACTATAATTATCATGGATATTTTGATAATTACAAATACAAAAAGGGTTTTCGGTACACTATTACACTATAATTATCATGGACAATTTGATAATTACAAATACAAGGGATTTTCATTCAATACAAACTAAGGGAAAGTACACATTAAATTCCTGGATTATAACCTAAATTATGTATGAGCAGGATAGTTGTATATATATCTATATGAGATTGACAATCCCCACCTATGGTTGTTCGCTACAACTACGACTGACGGGTCAAGGGTGACAAATGTCTTTCATTATTACGATGCCTGAAGAACGTCGTGCCAGGTCACTAGGTCATAGCAAGGTTATAATAACTCACATGAACAACAACGAACGTCCTGAGTTTGGAGAAATACATCTTCAATTGGTTTTACGAAAATATAAAACTTCATGTTGCTTTTACAAGATATAATTATAGTTTTACTTATACATACGGGTTTTTTGGAAATTAAAACTACATTTCGGTAAGATACAAATATAAGTACTGTTTTACTTATACACACGGGTTTTATGGAGATTAAAACTACATTTCGGTATGATACAAATATAAGTACTATTTTAATTATACATACGAGTTTTATGAAATTTAAAACTACATTTCAACAAGATACAGATGAGTATGGTTTTTCACTATTACACTACGAACATATTCGCTATTACACTACGAACGTTTTCACTATTACGCTACGATCTTTCCACTATTACGCTACGAACATATTCGCTATTACGCTACGATCTTTCCACTATTACACTATGAGCTTTTCACTATTACACTACGAGCTTTTCACTATTACACTACGAACTTATTCGCTATAACATTACGACGTTTTCACTATTACACTACAAGCTTTTCACTATTACACTACGAAGATTTTCGCTATTACACTACGAACGTTTTCACTACTACACTACGAGCTTTTACAAAAGAATCACTATATTTCTCACTACAAAAATCTTATGAACACACCAACTTAATGTTGACACTTGCAAAATTACTTGTATTCTCAGGTAACAATTATTCAAGTACGACTAACCTCTGGATGGGACGCAGAGACGTCTCTTTTTATTATTTTGATATCATAATGTAATTGGTCTAAGAACATATTGTTGAACAATGTAACTTTCCAATTATAATGTATGATGATTGTTTATCTACTTATGTTTCAATGTATGCAATGGTTGTGATACTATGATTCGTTCCGCCCTCCGACGATTCCGCCATCGTGGTTTGGGGTGTGACAGTCCCGAAAATTCGGAATTCATCCAGGACATTGTGCCACCTGAGTCATACCTAGCTCTCATTTCGAGACTCTATAAATGGACTCGGAACCATCCTCCGAATCAATTTATTGGAAATCCATCTTTCGGAGTTCAGACTCGATCCAATAAGTCTATTCAGAATAAATGTCAATATGCTACTTATATTAGCAAATTTGAACCGAAAACTATCTTCGATGCGCTGAATGATGATGACTGGATCAAAGCTATGCAAGAAGAATTGGAAGAATTCAAGAGAAATAAGGTTTGGGATCTTTTGCCTCGACCAGCCAATCAAACTGTTGTTGGCACAAGATAGATCTTCCGAAATAAACTAGATGATATGGGTACCGTGGTCTGAAACAAATCCAGACTTGTAGCTAAAGGCTACAGTCAGATAGAAGGGATTGATCATGATGAGACATACGCACCAGTAGCACGGCTAGAAGCAATTCGTAACTTATTGGCCTATGCTGCTCACAAAAATATCATTGTTCATCAAATGGATGTGAAGAGTGCGTTTCTGCAGGATGATCTACACGAGGTTTTCTATCTTCAGCAACCTCCGGGCTTCGAAGATCAATCTCGCCCCAATCATGTCTACCGACAGAAGAAGGTTGTGTATGGGTTAAAGCAGTCTCCAAGGGCTTGGTATGAGACTCTGTCAAATTTCCTGGTACAATCTGGTTACAAAAGAGGAACCATTGATCCCACATTCTTTGTCCGATCACATCAGAAACACATCATGATTGTACAAGTTTATGTGGATGATATCATTTTCGGTTCAACGGATCAGGTGATGGTTGATGAATTTTCCAAAGTTATGACTGAAAACTTCCATATGAGTTTGAACAGGAAATTAACTTTTTATTAAACAGACCAGTAGAGGAATATTCATTCATCAGGAGAAATATACGAATGAATTACTGAAGAAATTTTCTCTTGAAAATTCCTCTACTTCCAAAGTCCGTATGTCAACCAATCACAAGATTTCTGCTGATCCTGATGGTGAACCAATAGACCACAAAATCTACCAAGGAATGATAGGTTCACTTCTCTACTTGACGACAAGTAGACCAGATATTATGTTTGCTACGTGTATCTGTGCAAGATATCAAGCAGCTCCGAAATCGTCTCATCTGACTGCTGTCGAAAAAATATTTAAATATCTCAAAGGCACTAAGGCAATGGGTCTCTAGTACCTAGTCGGAGATAACTTTAAGCTTCAAGCATTCACCGATGCAAATCATGCACGATGCAAATTGGACAGGAAAAGCACTTCTGGAGGTTGTCAATTATTGGGTGGAAGTCCTGTGAGTTGGTCCTCAAAGAAGCAAAATTGTGTTGCTTTATCTTCAGCAGAAGCAGAATGTGTTGCTGCTTCCAGTTGTTGCTCACAAGTCCTCTGGACTATGGAAATCGATTTCTTCAGGTACCAATTTACTGTGATTCCAAAAGTGCTATTGCCATCTCCCACAATCCAATCCAGCATTCAATGACCAAGCATATTGACCTTCGGTATCATTTCATTAACGATCAGATCCTTCAAGGTAACATTGAACTTTATTTTATTCTCATTGAAGAACAAGTGACTAATGTTTTCACAAAGGCATTGGATACATCTAAATTTCACAATTTCCTAGAAATGCTAAGCATGTTGATAAAGTTCAATATCACATTTACTTTTTGATAAACCTTATTTATTTTTCATTTCGGAACCCCCCAATATTTCTCTCCTTCGGAACTCAAAATTTTCTAAGAAATTTTCCGAACTGTGAATCTTCTGAGGAGCCTCGTTCTAAAATCAATATTCTGAATTTTTCAACTTCTGAGGAACCTCGTTTTAAAATCAGACTTTTGAATTTTTCAACTTCTGAGGAACCTCGTTTTAAAATCAACTTCTGAATTTTTCAACTTCTGAGGAACCTTGTTTTAAAATCAACTTCTGAGGAGCCTCATTTTAAAATCTACTTCTGAACTTTCAACCTCTTAGGAACCTCGTGTCAAACTAATTTTCTGAACTTTTCGGCACATACATTTTCTCTATGTAATGTTATTTTCCGTATAATTCTGTCTTCAGAACATCGTGATTTCGGTAAGTACATTCTCTGAATCGTGCAGCAGTTAAGGTACATAATCTCTTTTCTCCTAAGCTTCCATACTCTTTATCTTCAGAAATCAGAAAACGACCAATTAAATGTTAAAGGAATGTGAATTAAATTTCATTACATTAAATTTCCAATAATTAGTAATTAATACTTAAAATATTTTAATAAATCGGCAACTGTGTCCGACATGTCAATCCCTAAATAGACCATTTCCTTCAATCATGGCTTGGCATTAAGTGCCAAGCGAAACCTTTTTCTGACACGTCTTGTCAATGTCCTTTCATTCCTTATCTGACGGTTTTTCACAAAATTCAAAACCCCTTTTAACCGTTCCCTCCCTTTATTTTCCCCCACACTTCATCTTCTTCATCTCCCTCTATGCAAGCTTCATCCTACCACTCTCTCTCAATCTTAAACCATCGAACGTCTGCAAAGTCATCGGAACATCTGCACTCCTGCAAGTAGACCTGGAAATGGAGCGGGTTTTGACCCTGATCCGCTCCAAACCCGTGCAAAATATATGGGTTTGGATCGTTATTTATGATCCGTTAACCCGCTAACGACCCATACCCGTTAACCCTTTAAGTAAAAGGGTTGGGTTTGGATCACTATCGATCCGCTCCGTTAATAACCCGCCCCGTATAAAATTATATTAAAATAAATTTATTATATATAAATTAATTACTTTACAATTACGGGACATAGAGGTATAGCCGATAGCATATAGGAAGTCACACGCAAACACAATACTTGAGAGTTAGGTCCTCGAGGAGTCGTTCCAAATCCTGATTCGTGAATCCTGAATATCATTCGACTCCAAGTGGAATAAAGATCAACGATGGCTTCGATCTTAACAACTTCCATAGACAATCATCAGACAACAATCGATTTTCTCATGCATGTTTCCAATAGTAGACGTTTGTTTTGTTTTGGAATTATTATTTTAAGTATTAGGCTATATTAGACGTTTGTTTTATTATGAAAAAATTATTTTATAAGTATCAAGCAAAATGCGATTCATGTTATATTTGTTACAATGCGGGTTACGGATCGGGTTTGGGTATCCGTTGATTCGGTGGATAAGGGTATGGGTTTGATTATTCAAAACCCTACGGGTTACGGATCGGGTTTGGGTTAACTTTTGAAGTTTGATAAACGGGTTTGGATCAATGCCGATCCGCTCCAAACCCGCTCCATTGCCAGGTCTACCTGCAAGTCACCGGAGTTACGCGACACTCGTCCTCTTCACCATTGTTACTGCTTGCCTCAGTGCTGCTCTTTAGGGTTTTCTGTCAAACCCTAATCTCCGGCCAACCACCGTCTTTGCTCCGATCTTCTTCCTTCTACTGATTCTTGAACATCTTCATGGGTAAACGCTTCATATCCACCTCTTTTGAGTATTTTTCAACGTAATCACTCCTCCGATGTATGAATATTCTTCATGTTCATCCACATTTTCCTCAAAGTTCTTAATAGTTGTTGAAGTAAATCTATAGTAGATAGTTCCTATGATGACATTATTTATCTTGTGTTTATCTTTGAAGATCTGGTTCAACTGTTAGGAATTAAGTGATTCGACATTTAAAATTTGAAAGTTCATACATGATTCTAACTGTTCTTGCTCATTAACTAAATTTTTGAGGATGTTTTGCTCTTTGATCCCTTTAGAAAAGTGTTAATGGCTACTTCTTCCAAAAGTGGCGGGTCGGCCGGTGAGGACACCATTGTTGTTGCACCGTGCAACATTCCGACATCTAAGGATCCATCTCTATACAAAGAACATCTGCGTATCTTGATCCATATCCTGTCCAGACCCCAATTCTCCAGGGCGTTCTTTGATTCTCCACCAGAAATACCCGTCTCACTGCTCGAAATTACAGTTCTTTCAGCCAAGAATTAAGGAACTGTTTGCTTGGTCACTCTATCCGATGACAGGGAAGTGCCATTGGACAAGAGCATTTTTGCTGCACCTCTTCAACTCCCATATCATCATGCCAGTTTGATCGACCATCCACGCATCAGCTTCAAAGTATGATCTATCGCATGGGCTACACGTATAGATTGGACACCTTGTCCCAATTCTCCAAAGGAAACATCTCGCCTATTTGGTAATGCTTGATTTATTACTGTATTAAGTGCTTAACGAGTAAAACTGTTGGGACAGACCAGTTGAGCAAAAGGATGATGGAACTATTGCGGAGTCTTTTCACCGGAAATGAAGTGGATTATGCTGAAATACTTTTTGAGGATTTCATCTCTTACATTCCAACTTCTCAGAAGAGCCCACACAAGATTCATTCAGCACGTTTCAGGGCAATGTGCATCGAGCAACTTTATGGTATATTCAAACTTCCAAACCCAGAACCCGATGGTGACGCTCTGAAAATTTCAGTAGCTAAGGCTTATGCACCGAAGCCTGATTCTATATTCGGTCAAATAAGAAGAATGCCAGATGCTCTTCTGAACTTGGCGGATCACACAGAAGAGGTAGTAATCAAACGCATTGCTGAAACCGAAAACGTTCCACCCTATCCACCTCAACGTCTACAAAACAAGCTACCTCCAAAGAAAGGAAAGAAGAAAGCTGATGAATCCTCCCCTTCCAAACAACCTTAGAAAAAGAAGCAGAAAAAGACTAAAGAAGTACACATCTCTGTCTCTGAATCTAGATAATTCTCTGAGTAATTTTATGAATCTATATTCTTCTAAATATCTGTTGGGTGTTGAAATCGATCAAACAGTAAATAATGACAAGTATTGAGATGAATTGATTTTATGCAAGTAAGGAAAACATTCACAAATATGAATAACAATCAATAACACAATGAGGATTGGATAAAGGGTGTCGAATGCTTTGATATTACGATTTAGGGTTTTACAATTGATGGTGGATCAAAATCACACTCGACATGATAAGGTATCTCTGATATATATACACAATATCAGAGATACGATAGTACAAATAAAATCATGGAATATCCTATCAGTGTACTAGCCAATAAGAGTGAAGATTCATGCACCACGTTGTCTGCCCACACGTGTGCTGCCAAAAGGTTGTTACAATGTTAAGTCTTCGGATCCTCTGGGATATACCTTTCGGAGTCTTCAGACTTTAGGGTCTTCTATCAAAACATCTGGTCTTCGGATAAGGTGGCACTTCATCACAAACTTAACTCAACAATCTCCCCCTTTGTGTGAAGTACATCTGAAGCCTATCGTGGGTAGTTATCCTTGTCAGCTTGTCTCAGGGCATACCGCACAAAGAGCCACCAATTAAGGTGTTCCCTGACCTACTTCTTCTCTTTCCAGTTGTTTACAAAACAATTATTCACCAACGCCAAAACTTGTTTGATTGAGTCCGAAGGGTAAAGACCCTTGTAGTCGATCTCAAAGAATTTTGTAACGAGAGTTTCGTTGTTGCTGGATAGACCCTTAAACACCACACCCTAGGGCTTTTTCACAATCTTCCCAGCCTTTAGATGATCAAAATTTTCAATGGTAGTGGGTGGAGGTGCAAGGGATTGTCCGAAGAGATCTGCCACTTCAATATCAAACTTGGGAAATCTGTGGAGATACTTTCGGAAGAAGGAAGAGATATGTTTCTTTGCATATGTGAAGACCATTATTGATTAAGCCTCATTTCCAGCAGAGAACTTCAACAGATGAAGAAGTGTTATGAAATCGGTTGGATTCATGATTGGGAAATCAGCAACACTGAATCTTGATTCATCGTCTTTTGAACCCCGAAGTATAAAGAATTCGATGTTCTTAAATCCTTCGTACAACTCTCCATTTTTGATTGAAATGATTTTAACAATTGCTCTTTTCAGTCCATACATAGTTCGGAGCCAGAATAAACTTTGTATGGAATGCAATCTTCCTTTTCTTGTACGCATTGAGTTGATCCTTTGGAACATTCCTTTCAAATTAAAGAAAGGCAAATGTCTTTGGATTGTAGGGTAAATCCAGTTGTCGATTAATAGAGATTTTTGTGTCATAACTTCGGAGAGGAAGCCTTTTGAATACTCCGAAGTCTATAAAGCCAATCTGTGTTATCAACTCCGAAGTCCAAGTCTGGTTGTCTTGGGCTATGTTGTTGATCACTCACATTTTCTCATATTCTTCTTCTCTTGCTTTGTGGACTTGCTCCATGTGAGGAGCAATCCTTAAGTCTTTCACTTCAGCCTTCGTACCAGAACCACTTGCTTCAGTTGTTGTGGTGGTTCCAAAGGTTGGACCAGCTTTGGATAGGATTGGTTGTATGAAGGCTGGTCTACCTAAGGCAACTGGTTGATAAGTTGTTAAAGGTTCAGTGGTTTGAGACCCTGATGCTTCGGATTCTCCCCCTTGTAAGGGTTGAACCGTAGGCTTATCCTGAGCAATCAATAAGGGTCTCGATTTGGCAGTTTGAGCCCTTTCCATCTTTATGGCAACGTTTATCATCGGTTAAAGAGTGATTTTCGACTTCTCCACCACATCCGAAGTGAGTACTGAGTTTGTCTTTCGGAGTTCTTCTGCAAACACAGCCACTGCGGATTTTGACTGTTTCGCAGTCAACTCTTCAATTCTCTTGTGCGCATCAGATAGATGTTTTGCAAAGCCAGTTTGATATTGAGAATTGAAGGATTTTGTTTCAGCACGAAGATCATTCAGAGCCTTCATCACTTCGGAGTTGGATAACTCCATTCTTTCAACAAGTACATCAATTTTCTTTTCAGTCTGCTCCTTAAGGAGCCTGTGCCTTTCCTCCACTTGTTCAACTGTAGTGTTGAACTTGCCTTCAAAAATGCTTTGAATATGGACCTGTTGATCCATGATTCGTTTTTCAGAGCTCTTGACCATTTCTTCAATCTTTTCAATCAAGGCTTTCTTGGCTTCAACTATATGTTCTCCAACACTCCCTTCAGGTTTCTTTAAAGGATCAAATCTAGTACGAGTTTGGAGAAGAGCATCTAGCTTGCGGTTGAGTGTTTTTTATTGTTTCACAAAAATAAAATCTGAATCATCCAGGTTGTCATCATCAATATCTTCTATTGTAATTGGAGCCATATGAAAGGCAGCCATTGCTTCTTCAGATGATGGGGTTTTAAGGGAAAGATGGTATCAAAATCGAAATATTCTTGGTATGGAAAATCTGGCAAAGATGTATCCAAACCAAATGAAGAAATGTTTAACAATGGGTTTAAAGAGGTGATGATAGGTTCTGATGTTTGAGGGGCTGAGAAAGTGGGGCTTTCTATGTTGGATGTAATTTGGTTCGGAGGTTTGAGTGGTTGATATAGTAGGAATCTCCATGGAGGAGATTATGGGTTCGGAGGTTTGTGTGGTTTTTACTAGTGGTGTTTCTGTGGAGGTTGATGTGGGAGGTGCATCCGAAGATGTAGTATGGATGGTGGATGTTTGTGGAGCTGTCGTTGGTGGTGGTAAAGGTGGTGCTGTGGTAGTTGGTGGAGAGGGTGGTCTAGGATGTTGGATTGGTGATGACTGGTGTTCTTCTTCCTCTTCTTCTTGAATGTTTGTGGGTGGAGACTTATTCGACTCCGAAGACTCATCTACAACTGGCAATTTTCTTGTCCTTTTTGGTTGTTTTCTCTTCGGAGTTGTTCGTTCAATGGCTTTCCTCTTCCTCACAGCCTTCGGACCACTGGGTCCTCCAGTTGCCTTCTTTTTGCCTTTTGGTTTAACTGGGGGTTTTCATGGGGCAGCTTGAGTGATTTCACAAACTGGGTAAGGCATTGTGAGAGTAGAACGTTACATGTTGACCTCATCACAATCTAATGACACTTTTCGTAGCATCTCAGGAGGAATTTGGGCACAGAATCCATCAAATTTTTCATCTAATGCAAGAACAGTAATATATGTGTACCTTGTCTCAGAAAGAGCAGGGTCAGAAACATAACATGCCTTCTGATAGTGATCGTGAACAACCATCGCCCAAAATCTGGAGTTTGAAATCTCGGTTCCTTTCAACGAGTGATTAATGTGTGAGCAAAAATTAGCCCACAGGATTGAGACGTAATCTACCTTAACATCGTAGTAGATTCCATAGAGCATGGTCAAGAACGCCTGACTTCCAAAGTCTTGACCTGAAGTTCTTCCTGAGAGACATCACAAGAAGATCCCAAAGAAGAATCTCCAAAGGTCTGGTAGATGCCCCTTCTTGAACAGGCTGATGCTACCAAGTTGAGGTTCGTAACCCATAGCGTTGTACATATCTACCAGTTGTTCAGCAGTTGGAACAACAATCTCCTTTGGATCGTAGATTGGAAGGTGTAGGGCTTCTGCAAACTTGATTTTGGTGAGTTGGACTCTTTTGATGTTGCCTTTGACGTTGATAGCATCGTAGTGAACAGATTTTACATTGTTTTCAGAGTCGAACAGAGCATTGGATGTATAATGAGCCCTGTGAATGAGGGTAGCGGGAATTGAGGGTATGTAGGTCAAGGCGTGACCTAGAATTGATTGTTTCATACATTCAACAAGAGCGACAATCGGTTGGGGATAGAGCTTGAGATCAGTGTGAAGATACAGGTTCGTTGATTGGCTCTTAAGCACTGGAATTGACATCGCTTCAGTGTTTTGGGAAGATCCTTCAGTCACCATTGATGGTTGATTGTAGAAGATGAAGAGAAATTAGGGTTCAGAGAGAATTTCTGTAGAGGAATTTTGAAGGTTTTGATAGCGTAAAAAGGTGAACTGATGAGGCGGTGATATTTATAGTGTTCGTGGTCCCTAGGCCATTTAATGCTCGTTTGAAAAAGGTCCACTAAGAGAAAGCCACATCAGCTTCATCACGCTCCACTAACCCTGCAAAGACGGAAACGTTTGTGTGTCAGTCATGATTATTCAAAATTGAACCGCCACTTTTCCCACGATCTTATTGTTATGATTCACCAAGATTTTGTGAATAACAGCTGTATATCAGTATCAACGTTCATTTATTTTAAAAGAATGTTTGTCTCTGTGGTTATCATAAGTGTGAAAAATCATTCAAGCATTTAATTGATTTTGGATCACTTGAGAAATAAGTATCAATTATGGAAGCACTTCGGAGTATCAATAGTGTTTGAGCATTATATGCCATTCCGAAGGGTATTGTAAACTTTTCGGAAGAGTAACTTTGTGAAAATTACTATCAATACTCTGAAGAGTTCTGTTTTTGTTGAGAATTGTTTTACTTATTGATGATGCATTTTGACTTTCTACCAAGGGCTTCCATGAACATTGTGAAATCAAGATTTTTCATTTAAGTATTCGGAATCATTCGGATCATGTTGGAAGTCCATTTTTCAATCCGAAGACTGTTTGATTCAACATCAGTCAAGATTTGTCTAAGTCTAACCACCCTGGGTTAAACACAATTTCATAGTTTTTCAAATGTTTAGAGTTTTTGTTTATGCTTCAAATTTTTCATGCTAAATAATGTTGGCATTCATAGCCTTAAAATTTAAAACAGATTTCCTTTTGAATTAAGCATCAGAAGTTTAAAGTAAAAATGTGGATTGACTTTGAAATTTCCTTTTTGAAAAATCTACCCCATTTCATCTATTAAAGTGTTTGGATATGTTTCTTTGATGACAAGCCTTTGAGATTCACACACCACCTTAACAATGCCATTTAAAGCAGATTACTTGAGATGTTCATAACCTCTACATGGTACTCGACTATGTCATAGGAGTTCCTTGTATTACCATTTAAGATAGAGAATCATGCCTTTAAGTGCTGATTAATCTTTGTTTTGCACTCGATCTTTTATCTTTTTATTTCTTTGTTGTCTTTGATTCTTTTGACTTTTGGATTTTCTGTTTTTCTTTTAAGTATTTCAATTTTCATTGTTCAAACATGTTTATCAATTTGGAGTTTCATATCCGAAGTGTTGAAAATGTCACTATATTTCTCCTTTTTATGGTGCTTTTGAAAATTTGTACAATCCCTTTTTGAAAGGCTTTGTATAGTTCAATTTTGAAACAAGAGCAAAGAGAGTTTGAAATTTGTCTGTCAGTCAATGCCGGTATCATTTTGAAGAAAACTTCGAAACAAATGATTTATCCTGAGTAGTATGATAACTAGTTGATTAATTTGACATTAAAGCAAGTTGAGTTCAACAGGGAGCTTAGAGATAGACAAGATGTTAAGGATATATGAATTACACAGGACTTCCTTTTGTAGAATTGCCTTAACCTCACTCCAAAGTCTGGTTTCTTACCTATGTTTATAATGAATTCCCAAATGCCTTTTAGTGCAATAAAGCATGATTATCATAATCTAAAATCAAATTTTGGTCCTTTATTCAGTTGATTCATGAAAGAAGATCAAGCTTAGTCATTTATGCAAAAGAATTGAGAATTTGCTAATTTTCATTGTTTTCTTGTTTTTGGTTTTTCCATGAAGATTATTCTTTGTTGAAAGATAATTTATCCTTGTGATACAAGGACAATTGTTGTTTCAATGATTTTTGACACTTGTGAAATTTTATTTGACTGAAATATCTGTTCCGATGGGCTCCGAAGCGTCGAAGGGCTTCGGAGTGTTGCGGAACGACATAAAGTCTTATTTTGTGATTGAAGAGATCAAGGTAAGAAAGATCAAATCTGAGGTTTATGTTAGAGTGGATCCATCAATCATTCCAAGTCCTTGAACAATTCGTGTGAATGCCTCTTCATTCAAAGCTTTTGTGAAGATATCTGTCAGCTGTTCGGTTGTGTGAACAAAGTGCACTTCTATATTCCCCTCCTCAACATGACTTTTGATGAAGTGATAGCGAAGAGCTATATGCTTCGTCTTGGAATATTGAACAGGATTGTGGCATATTCGAATAGCACTTTGTGAGTCACAAAACAAGGGTATCTTTTCATGTTGATGGCATAGTCTTTTAATTGGCTTTGAATCCAGATTATCTGCGAAGTGCAAGCTTAAGCTGCTACATACCCTGCTTCGGCTGTGGAAATTGAAACACAAGTTTGCTTCTTGGATTGTCAGCTTATTAGCTTTCCATCAAAAAATTGGCAACCCCCCAAAGTGCTTTTGTGATCAATGGAACATCCACCCAAGTCTGAGTCTTAGTAAGCTTGTATGTAGAAGCCTGAGTTTGCTGGGTACCATAAACCATATGCAGGAGTGTTGTGAAGATAACGAAAGATTGTTTTAACCGCAGCCAGATGAGGTTCACGAGGATCAGCTTGATGTCTTGCACAATTGCAAACTACGAACATGATAACTGGTCTACTGGCTGTAAGATAAAGCAATGATCCTATCATACTTCTGTAGGTTTGGATATCAGTCTTCGGCTTGTCCAATGATGGATTCAACCTGGTACCTGCAGCTAAAGGAAGTTTTTCTTTGGAACAGTTAGTCATTCCGAAGCGTTCAAGTAAACTCTTCGTATACTTTTGTTGATTGATGAAAATCCCCACCTTAGATTGTTTGATTTGTAATCCAAGAAAGAAGTTAATCTTTCCCATCATATTCATCTAAAATTTTCTTTTCATTAATTTTTCAAAATCTTTTGTGAGGTTTGGATCAGTGGATCCGAAGATAATGTCATCCACGTATATTTGGACTAACATCAAATGAGAGCCAACTTTCTTTCTAAAAAGTGTTGGATCCACTGAACCTTGTTTGAAGTTTGACTCTTTTAAAAACTTTGTCAAGGTCTCATACCAAGCCCTGGGTGCTTGTTTTAAACCATAGACAGCTTTATCTAACACATAGTAATTGTTAGGATTTTCTTTGTCTACGAAGCCACGTGGTTGTTTAACAAAAACGATTTCCTCGTGATCATCATTTAGAAAAGCACATTTGACATCCATTTGATAAACATCAAAATTTTTTTGTGCAGCATAAGCTAAAAATATCCGAACTGATTCGAGTCTTGCAACAGGAGCAACTGTCTCTTTGTAGTCAATCCCCTCCTGTTGACAATAACCTTTGACAACAAGCCTTTCTTTGTTCCGAAACACATTGCCTTCGTGTCAAGTTTATTTCTATATACCCATTTGAGACCAACAATTGAAGCATTAGTAGGTTTTGGAATTAGCCTCCAAACTTCATTTCTTTCAACTTCTTCTAATTCCAATTGCATAGCTTCAATCCAGTCAGGGTGATCAAATGCATCCTTAACGTTCTTAGGTTTGACCTTTGAGATAAAGACATTGAACATGCACAACTCTGAAGTTTTGTTTAAATCAAGTTGCTTTTGGTGTAGTTGTGCAGGAGTCAAGACTTTATCTTGAACATTACCGATGACAAGTGATGGGGGATGATTTTTCGTACACGTATCCAGAGGAGGAAAATTTGGATCAAATTTAGGTGGTCATTCAGAATCAATTTCCTCAATATCTGAAGGGTATCCCGAAGTGGATGGAAAATCATCAGTTATTAAGTGATTGTTTGAATTGGTGACATTTGTTTGAGGTGTGTGCAGCTGTGAAGAAGAGTTAAGAGTATGCTCCCCCTCAACAGCAGTTGATGTAGAGGTTGTTCTGCCATTATCCGAAGAAGTTGGAGATGAGTCATTCGGAGTGGATATTTTTGGCTCCCCCTGGTCCGAAGGGACATGATGTGTGAGATTTCATGTGAAGGGTTGTTGAGTCTTGTGTTGTTGTGCTCCCCCTCGAAACCAGATGCTCTTTCAGATCCATCAGAAGGCTCCCCCTCAACCGAAGAGGGTCCTTGAACACTGCTAGTTGAAGAGTCATCAGGCCCATCTGTGAGCTTGGACAGTTCGGACACATGATTGTCTGGTGCTCTAACTTCGGAGTCCACAGCCCTCACAGTTGGATCAAAGAGAAGACTAAAGTCAGTATCAAAGGTTATGATTGGTAATGCATCAACTGTTGGCTTCGGAAAGATGGATGACATTGGGAAAGGATGCAGAAACTTCTTGATGTAAGAGTCTGTTAGTGCAGGAACCGAGTCGATGACCAACTCGGTGTCTGAGTTTGGTAGTTATTTTAATCACTTTGTTTGATGGAATGATGAACAATTATTTTGTATGAATGTTTTTAAGTATTCTATGGCATATGATCCACAAATGTGTATGTTTAGTTTATCCTTAATGTTTATGCACTTAACTAAAAGTAAGCTGTAAAGAACTATCCATACATAACCGAAATCTAGTCTCGGACTTTAGAACCAAGATCAAACGACATCAAGTCAGATGTAGACCAAAACCCGGAAGCTACAGATCGGAAGTCCAATGCTCGGAAGTCGACACAGTTCGGAAGATCCTGTTCTGAACTAACTCAGAAGATTTATCCAAGACACTCTGATCATGCCAGGACTCCGAAATCCATTCATGATTTCGGATCATCATAATAAGCAACATCCGAGAACTTCCACACTAAACATTCTACAAAGAAGACTGAAGATATGAATACTATCTTGAAGATATGACAAAAGATAAGCACGTCAACTTATAGGATATAATTAGACTAGATCAGGCGTGGCCTTTTAGAAGCATGTCGGTTGTACCAGATATATTATTTTATTATAGCTAAAGCCAACCTAGTCTGACATTGTATCATTATATTAGAATTATCCATATTGTCTGACTGAAGAGAGACGTGTTGTCTACTCTTCAGTCCATAGGTCTTTATCCAAAGGTCTTCCCTTAGTCTATAAAATGGAGACCAAGTCCATCTTCAGTCCTCATGAGTTTGAGAGATCTTGTGTAACACCTTTATCATTATCAATATAATCTCTCATTCCATCAACTCTCTTGTTCTTATCTGCATTTCTTACTGTCTTTACAATTCTAGCACTATTTTCTTTCAGTCTTTACATTTCTAAGTTATCTAACTGTTGATTCATATTATTTATTGTTGAGTTGTTAAGATCTATTCTAAGTATTACTTCTTCATTATTATTCCGCATTCATCTCAAGTCTTCGGACTTGTCCACTTCCGAAACCTCCCAGTTTCGGAACCTTACTTTCCGTAATCTCACTTTCCACACTTACTTAGAATATTTGGCGACAATAATTGGTATCAGAGCCTGAATAGCTGTCCATAAGAATCTAAGTGCCTAGTTTGCTCAAAACCCTGGCTGAAGCAACAACCTTAGAATCCACTGTGGATCATTGCATGCTATTATAGCTCAAACTCTTAAAACTTTCTTTCTTGTTTCAAACAGTTCAAAACTTTCCTTCTTACTCAAAATGCAGATGAATTACTCACTAATGTTGTGAATAGTGTCGGAAGCTCTAATCGAGCTCCTATACTAATTCCTACTGAGTATAAAGGCTGGGCATCTCGAATGCGCAACTATCTCAAAACAAAGGGAAAAGATATCTGGCGATCCGTTGAGGAGGGACCTCACGTCCCTAACTACACCACTAGAGCCGACACTGCTGAAGAAGATCTCGGTGGTGCTCATCAACCAAGATTAACTCCCCTTGACATTGAGAAAATGTACAACGAGAAATTGCTTTCACCGAAATCCAATGTGGAATCCCTCCGGAACTATTTGATCTCATACAAAATTGCACAACAGCCCAACAAATTTGGGTTCTCTTACAAAATATGTTCCTAGGGAAGGAAGAAGCAAAAGATCAAAAACTAGTGTCAAGCCTTTCAGAATACAACCACTTCACAACCTTTGCCGGAGCAACACTGAGACATACATTCACCCGATTCTCTATAATTGTCACAAGACTCCTAAGTTCGGGAGCAGAGAGATCCAATCAAGAGATCAATCTTCGATTTCTTGAAGGACTCGGAAAAGACTGGATGCTTGTCAAAATGATTCTTTAGGACTTTGGAAAATTAAAAACCTACAACATGTACCGACTTTACAATAATCTCGTTGGACAAGAACACGACATAAAGGGCACTCAACAGCAACAACAACTTAGAGGACCTTTGGCCTTGATTGCAGAACGCAACTATCCGACGATGGGCAACACTCCTCAACAACTCGTACAATATCATCAAGCAACTCAGCAACTCATCAATCCAAATACTTCCGCACCTCAGATTACTTCAATTCAGAATCCCCAACAAGTTCAATAACCAACTCCAGTACCCTCTTATCACCCTTCACAACCACAAATTTCCTACCCTTCCTACTATCAAGCTCCGACAGTTCAATACCAACCATCTCCATCACCGCAACCCTCCATTCAATCTAAGACTCCAACCCTTGCTCTCCCTGCTCCAGTTCAAACCTCAGAATCATGCTATTCCGAATATGACGAAGCAGAAGAAGGTGCTTATCAACAAGAAATTGCCATGATTAGCCAGAAATTTAACCGAATTCCATCATATTCAAGTCCCAAGAAAAATTTTCGCTCTACTAACCAAAATGCAGGGTATAGTCAAGAAACAGTAACTATAAGAAAGGACACTATCAATCAGGACAAAATCGATTCTATCAGAAGAATGAAGAGCAACATCAGGAGAAACCAAACGTGGTTCCAGCTGCAAACACCAACCAATCCCTCACTCCTAAAAAAAATGATTCCGAAGTAATCAAGTGTCACAATTGTGGAGGACTCTGGCACTATGTCGCTGATTGCAGAGCTCCAAGGAATTATCCAAAGGAGAAAGAAGAAGAAAAAATCAAGGCATTTGTAGCATCCAGAAATGTTGAGATCTGGTCTTCCGGTGATGAAGATGAACACTTTGAGAATAAGCGAAAGAGAGGAAAAGGCTTCGGTGAATGCATGATGGTGCAAGCAAACCCAGAAACTCCAATCCCAGGATTAGCAAGCTCCAAACATCTCAAGGACACTGCTGAATCCTCATCCTCCTACATGCCAAAGAACTATGCTTTTATGGTCAACAACAAAACTGGCAAAAGGAGTGAGTATCATCGAACAGGTACGTAACATGCTTCATACACATAATATTTATTCTAATAATCTAGAACCTGCTCTAAAAAAATATCTAACACATGTGCAGATGCCTTAGCTGCATATCAGCGGGTTCTGGAAGAAAGGGATGATGGGTATGACGAAGTGATAAAGTTGAAGAATAGGCTAGAGGATAGGAAACTATTTTGTGATAAACTTACTGCTGATTTGAAGATCGAACAGACTTCTAGGACTTTGTTAGAAAATTCAAATCAGCTTTTGACATCGCAAAGGGATTTAGCCCGAAGCGATAATGTAAGACTAAACAAATTAGTAGATCAGTTGTATCACGCAACTGAAGTTTTCAAATCACCTGCTAACACCAATTCTTCAGAAAATACTTTTAATTAGGGATGGGCAAGAAAAACCACAAACAAAAATTATCCTATATATAACAAACAAAGTCCATTTTTCCAATACCCGTCAAATGAATATAATGATAGACACGATGAGGACTCAACCAAGAACTTTTCCAAAACTCCTGCCAATGAATCAGAAAACGCACTTTCTGAGTCAAAGGAGGGAGTCAAAATTCCTTTCTCATACTTTTCGAAAGAGGACACTGCCAAAAGCAGTAAATTGTCCACAAATTCGGTCCCATTCATGCCTAGACACATAACCACGGTCCCAAATAATCCATCGTCAAGCTCTCAACAACATTATTTCTTAGAAAATTTGCAAAGTAACTGTGTTACTGAGGAATTCAATCCATGTCTTAAGGACTTGGAAAATTCAATTGAAGAAAATGTTGATGAAGTAATCGAAATGGAGAAACGTCCAAACAGTATCATCATTAAAAACGATTTTAACAAAATCATAATAAAGAATCCTAATGTTGTTAACACATCTAATACGACTTCTGAACCATCGTGTTCCGGCACCAAGTCATACGTAGATGCATTACAACATAATTTTTCAAACAATTCAAATCCGGACAAAACGCCGCTCGAAAAACTTAAAGTTAATCATGAAGAGTCAGACTCTTTGAATGATTCTTTATCTGACTCCTCTCCAAGAGAAATTTTTCAAAAAGGAAAAGGACAAAACCTAACCAAAAATGGAGTGAAACCAACGTTAAACAGAAAAGATCTCTGATCACCTCGATCTCATGCAAGATTTGAACAAAGAAACTTCTTCTACACTCAGAGAAAGCCAAAAGTCAATTCAACTTTCATCACTCCAAGTCATACTCGGAAATATGTTCCTTCCACATACCGAAACTACATCCACAAGGGATTACTTCCAACTCCAAACATCAAACCCATTCAGTATCAGCAAAACTTCAACCACTCAAATTACGACTCGGAATTTCCAAAAATAACGAATACGAAAACAGCACGAAATGTTCCAGTAGTCTCAAAGAAACCTGATACTGAGTTCTTAAAACCAAAAATTTCTTTTTCTGAAGCTATGAAAAGCCACAAGCAAAATCTAAGTGCTATTGGAACCAAAAATCAGAACTCCAACCATTCTCAAATAATTCCAAAAATATTGAAGCGACAGCAAAGCAACACTTGCTGTCATTGGTGCAATCATACCACAAAGATGCCCTTTATCACCAAAGCAAAAACTTTTAATCATCAAACAAAAAATATCTTTCAGAAATCCTCAAAAAGACTTGTTCAAAAATGGGTTGTAAAATCATCCACTTCTAAACCAAATTCAATCTCTGAAATTGAAACCTCTACCAAACAAACAATCAAAAACAAATCTTCCATGTCTGGAAAAACAAATGGGTCCAAACAAGTTTGGGTTCCCAAACTAACTGTCTAATTTTCAGGCATTCAGTACAGAAGAGGAGGATGATGAATGGCTTATTGACAACGCCTACTCAATGCACATGACCGGAAGATTGGAGTTTCTGAGAGACTACCGAGAAGTTAGCTTTGGAGGAAACGTCACATTCGGAAACGACGCAAACGGCATCATCAAAGGTTATAGTGTACTAACCAACAGAAATTTCACCATTCAGAAAGTGGCCTACGTTCTCGGACTCAAACACAATCTCATAAGCGTGGGTCAACTGGTCAGCACTGGTCTCCGAGTAGAATTCGACAATGAATTTAGCTACATTATGACGGGTACCCGAGATAGATGTTTAGTGAAATCTCCAATACAAGTCAACATGTTTCCGTTAGACATATCCATGTTTCTCGGAAAACCTAAACTATGCTTGTTATCTAAAGCCCATTCCGAAGTCAGCTGGTTATGGCATCGGAAACTAGATCATCTCAACTTCTGATATATGAATCAGCTAGTTACTGGAGAAATGGTCAGAGGTATGCCACTTCTAAAGTTCGACAACGAAAACTTATGTGCAGCATGTGCATTAGGCAAGCAAAAGAAGAAACCTCACAAATCAATCACAGACTCGAGCATCACTCATCCTTTAGAACTTCTTCACATGGACCTCTGTGGTCCATCAACAGTTGCCAGTCTGAATCATAAGAAATATATTCTGGTTATTATAGACGATTACTCCCGCTTTACCTGGGTATTCTTCTTAAGATTAAAATCAGATACCTTCCTAGAGCTCCGAAACTTCATTACATCAGTAGAGCTCAAGGTACAACTACCCGTGAGAAGAATCCGAAGTGACAACAGTACTGAGTTCAACAATGGAGAAATCGAAGAATTTCTAGCCTCTAAAGGGATAGAACACAACTTCTCAGCACCATATACTCCTCAACAAAATGGCGTAGTAGAACGAAGAAACAGAACGTTAGTGGAAGCTGCCCGATCAATGCTAAATTTTGCTAACCTCCCTCTAACCTTCTGGGCAGAAGCCATTGCAACAACATCTTTTGTTCAGAATCGATCCATCATCAACAAACGACTTCAGATGACGCCTTATGAAATCTTAAACGCGAGAAAACCCAGTGTTATATTTTTCCACATTTTCGGTTGTAGATGCTTCATCAAAAATAACAAAGATCACTTCGGCAAATTTGTACCCAAAAGTGATGAAGCAATTTTCATGGGTTATTCACCAAAATCAGTAGCTTATCGTGTTCTAAACAGAAGAACTCAAGTTATTGAAGAAAGCTTCGACGTAGAATTCGATGATCTATATCATTGGAGAAAGAAAAATCAACGCATTCTATACGAAATGTAAAATGACGTACCAGTAGGACATCGACCCATTCATACAGTCAAAGTAGACTACGATCTCCTCTTTGATCCACCAGAAATCGCAACAAAGGCTGAGGTCATCCGTTCTCCTGAGGCAATTCAACAAATTATTTCAGCCTCTGGACCTTCAACTTCTTCAGAAACCATACCTCCGGATAATCAGGTCAGACCTCCAATTAACAGTTCTACATTTGAGGGGGAGCCTTCGCCTCCCTTTCAGATTTAACAGACTCAGAAGGAACCTTCATTACAAGCACATGCCGAGGGGGAGCCCATGCTCCCAACTCATGTTGATGGTATACCTCAATCCGAGGGGGACCATCAACAATCAGAGAATGTTCCTCACAACTCTTCAGAAGATGCATCCAATGATGCACCAGTCTTCACCTTTGAAGTCGATGCAGATATTTCAGCTGAAGAATCGCACATTCAAGATATATCTCCTGAAGACCCTGACTTCATTCAGGACATACCACCTCCTGTCTCCAATCCAACTCTACTTCCGAGATTACACAAATGGACTTGGAATCATCCTCCGAACCAAATTATCGGAAATCCCTCCACCGGAGTTCAAACAAGATCCAAGAAATCAATTCAGGATGAATGTCAATTTGCCGCGTATATCAGTAAAATTGAGCCAAAAAACAGTCCTTGATGCTCTAGACGACGACGATTGGATCAAAGCCATGCAAGAAGAACTAGCAAAATTCAAAAGAAACAAAGTATGGGATCTAGTTCCACGACCATCTAATCACAGAGTAATTGGCACCAGATGTTTTTTCCGAAACAAGTTAGACGATTTGGGCACAGTAGTAAGAAACAAAGCCAGATTAGTGGCAAAGGGATATAGTCAGATCGAAGGACTTGACTATGACGAGACATATGCACCAGTAGCTAGGTTAGAAGCCATTCGGATATTTCTAGCCTATGCCGCACACAAGAACATTATTGTCCATCAAATGGATGTAAAAAATGCATTTCTTCAAGGAGATCTTCAAGAAGAGGTCTACCTTCAGCAACCCCCAGGTTTTGAAGACCTGTCTCAACCAAACCATGTGTATCGCCTGAATAAGGCGGTCTATAGATTAAAGCAATCACCAAGAGCCTGGTATGAAACATTATCAAACTTTCTGGTGACGTCTGGATTCAGAAGAGAAGTCATAGATCCTACATTCTTTGTTCGATCACATCAAAATCACATAATGATCGTACAGGTTTATGTAGATGATATCATTTTCGGATCAACCAATCAATCGATGGTTGATGAATTTGCAAAAGTTATGACTGACAAATTTCACATGAGTATGAATAGGGAAATTAACTTCATCTTAGGTCTTCAGATCAAACAAACCAAGAGAGGAATATTCATACATCAAGAAAAATATACAAATGAATTATTAAAGAAATTCTCTTTGGAAAAATGCACTACATCAAAAATTCCCATCTCCACTAATCACAAAATCTATGCAGATCCTGATGGTGAACCAGTGGATCACAAGCTTTATCGAGGAATGATTGGATCACTCCTATACCTAACAGCCAGCAGACCATATATCATGTTGGCAATGTGTATTTGTGCAAGATATCAAGCAGCTCCGAAACTCTCACATCTGACTGCTATGAAACAAATTTTCAAATATCTCAAAGGCACAAAAGCAATGGGTCTGTAGTATCCAGTTGGTGATAACTTTAAACTTCAAGCATTCACTGATTCAGATCATGCCGGGTGTAAATTAGATCGGAAAAGCACTTCCGGAGGCTGTCAATTTCTGGGTGGAAGACTGGTAAGCTGGTCTTCAAAGAAGCAGAATTGTGTCGCTTTATCCTCAGCAGAAGTAGAATATGTGGTTGCATCTATATGTTGTTCACAAGTTCTTTGGATGAAGACACAAATCCTGGATTATGGTTACCGATTTCTTCAAGTTCCCATATATTGTGACTCCAAAAGTGTCATAGCCATTTCTCACAACCCAATTCAGCACTCCATGACAAAACACACCATGAAAGCTTCCTCTTCTTCACCTACATTCATCTAACGACACACAAACTAAAAGCACATACTACCAAATTATCCCTTTTTCTTTACAACCTATAGTACTACCACATCGGCAGATCTCTCAAGTGATACTTCTGGGGAATACGCAACTCCGACTCATCAACGAACAAACGAGTTCCATCAACTAGCATAACATGGAACTGGTTAAATGGAGTTGTCCTAGCAATAGCAACAGCCACCATCCTCGACGGTACCAGACCTCCACAAGCTCAAATTGCTTGTACTCCACAATGATCTTTGGAGGAACCGGCTGCAGAAACGGAAATCCCACATGGACGGTTAATGGACGACTTGTGGCACCATCAGTAAGGGTAGTCATTTTCACCTCATAACGGTGATTCCATACCCCCTTGACCACCCCACCATACACTGCCCCAGTATATTCTCCTTCTTGCATCTTTACCTCGACCTTCTCATACATTCCATCAATGGCTGGACAAAAATTTGGATCTGTTTAAGGATAAGAATATTTCATTAAATGATTTCAAATTGGCATACGAAGAGTACCTTTGTACTTCTACGTTATATAGTTCAATATCAAGGAAATCGACAATTGAAAGGTCTAAACAAAATTGGAAAAGAAATGATTTGAAAGAAAATCTCACTGCAAAAACTAAATCTTCAAAGTCATCGACTTGTTAAAAAATTTCAAGTGCTAAGAAAACATCAAAAACCTCGAAGTCAAAATCATCCAAACAAATATGGGTTCCGAAGACTTACATTATGTCAGTCACTTCGGACTCATCGAATTTAACAAAAAGCTCTTTAGAATCATGTTCTGACTCTTCGGAATCGTGTTTATCACATGAGACTTCGGAGAATATGATCAACTTAAATGCTAATGAAATACCAGAAGAGGCCGTTGAAAAGTGGATTCAAGAATCCTTCGCTTATCCTGAGGACCCAAGATTGATTGGGTACCAACTCCTTCTTGATTAATTGCGGGTAATGTCAAATGAGCGGTACAATGCAAAATGGTACATGGATAGTGGCTGCTCAAGACATATGACAGGGAAGAGGGAGTATCTCGAGGATTATAGGACTTTGGATGATGCAAGAAATGTTCGCTTTGGTAATAATGAAACATGTCCAATTCAGGGTTATGGCAAAATAACAAATGGCCAATTTACAATCAGCAGAGTGGCATTTGTTGAAGGTTTAAAACACAATCTTGTGAGTATGTCTCAATTGGTAGTTGGAACGGGTAATGCAGTCACATTCAACAACCAAGGGAGTATCATCACAAAAGAGGCAACAAACGAAGTCTTGTTGAAATTTGAAAGAAAGGGATCAATGTTTCCGTTGAATCTGAAGGTTTCAGAAGTTAAAAACCAATCTTCTGAACCATTGCAATAGCCTCAACTTCTGGAACTAAAATAACTGATTCAAAGGTTTCAGAAGTTAAAAACCAATCTTCTGAACCATCCTTTGTACCATCGAATCCAAACTTTCCAAATCCCAATTTTCAAAAACCAACAAAGAAAACATTTTCCAAAGGCAACAATCCGATAAATACATTCCATCAATGGCTGGACAAAAATTTGGATCTGTTTAAGGATAAGAATCTTTCATTAAATGATTTCAAATTGGCATACGAAGAGTACCTTTGTACTTCTACGTTCTGTAGTTCAATATCAAGGAAATCGACAATTGAAAAGTCTAAACAAAATTGGAAAAGAAATGATTTGAAAGAAAATCTCACTGCAAAAACTAAATCTTCAAAGTCATCGACTTGTTCAAAAATTTCAAGTACTAAGAAAACATCAAAAACCTCGAAGTCAAAATCATTCAAACAAATATGGGTTCCGAAGACTTGCATTATGTCAGTCACTTCGGACTCATCGAATTTAACAAAAAGCTCTTTAGAATCATGTTCAGACTCTTCGGAATCATGTTTATCACATGAGACTTTGGAGAATATGATCAACTTAAATGCTAATGAAATATTAGAAGAGGCCGTTGAAAAGTGGATTCAAGAATCCTTCGCTTATCCTGAGGACCCAAGATTGATTGGGTACCAACTCATTCTTCATTAATTCCGGGTAATGTCAAATGAGCGGTACGATGCAAAATGGTACATGGATAGTGGCTGCTCAAGACATATGACAGGGAAGAGGGAGTATCTCGGGGATTATAGGACTTTGGATGATGCAGGAAATGTTCGCTTTGGTAATAATGAAACATGTCCAATTCGGGGTTATGGCAATATAACAAATGGCCAATTTACAATCAGCAGAGTGGCATTTGTTGAAGGTTTAAAACACAATCTTGTGAGTATGTCTCAATTGGTAGTTGGAACGGGTAATGCAGTCACATTCAACAACCAAGGGAGTGTCATCACAAAAGAGGCAACAAACGAAGTCTTGTTGAAATCTGAAAGAAAGGGATCAATGTTTCCGTTGAATCTGAAGGTTTCAGAAGTTAAAAACCAATCTTCTGAACCATTGCAATAGCCTCAACTTCTGGAACTAAAATAACTGATTCAAAGGTTTCAGAAGTTATAAACCAATCTTCTGAACCATCCTTTGTACCATCGAATCCAAACTTTCCAAATCCCAAATTTCAAAAACCAACAAAGAAAACATTTTCCAAATGCAACAATCCGATAGATACATTCCATCAATGGCTGGACAAAAATTTGGATCTGTTTAAGGATAAGAATCTTTCATTAAATGATTTCAAATTGGCATACGAAGAGTACCTTTGTACTTCTACGTTATGTAGTTCAATATCAAGGAAATCGACAATTGAAAAGTCTAAACAAAATTGGAAAAGAAATGATTTAAAAGAAAATCTCACTGCAAAAACTAAATCTTCAAAGTCATCGACTTGTTCAAAAATTTCAAGTGCTAAGAAAACATCAAAAACCTCGAAGTCAAAATCATCCAAACAAATATGGGTTCCGAAGACTTGCATTATGTCAGTCACTTCGGACTCATCGAATTTAACAAAAAGCTCTTTAGAATCATGTTCTGACTCTTCGGAATCATGTTTATCACATGAGACTTTGGAGAATATGATCAACTTAAATGCTAATGAAATATTAGAAGAGGCCGTTGAAAAGTGGATTCAAGAATCCTTCGCTTATCCTGAGGACCCAAGATTGATTGGATACCAACTCATTCTTCATTAATTCCGGGTAATGTCAAATGAGCGGTACGATGCAAAATGGTACATGGATAGTGGCTGCTCAAGACATATGACAGGGAAGAGGGAGTATCTCGGGGATTATAGGACTTTGGATGATGCAGGAAATGTTCACTTTGGTAATAATGAAACATGTCCAATTCGGGGTTATGGCAATATAACAAATGGCCAATTTACAATCAGCAGAGTGGCATTTGTTGAAGGTTTAAAACACAATCTTGTGAGTATGTCTCAATTGGTAGTTGGAACGGGTAATGCAGTCACATTCAACAACCAAGGGAGTGTCATCACAAAAGAGGCAACAAACGAAGTCTTGTTGAAATCTGAAAGAAAGGGATCAATGTTTCCGTTGAATCTGAAGGTTTCAGAAGTTAAAAACCAATCTTCTGAACCATTGCAATAGCCTCAACTTCTGGAACTAAAATAACTGATTCAAAGGTTTCAGAAGTTATAAACCAATCTTCTGAACCATCCTTTGTACCATCGAATCCAAACTTTCCAAATCCCAAATTTCAAAAACCAACAAAGAAAACATTTTCCAAATGCAACAATCCGATAGATACATTCCATCAATGGCTGGACAAAAATTTGGATCTGTTTAAGGATAAAAATCTTTCATTAAATGATTTCAAATTGGCATACGAAGAGTACCTTTGTACTTCTACGTTATGTAGTTCAATATCAAGGAAATCGACAATTGAAAAGTCTAAACAAAATTGGAAAAGAAATGATTTAAAAGAAAATCTCACTGCAAAAACTAAATCTTCAAAGTCATCGACTTGTTCAAAAATTTCAAGTGCTAAGAAAACATCAAAAACCTCGAAGTCAAAATCATCCAAACAAATATGGGTTCCGAAGACTTGCATTATGTCAGTCACTTCGGACTCATCGAATTTAACAAAAAGCTCTTTAGAATCATGTTCTGACTCTTCGGAATCATGTTTATCACATGAGACTTTGGAGAATATGATCAACTTAAATGCTAATGAAATATCAGAAGAGGCCGTTGAAAAGTGGATTCAAGCATCCTTCGCTTATCCTGAGGACCCAAGATTGATTGGGTACCAACTCCTTCTTGATTAATTGCGGGTAATGTCAAATGAGCGGTACGATGCAAAATGGTACATGGATAGTGGCTGCTCAAGACATATGACAGGGAAGAGGGAGTATCTCGGGGATTATAGGACTTTGGATGATGCAGGAAATGTTCGCTTTGGTAATAATGAAACATGTCCAATTCGGGGTTATGGCAATATAACAAATGGCCAATTTACAATCAGCAGAGTGGCATTTGTTGAAGGTTTAAAACACAATCTTGTGAGTATGTCTTAATTGGTAGTTAGAACGGGTAATGCAGTCACATTCAACAACCATGGGAGTGTCATCACAAAAGAGGCAACAAACGAAGTCTTGTTGAAATCTGAAAGAAAGATATCAATGTTTTCCGTTGAATCTGAAGCCAATGACCGGTGGGCAATCTTTGAGTCCTCATTCCAAAGCCAACTCAGATGTCAGTTGGCTGTGGCACCGAAGACAAAGGCATGGCAAGCAATCTTTGAGTCTTCTTTCCAAAGCCAAACAAGTTAGTGTCTATGGATTTGGTTCGTGGAATGCCTGCTCTCAAATTTGATAATGACTCACTTTGTTCTGCTTGTGAGCATCGCAAGCAAACAAAACAAAGGCATCCAACTGTGATCAACTCAAAAATCTCCGAACCTCTTTCACTTCTCTACTTGGATCTTTGTGGTCCATCCGCAGTGGAATCAATTGGAAAGAAGAAATACATTCTTGTGATAGTTGATGACTATTCAAGGTTCACTTGGGTCTTATTCTTAAGAAACAAGTCTAATGCAGCTGAAGAAATCATTAATTTCATAAAGAAAATAGAAGTGATGCTCAACAAGAAGTTCGAACTGTACACAGTGACAACGGTTCGAAGTTCAAATATCGAACTCTTGATGGATTTTTGAAAACTAAGGGGATTAGTCACAACTTCTCAGCACCATATACTCCTCAACAAAATGGTGTTGTAGAAAGACGAAATCGTTCTTTGTGTGAAGCAGCTAGAACCATGCTTAATTTTTCAAATTTGCCCATGTACTTCTGGGTCGAAGCCGTCTCTACTGCTTGCTTCACTCAAAATAGATCCTACATTCACAAGAGATTTCATATCACACCTTATGAAGTGCTCAACCGAAGAAAACCAAATGTCAAGTTTCTTCATATCTTCGGTTGTAGGTGTTTCATTTTGAACTTGAAGGATCATTTGACAAAATTCAATGACAAATCAGAAGAAGGGATTTTTCTTGGATATTCACAAGACTCAAAGGCATATAGGGTTATGAACAAGAGGACTCACAAGATTGAAGAAACTTTCAACCTCACGTTTGATGATTACTATATCAAGAAGTCTTTGCATCCATTCCTAATGTCATCTATCTTTCTGAAGCCAGCTGTTGATGCAGTACCAATCACTACATTTGACACAGACTTCACACTTCTTTTTGATCCACCTGTGAGGGCTGTGGACTTCGAATCCAGGGCACCAGATAACAATGTGTCCGAATTGTCCAAGCTCACTGATGGACCTAATGACTCTTCAACAAGTAGTGTACAAAGACCATCTTCGGTTAAGGGGGAGCGATCTTACAGAAGTGAAGGGAATGCTAGTTTTGAGGGGGAGCAAAACAACACAAGTCCAACAATGCCTTCTCATGAAATATCTCACATCATGTCCCTGTACCCATCAGTCCAGGGGGAGCCAAAGATTTCCAATCCAAACTCAGCAACACCAGTCACTTCGGATAGGGCAACCACATCCTCAACACCTACTGCTGTCGAGGGGGAGAATACTCTAAACTCTTCTTCATAATTGCACACACCACAAACAAATATCACTAACTCAAATAATCATTTAATAATGGGTGATTTGCCGTCTACTTCGGGCTGTCCTTCAGATATTGAGGACATTGATTCTGAAGGACCACCTGATTTTGATCCAAACTTTCCTCCTTTGGATAAATGGACGAAAAATCATTCCCCATCACTTGTCATCGGTAATGTTCGAGATAAAGTATTGACTCGTGCACAACTCCACCAAAGACAACTGGATTTAAACAAAACTTCGGAGTTGTGCATGTTCAATGTCTTTATATCCAAGGTTGAACCTAAGAACGTTAAGGATGCATTTGATCACCTAGATTGGATTGAAGCAATGCAATTGGAATTAGAGGAATTTGAAAGAAACAAAGTTTAGAGGCTAATTCCAAAACCTGCAAATGCTTCGATTGTTGGTCTCAAATGGATGGGTGTACAGAAATAAGCTAGAAACCGAAGGCAATGTGGTTCGGAACAAAGCAAGGCTGGTTGTCAATGGTTATTGTCAACAGGAGGGGATTGACTATGAAGAGACATTTGCTCCTGTTGCCAGACTCGAATCAGTTCGGATATTTTTGGCTTATGCTGCACACAAAAACTTTGATGTCTATCAGATGGATGTCAAATGTGCCTTTCTAAATGGTGATCTCGAGGAAACCGTATTTTTTGAACAACCATCAGGCTTTGAAAACAAAGAACATCCCAACCATTGCTATGTGCTAGACAAAGCTGTCTATGGTTTAAAACAAGCACAAAGAGCTTGGTATGAGACCTTGACAAATTTTCTAAAAGAATCAAACTTCAAACAGGGTTCAGTGGATCCAATACTTTTTAGAAAGAAAGTTGGATCTCATTTGATGTTAATCCAAATTTATATGGATGACATAATCTTCTGATCCACTGATCCCAATCTCTCAAAAGACTTTGTAAAACTAATGAAAAGCAAATTTCAGATGAGTATGATGGGAAAGATTAACTTCTTTCTTGGATTACAAATAAAACAATCTAAGGAGGGGATCTTTATTAATCAACACAAGTACACAAACAGTCTGCTTGAACGCTTCGGAATGACTAACTGTTCCGAAGAAAAAGTTCCATTGCCTGCAGGTACAAGGTTTAATCCTTCATTAGACAAATCAAGACTGACATCCAGATGTACCGAAGCATGATTGCATCATTGCTATATCTCACAGCCAGTCGACCAAATATCATGTTTGCAGTTTGCAAATGTGCAAGATATCAACCTCACCCACGAGAACCTCATATGGCTGCGGTTAAAACAATTTTTCGATATCTTCACAACACACATGCTTATGGCTTATGGTACCCAGCAAATTCAGGCTTCTACATACAACCTTATTCAGACTCAGATCTAGGTGGATGCTCTATTGATCGCAAGAGCACTTCGGGGGGTTGTCAATTTCTTGATGGAAAGCTAATCAGCTGACAACCCAAGAAGCAAACTTGTGTCTCTATCTCCATAGCTGAAGCAGAGTATGTGGCAGCTGCGGCTTGTACTTCACAAATCATTTGGATTCAAACCCAACTAAAGGATTATGCCATTAACATGAGAAAGATACCATTGTTCTGTGATTCACAAAGTGCCATTCGCATATGCCACAATCCTGTTCAACATTCCAAGACGAAGCATATAGCTCTTCGCTATCACTTCATCAAAAGTCATGTTGAGGAGGGGAATATTGAGGTGCACTTTGTTCACACAACCGAACAGTTGACATCTTCACAAAAGCTTTGAATGAAGAGGCATTTACAAGAATCGTTCGAGGACTTGGAATGATTGATGGATCCACTCTATAATAAATCTCAGATTTGCTCTTTCTTTCCTTAGTATTTTCAATTGCAAAACAAAAATTCATAAAACTCCGCAGCACTCCGAAGACCTTTAATGCTTCGGAGCCCATTGGAGTGAGACAAACTTAAAACTGCTCTGCAGCACTCCGAAGCATTTTCACGCTTCGGAGCACCTCGGAACAGACTTTTTGGTTTAATAAAATGTCATAAATGTCAAAACCTTTTGAAACATCCTTTGCCTTTACATCACAAGGATAAACATTATCACAATAAGAGGTTGTTTCAAAGAAAAATCAAAAACAAAAATCATTTTCAAAACCTTGAAAGCTCAAATCACAATTTTTCATGCATAAATGACCAAGTTTAACCTTCTTTCCATGAATTAACTGATTAAAGGACAAAACTTTGATTTTAGATTTTCATAATCTTACCTTATTGCACTAAAAGTTACTTAGGAATCGACTTGAAACATTGGTAAGTAAATAGACTTAGGAGTGAGGTTAAGGCTATTTTACAGATCGAAGTCTTGTTTGATTCTAATATCGTTAACATAGTGTCTATACCTAACCTCCCTACTGAACTTAACTCGCTTCAATACCAAACTAATCAAGTAGCCTAAAAACTACTCAGGATAACTCAAGTGTTCCGAAGTTTTCTTCAAAAGTAGTACCGACATTGTCTGATAAGCAAATTTAAAAATCTTTTCATTGTTGTTTCAAAATTGAACTAAATGAAGCTTTTCAAACACAAAGGATTGAACAAACAAATCAAAAGCACCATATGAAGGAATCACTTGGTGAAATTTTGACTCTTCGGATATGAAACTCCAAAAAGAAAAGATAAGTTTCAAATATGAAAAATTGAAAACCAAAAAGATAAACAAAAATCGAAATGTCAAAAGAATCAGAGACAACAAACAAGTAAAAAGAAAATCAAGGGAGTGCAAAATAAAGAAAAATCAGCACTCAAAGGCTTATTCTTCTATTTTAAATGACAATACAAGGAACTCCTATAACATAGTCGAGTACCATGTAGAGAATATGAACATTTCAAGTAATATATCTTAAATGGTAAAGTTGGGGTGGTGTACGAAGCTCAAAGGCTTGTCATCAGAGAATAGTATCCAAACACCTCAACTAATGAAATGGAATAAATTTTTCAAAAAGTTCTTAAAAGTCAATCCAAATTCTCAAACTCTTCTGATGCTCAATTCAAAAGTGAAAACTTTTTAAATTTTAATTCAAAGAATGTCATCATTATTTGCTATGAAAAATTTGAAACACAAAAGAATAATCAAACCTTTAATTCTAAATGCGAGATTAAATTCATATTGGGGTGATTAGACTTATGCATTCATGACTAATGTTGAATCAAACAGACTTCGGAATGAAAAATGGACTTCCAACATGATTCGAATGATTCTGAACATTAACTTGTTAAATCTTCATTTCACAATATTCAGGAAAGTCAAGGTTAAGAGTCATAATGCATCTCTAAAAGTAAAACAAAATTCTCAAGAAAAACAAAGGAAAAATGATAAAAGAAAAACTATGGACTTCAGAGAATTGATAAACACTTCGCAACAAAATTTCCTATCTGAAGTGCTATCAATACCCTTCGGAGTGGTTCATAACAGTCACTAAATTTTCATACTCCGAAGGGTACACATAACAGTCACAAATATCCTTGTTGATTCGAAGTAAATTAACTGTTCAAATGATTTTTACATTTATGATAACGACAGAGACAAACATTCTTTTAAAATAAATGAACGTTATTGAACAGCTGTCACACAGTAAATCAAGGAGAATCATAACAAAAAGATCGTGTCAATATGGCGGTTCAATTTTAAATAATCATGACTGACAGATAGACGGTTCCGCTTTTGCAGAGATAGTGGAATGGATAAATGCTGAGGTGTCATATTCTTAGTGGACCAATTCAAACGTGCATTTAATGGCCTTGGGACCATGAATACTATATATACCTCACGACCCATCAGTTCACCTCTTTACGCGATCATATCTTTCGGACGTCCTCGACAAAATTTCTCTCAAGAACCCTAATTTCTCTTCATCTTCTTCTTCAAATCAACAATGGCGACTGAAGGATCTTCACAAATTACTGAGGCGATTTCCATTCCAGTGCTCAAGAATCAGTCGGCAAATCTGTTTCTTTGCACTGATGTCAACCTCTATCCTCAACCAATCGCTGCTCTGGTTGAATGCTTGAAACAGTCAGTTCTTGGTCACGCTGTGACCTACACACCTGCCATCCATGCTACGTTGGTTCACAGAGCTCACTACACATCCAACGCTCTGTTCGACACCAACAACAATGTTAAGTCGATGTTTTACGAGGCCATCGATTCAAAAGGGAAAACCAAGAAGGTTCAACTGACGAAAGAGAAGTTTGTTGAAGCCCTTCATCTTCCAATCTTCAACTCCAAGGAAATGGTCATTCCAACGGCTGAACAGTTGGTGGACATGTTCAATGCAATGGGATATGAACTACAACTGGAAAGCATCAGCACCTTCAGGAAGAGACAGCTTCCCGATCTATGGAGGTATTTCTTCAGCATCTTTCGTGGATGCCTCTCTGGGAGAACTTCTGGGCTGGACTCTGCGAGTCAATCTTTTCAAAGCCTACTGTATGGGATATACTACGATGTCAAGGATGATTTTGCATCAATTCTTTGGGATGATTTCTGTTCATACATCAACCATACCTTGAAGGGAACTGAGATCTCAAATGCTAGGTTTTGGGCAATAGTTGTTGATGCCCACTACCAACAAACAGTGTACGTTTATGATCCCAATCTTCCTGAGATGAGATACACTCATATCATAGTTCTAGCTTTGGATGAAGTGCCTGCTGACTTTTGTCCAAAAATCCCTCGATAGATGCTTTTGAAAGTATCAATGGATTGCGATGAAGTTAACACTTATCGCAATACACTTCTTATCCCTTACCCTGTTCGTGAGATCATCCCAGCTGTACCAGTTAAAGCCCCAGTTCTTACCAAGGGCAAAAAGAAATTAACAGGAGGACCAAGTGGTCTGAAGAAGGTTGTGAGGAAGAGGAAGCCTTCGGAGCAAGCCACTCCAAAAAGAAAACAACCAAAACGTTCCAAGAAACTACTGGTGGATGAGTCTTCGGAGTCGAACAGGACTCCAACTAAGAATATTCAGGAAGAAGAAGAGGAGGAAGCACATCAAGACTCTCCAATTCAAGATACCAAACCACCAACTCCACCACATACCACTATGCCACCTCCTCCACCACCAACAACATCTAAACCAACCTCAACAATTCATACAACCACTTCGGATGTACCTCCAACTACCGCTCCATTCACCTCCACAATTACAACTGCCCAAACCTCCAAAATACTAACATCCTCAACAGAAACACCTGACAACGCCTAGTAATATCAAGTATTTTAGTCGTTGTTGAGCCCTATTCTTAGTGAAATTATATCATATATTCTTTGGTATTCTCACTTTTTGTGTCAGTGCTTGTTTGGAAATAAATGATGTAAACAGGGGCTAAAAGCGTACAAAATAGAAGAAGTTTGAAGATAAAGACAAATCAGTCGAATTCGCACGCGCGCCGCGGGATTCACAAAGGCGCGACGCGGTGATGAGACGGTGGAGAAAAATGCAGCAAAGACCTGGCATAGGAACGACTTCCAAGGCTTCTTTGACTTCGAGTTTCAGTTTTCAGCAACCATAAATTGGTAGTTTATGTTTTCTCTTTTAATTTCCAATTAATTTAGTGATTTCAGTAGATTTAGCGAGTGTCTTTGGGTGTGAAAACCAGTGGCACTAGGTTTTAGTTTTTGAATTTGATGTTCACTATTTTGAACCATTGGGATCTGAGTTTTTAATAATAATCATTCGGTTAGTGTTAATTGCTCTGTTTTCGGTATTTTATGCTTTTGAAAGGATTTTGGATGTTTGAGTGTGTTGAATGTTTGGAATTGATCTTGGTTACTTCTGATTTTGAATTATACTTCTGATTTCAGTAGGTAATTAGGATTAGTTATTGGTTTTAGTTAGTTGATGCTTGAGTTGGATTTATTGATTTGTGATTTTTGGGATTGTTTTGGGTATAAGTCGGAAACTAGATCCTCTGGCTGTAGAAGTGACACTACAGTTGGTAATCGGTTGCCTACCTTGACCACGTAACTCTTGTAGATCGACCCTGACTACCACTGTGCTAAGTGAGAGTGAGGTTATTTTACTATTTTTGACCGCATGACGACCGCTGCGATGTCAAATTTTGGCACCGTTGCCGGGGAGTTGTGAGCTTGAGAGTAGGGGATCTGTAGGACTTAGTTTCTGATTTTTGATGTTTGATTTTAGTTTGCTGATTTTTGGTATGTGTACATCCTTATTATGGGTGATTAAATATACCCGGATCAGTATTATGAATATTATGAAAATCCGGCAGACACCTATTTCGAGGATGATCACTACAATGGATCATTCGATGACAACGGATGGCAGACCGAGGAGTCATCTCAACTTGAAATTTCTGTAACTTGGGCCCAAGTATTGGAGCTCATGGCTGACACCTACCAAGTGCAGAAGGACCAGGCTGATGCTCTTGAAAAACTGTAAGTCTCATTAGATAAGTTAGAGGAAAGTTGGAAATGTGCACCACCTTCGCCAGAACCTGAGGCGAGTGATTTTTATACCAATGATACTTTGCATGAACTTGCATTACCTGAACATGTGATGGAAGGGCATACACATTGGGAAAGTCAACAGACCACCGAGATGGTCGAAACGGTTGTTGAGGAAGAGGTTGTAGGTGACAATGCTACTTCTGCCTCAACAGCTTTTGATGTTTTTGATGTTTTTGAAAATGTTGACCTGGTGATGAGTGAATCCATACCATCACCAGACAATTTGGTTGATGAGGATGTTGTGGACGGGGCTGTAAGTGACAGTGCAGACCCCAGCCCAACGACTCCCGAAATTGTTGAAATTGTTGATACTATTGGGGAAGGGGGTGTAGATGACAATACTACCCCCAAACCTATAATTTTTGAAAATTTTTAGCATTTTGAAAATAAGGATCTGGTGATGGGTGACTTTATACCACCACCAGATGAAACCAGTCGCTCACTCTTGGTCCCGATCCACCTGTTGGACGATGATTAAGAAGATGATGTCGACGAGTTGGTTTTTGAAAACAATCAACATGATTTTATCGTTACTCATGATCCATTCATGAATGGAAAATTAGATGTAATCAATACCATCGATGAGGACATATGGAAGCATCCCGATATGTTGCCTTCCGATCCCATTCGATTGAAAAAATTTTATTGGTATTGCAAGCCAAAATTGCAAACTGAAGATAACACGCAATATGTGAACAACAAACGAGGCGCAAAACAACTACTAGGAGCAGCATTGGGCACGCTCCACGTCAAATCCGTGATCTTGAAGAGATATAGAAGGAAGGATCGAGCTTGGAGGTTCAAAGCTACCTCCAAGCACTCACGGGAATTAATCAGAAGACGGCAATCGGGCAGCAGCAGAAGGACCGGCAGGCCATTCGATCCAGGAAAGCTAAAGGAGCATGTGGGCAACGAAGGGACGGTGGTGACTGGGAATCAGCAAAGAAAGAAGGCATACGATCCACCATAGCTGAGTAGGAATAATTCGTCTGGCTGAAGACGTTAAACTTAACGCTTGTTGGGAGGCAACTCATCTTTCATAAGTTAGGTGTTGTATTCTTAGGAGTAATTAGGAAGATTATATGATCGTCATTGCAGGTGTTATTGGTCCAAGGCAAGTGTGGGGTCGTTATGGAAAAATTGAATTTTTGAAGACCGCGCCGCGGTTAGGCGATTTGCGCGCCGCGGGATCGTAAACCAACCCGATGCGCAGGGGTTGATTTGGGTACACGTGCGCCGCGGTTTGCTCATATCCGCGCCGCAGGGAACGATTGGTCGGTTTCCTTCGTTAAAAAGGTAAGCTGTGTCACTATTCACACACAACCCACGCCGTAGAGCTCCGATCATCAGAAAATTTTCTCGTATTTTTCTTGCTCACTTCATTACCGCTATCGGGGTACGTCATTCTAACTAGTTTTTACTTGTTAGAACTAGCGATTAGGCAGCAAAATTGGTTGATTTCTCAAAAAACTCAAAAACTTCGAAATCGGCAATGCTGACTCGTAGGGTGTTTATTTTGCCAAATAATGACCCTAGATGAGTTAGTCGGTGTTTAGGCTACCATGTAGTGCATTTGTATTGAGTTTAAACAGGTTAAATCGCGATATTGGGTTTGAAAGTCGAAACAGCCGCTCGCCGCGCCGCGCCCTGGTTCTTGGGCCGCGCCGCGGTGCGGTGGGGAAGATGAGGACTAAAATTGCAAAAACTTTTGTGGCTATTTTCTTTTGTGCAGATGTGTTTCAGACTCGACCACCCTTTTCTCCAGTTCCCCGAGGGACCGGAGAGTTCTATCGAGTATGCCGCAAGGAGGGATGCGCTTACAGGTCGCCGGGTTCTCGAGGCGACGATCATTGATCGAGATATTTTGAGGGATGCCGGGCTTTGGGCCGAGATTAAGCTGTTTCTGCACCGCACGTGGTCCCACGGGGATGCCTCATTCACATGTCGTGGGTGGGACAGGCTCATGGCCAACCAGGACAACACCGTTTACACCGAGCTTCTTCTGGAGTTCCTGTCCACGATCCGTTTCTTACCGGGTTCGACGGAGGCCAGGCTGGTTCGATTTTGATTGGGGGAACCCCTAGGGAGTGCAGTCTTCTGGAGTTTGGGAGATACACGGGCATTTACACGGAGGCGGACCTCCAGCACCGACACTTCACGCAGTTCTTTCACGCGTGCATTCAGGGGCATCCCGAGAGGGATGCCAATGCAGTTGTTTGGGCACCGTTGTCCAACGTGTATTTCAAGGCAGGGTCGGCCAGGGAGAGCCAGCTCCGCAACCCGCTTCACCGGCTCATGCATCGTATCGTCACCACCTCCATCATGCACAGGGAGGGAGGCGAGAAGGTGTCCAGTGAGGACATGACATATCTCTAGGTGCTCCTTGACCCCTCCAGATTCCTCCACCTTCTGTTTGCCTTAGCCGTCTCAGTATCCACCCGTGCGATGGGTGCATCGTCCAGCAGTCCTTTGGCCCGCGGGCACTACATCACCCGCCTGGCCTGTTCTTACCGGATACTCACTGCTGCGACCGTAGCCTCTTTGACTGCTTTACCTCCAGTTCACACATCGGTGCGAGCCCTGGAGAACATGGGGCTGATCAAGCAGCAGTGCCCAGGCCAGTATGTGTGGGTGGCGACCGAGGCACCCTAGGCTCCCCAGCCAGCCTACGCCCAGCCAGGCAGGAGACGTCGGAGACCGGCAGCACCAGCAGAGCCAGAGCCACAGCCACAGCTATCCGATGTGCTGGCGGCTATTCAGGACCTGAGCCAGAGGATGTTTGCACGGGAGGCACACGACTGGTGGATGGCGGAGACACAGAGGATGATCTTGCACCGGATGCAGACCGATGACATTCCACCTCACCCCTCTAGAGGAGATTATGGGGCAGGTACATCTGGGCCCGCCAGGATGACGACTGATGTATTTTTCTTTTCTTTTGATATACATGTACTGTACTTATGACACTTTCATTATTTTTTTCTTGTCTATATTTTATTTGCTTGTTCTGTTTGCATTTAATCTTTTTGTGAGTTATGCATGCAATACCAAATGGAGGAGTTGTTTCAGGAAAGTATGGGGTCACCGTGCCCCCTCCACTTGTTTTGACCACCGGCGTGTTTCACTGTTGTGCTACAACTCCTGAATTCTGAGTCGAGGAGTTTTTGTTCGTGTTTGTGTACCTGTGACAATCAAGCAGTCTACCGTTAAAGGGGTAACTCTTTCTCCCTAGTTCTAAAATTATTTTTTGTACAACGGGGACGTCGTACGATTTTAAGTGTGGGGTGTGGACGGTCGAAAGAGTAGTTTTTGAAATTTTTGCGGGAAATGACCGGTTTTCAAAAAATTTAGCAATTTTTCAAAATTTTTAATAGATTGTAATTTTGAAACGAATAGTTTCTGAATGTTTGTAGTTGTTATCATGGTATTAGTTTAGTCAAATAAGTTGAGTTTTAGGAGTTAGAGGATTGGAGTGTTTTATGATTGGAATTCAGGAAGGAATTGTCAATTAGTGGCCTTTGTTGTTCGAGCCGGTAGGTCCGTAAAGGGTGGCCTCGAAAAAGGCATTTATGCACCTTACCGCCTAAGATCGCCTGGTTTGCGATGTTATTTCTGAAAGCTCGTTACACGGACAACATCGAAAGTCATGGACAGTTATTTTATGGCCTTTGGAATCTGAATGAGTACGTACACTTCATTGTGGACAGAAAATTTGTAATCAAGGGTTCTCTAGAAAGTCATGAATTCCAAAGAATATTCCGATTATGTTTTCACAAACTATTTCACTCTAACTCTTAGGACAATAAGCTTTGAAATTAAACGCATTCAAAAATTGTTTGAGTCTTAGTTATAATTTGTTAAAAACTCTCTTGCTTGGGGACAAGCAAGGCACAAGTGTGGGGTGTTTTGACAACGCCTAGTAATATCAAGTATTTTAGTCGTTGTTGAGCCCTATTCTTAGTGAAATTATATCATATATGCTTTGGTATTCTCACTTTTTATGTCAGTGCTTGTTTGGAAAGAAATGATGTAAACAGGGGCTAAAAGCGTACAAAATGGAAGAAGTTTGAAGATAAAGACAAATCAGTCGAATTCGCACGCGTGCCGCGGGATTCACAAAGGCGCGACGCGGTGATGAGGCGGTGGAGAAAATTTAAATGCCGAGAAAACGGGGATAAATCCATACGCACGCTGCGGATTTCACTTGTGTGCGGCGCGGCCGCTTAATTTTTGCAACTATAAATAGAGGGTTTTAGGTCGAAAAATGCAGCAAAGACCTGGCATAGGAACGACTCCCAAGGCTTCATTGACTCCGAGTTTTAGTTTTCAGCAACCATAAATTGGTATATTATGTTTTCTCTTTTAATTTCCAATTAGTTTAGTGATTTCGGTAGATTTAGCGAGTGTCTTTGGGTGTGACAACCAGTGGCACTAGGTTTTAGTTTTTGAATTTGACGCTCACTGTTTTGAACCATTGGGATCTGAGTTTTTAATAATAATCATTCGGTTAGTGTTAATTGCTCTGTTTTCGGTATTTTATGCTTTTGAATGGATTTTGGATGTTTGAGTGTCTTGAATGTTTGGAATTGATCTTGGTTACTTCTGATTTTGAATTATACTTCTGATTTTAGTAGGTAATTAGGATTAGTTATTGGTTTTAGTTAGTTGATGATTGAGTTGGATTTATTGATTTGTGATTTTTGGGATTGTTTTGGGTATAAGTCGGAAACTAGATCCTCTGGCTATAGAAGTGACACTACAGTTGGTAATCTGTTGCCTACCTTGACCACGTAACTCCTGTGGATCGACCCTGACTACCACTGTGCTAAGTGAGAGTGAGGTTATTTTACTATTTTTGACCGCATGACGACTGCTGCGATGTCAACACCACCTACCACAGCCCAACAAACAACCACAATCCATACATCATCTTCTGATGTACCTCCCAGATCTACCACCACCGAAACACCACCAATTTCTACCCCTCTAACCTCTGAACCAATCATCACCTCATCAGAACCCTTCCTAAACATTCCCTCCTCTGGTATTGATTTCACACTACCATACTTCAATATACAACCTCCTCCACAACAAAATCCCACCTCAGCAGCGTTCTTCAAAGCCTTTCACTTGGCTCCCCTGGTTGCTGAAGGAACATCAGATGAGGATGTACAGGATGGGGATCTTATGCTTATGAAATAGTATAGGATTCTCAATTCCAAGCTTGACATGCTGATTCAAGCTCAAACAGGATTTGATCCCACAAAACCAACTGTGGGTGATATCTCCAAAGAGATAGAGAACTTGGAATACACCCTGACCAAGGAACTGAAAATTTCGGTGGGACAACTTGAAAAGAAGCTCTTGGATCAACAAGTAAAAATCCAAACTTCCCTGGAAACCAAAATACAGTCTGTTGTTGCTGAGGTAGACAGGAAAAACAAACTACTGCTGGATGAAACCGAGAAGAAAATGAAAAACTTTGTGGATAAAGTGGAGTCTTCAAACTCCAAAGTCCTGAAGGCTCACCAAGAGCTTCAGACTGAGACACTATCACTCCAGCAGGGAACCAAGTTTGAAAAACAACTTGATGAGGCACGAGCTAAAATCGAAGAGCTAACTGCCGCCCAGACAGCTTCGGAGATCACAAAGTTCGCAGATGAGCTCCAAAAGACAAATGCAGTTCTTACTCAGGACATGGTGACTACGCTAAGAACTGTATTACAACCACTCATCAACTTTGCTGATAGGCTTGCCAGACCACAGTTAAGGCCCACTCCTGCTCAGCATGTGATTCATGCTTCACAAGGGGGAGAAGCTCTGGTGACATCCTCCGAAGCCACAACAACTTTAACTTCCACAACTTCTGTTGCTACAAGTCTGGGTACATCTCAAACCTTAACATCTTCTGGTCCTACATTCTCAACAATCACCACAACAACCATGGGATCATCAGAAGCTGGATCAACGCAAAGACATGTTGAAAGCTTGATCCCCCAACACATGGAGAATGTTTATAGGGCTAGATGTGAAGACTATGCCCTGATGCTGAAAATCAATGCCTTTGCACGTGATGATGGCAAATGGACAGCAGATGCAATCAAGCTCTTCGGATTCCAAAACCTTAATGTGCTCAACCGACTACCTCTTCGGAGTTTCGACTTGAGCGACTCCGATGACCAACAGCTTGACTTGCCCTTCAATCCGAAGACATTCTCCTTTCTTCAATTCTTTCAGACAATAACCAACGATCACAGGGCCACCTACTGGACAAACAAAATTAATTTCATGCTATGTTCATTCAGAATCAGAATGTAGTATGGAGTTTGAAAAGGATCAAGAAGCTCATCTCGATCAAGGAGGCAGAGACCTTTGAGAATTTCACGAATTACGAGTTTCTCGTTCTTCGTGGATCAGATGAGGAGGAATCTACATTCACAATTGCTGACTTCCCAATTATGAACCCAATGGATTTCATTGAGCTTTTGGAGATAATGAAAAACCAACCGGGTCATGCTACGGATTCTCTATTTGTTTTCAAATTGGCCAAGAACCATATCTTGGGCTTTCTAAACAACTACTTGCTGAGATTTGCCAAGAAAGATATGGAGCTGTGTTCATACTACCGACAGCCACTAGGCACTCCTCCAATCATTGTACGAAACATCAGCAACTTCAAGAATGGGGAGATTATCGATGAACCATATGGTGTAGTATTCAAAGGACTTCGAAATGAAACCGAAGTTATGATTAAGTTCTTTGAAGTTGACTATGTAGGCCGCTATCCCTCATCCATCATCAACAGCATGAAGCATCACGTGAACGCCTGCCCAGCAAACTCGCATGAAAAAAAGAAGCTGTTCATGGATCACATGTCGTGGTGGTTAGCTGTTAGAAAGACCCTGAAAAGAGCCTACAAAAGAAACTTCAGAGAATAGGCTTCGGATGCACTTCACACAAAGCGGGAGATTGTTGAAGTATATTTGTGATGAAGTGCCACTCTATCTGAAGACCTGTAGCTGGCCTCCGAAGTTATACATTTTTATAAGAAGACCATGAAGTCTTAGGACTCCGAAGGGTATATCCTGGAGGATCCGAAGACTTGTCCTTGTAACAACTTTTGGTGCACGCGTGACTGAAGACTAAGTGTTGCATGAATCTTGAATCCTATTGGCTAGTACACTGATAAGATATTCTCTGTAACAATTGTACTATATGTATCACTGATCACGTATAAATATCAGTGATACCATTCCGTGTCGTAGGTGATATTGTATCTTCCCAATTGTAAAACCCTAATCAATCAATCAAAGCATTCGCACAAGTTATCCAATTCCACTATGTTCTTTACTGTTTTTAACTGTTCTTACTTACTTATTACTGTGTGAATTGCTTAGTACAACTTATATTGATAGAATATTAGTCATATATCTTTGTTTAATTGATGTCAATACTCAACACATATTGACTTTGATGATTTTGACTTGGAGGAATTTGAAGTTTTCTTCGTTTTCGAAATTTTTGAACAATTTGATGACCTTGAAGATTTTGATTTTGGAATTAAGTTTTCCTTCAATTTATCCCTCTTCCATTTTTGTTTTGAATTATCAATTGTTGATTTCCTTGAAATTGAACTACATAGTGTAGAAGTACATAGGTACTCTTCGTATGCAAGTTTGAAATCATTTAATGAAAGATTTTTATCTTTAAACAGATCCAAATTTTTGTCTAGCCACTGATGGAAAGTATCTATCAAGTTTGTACATTTTGAAAATGTTATCTTTGTTGGTTTTTGAAGCTTGGGATTTGGAAAATTTGGTTTAGTTGGAACAAAGGACGGTTTCGAAGATTGACTTTCCTTTAAGTTCTTTGCATAAAGATGTTTGGTTTTGAACTTCTCAACAATTGGTTTTTGATTTTGTTTAGTAATCACAACTGTTGGTTTTGCTTTAGAAGATGAAGGAAAGTTTTAAGGATTTCTCCAGTTTGTAAAGTGGGTAAAGTGGGTTTGGAAACAACATTCTTCCATTTTGTAATAGCATTTTCAAAAGATTTTGTAAGAGGAACACTTTCACATGACTCCATTAACTGAAAAACATCCATCTTCGGAGCTAAGGATTTCTCCATAACTTGAATTTGTTTGTAATTTCTATTAGTATAAATGTGATTATCATTTTTGACATTTAAAAGATGAGTCAAGTTTTTAGGAATCTTTTCTTTTTCATAGCAAAGACGATTCTAAATGTTGTAACCATACAATTCTTGTTTTCTCACATTGATTTTCACTTCCAATTTTTCATTCATGTAATTTTCAACCATTTTTGAAGATGAGAAGAATTCTTCCTCAGTAACTGTGGAATTATCCTCCTCAACAATCTTTTTCAAATCATTTTCAATTAAAAGTATGCCACCAGGCTTTACAAAAATAGAGTTTTTAAGGTACGAAATCTTTGGATAAATACAAGCAACGTGGACTAATCTTTTTGAACTGTCTTTAAGATATTCTTCATATGACACACATTTCATCAGAAACTTGAGTTTTGTTTTTAACGATTTCCTTGATTTCAAAAGTTTCCTTTTCACAATCAATTTTGGTTTTGCCTTTGTTAACCGAAGACAATTGTGAGATGTCTTCGGAGGGTAATGCGGATGCGGAGGACGAAGTTATTTTAGACAAAGAAGAGCAATCAATCTCCTCCATATCCGAATCACATTCAGAATTATTTTCAGACTCAGTCTCAACAGTGACTTCTGATTTGTTTTCAATTTGGGGGAACATTTCTTTGCAACAGTGGGATTTCTTTTGGCAGTAATTTCAACATGTTTTCAATAGTTATGTGTTTTTCAACAGAAATCAAAACATGCTTATACGAAGAGTTAGTGACTTCGGACCCAGACACTATTGATTCACATTCATATGAAATACTATCAACATCTTTCAGCTTAAACTCAATAAAGGGCAGTAGTTGTCTATGTTGAACATTGCAAACATCATCAGAGTGATATATACGAGTAATATGAGCATACAAACGTCTAGCAGTTTCACAAAAGATATTACGTTGTCTCAAAATTACATCATTATTATTCAAATGTTTCTCTCTATTCTCCTCTAGCAATGAGATTCTTAAATTGGCTTTTTCTAGGGATAGCTTCAGACCCTCAACTCTCCCCCTCAATTGTAGAATCTCCTGCTCACTGATCTTTGCCCTACTTTTAGCACCAATTAGCAATTTGTTCATCACAGAGCAAACACGTGTTATTTCATTTATATCAGCAGAAAATTTTGATACATGAATTTTAAAAGATAAGAGAAGTTTGGATACCTATTCTGGAATGGTTAGGCGTGAGTCCTTAGCCATGAAGCAAACATCCTCCTCATCATCCGAAGTGTCATCAGTCCAGTCCTTTGGATCTTCTGCATCAAGCACTTTCTTCACTACTGAATCCACATTACCAAGATCTTCAAATTCTTCATCATTCAAGTCTCCTTCAGTTTCACTCTCCTCTAAGGTATCCTTTGGAAAGCTCTTACCATCATCATAGGAAATGAATGCACTATGAGTTGGCTTTCTTACTTCCTCGTCTTCGGAGTTAGATGACCAAATTTGGTAAGTTCCCATTCTATCTTCTGAAGCCATCAGGGCCAGATCTTTGGTTTTCTCTCTCACTTCTTCCATCTTACTTGCATAGTAAGCCTCATCTTTCACTTGAGTTTGTTTTTCATTTCGTCTACGAAGCATGCAATCCTTTGCGAAATGATTTTTACCACGGCAATAGTTACAGTCAAAGCCAGAGTCACCAACAACTTTCTTTTCATCAGATCTATCTTTTGGGATCTCCGAAGTCTTTGTTTCAGCAGGCTTCGGAGTGGAAGACTTCGCAGTTTCCTCGTTAGGCGTATAGATTTCTGGTTTTGATTTCGGACTAAAAGAGTTTTTGTTGAAAGTTTTCAAGAAGGGTTTTGCTAAGTTAGACTTGTTCACAAATGGTTTTCTGAATCTTCGATTGTTTGCAGCATACAAAGCAATCGTTTCACCATTGTCTCCTTCCATGTAGCCATCAGGCTCATCCTTATCTTCTTATTCATCAACATTAGACACAAGAGCTAAGGAACTAGAGTTAGCCTTCTCACTTCTTCTACCATAAATATCAGGTTCGTGTGATTTGATGAGATTGTATAAAGCAGCCAATGAGTAGGTGTTAATGTTTTCATATGACTTGATCATCAACATGATTGGTCTCCATTCTGGTCTCAAACTGTAGAGAAATTTGATGTTGATCTCTTGTTGACTTTGAGTTTCTCCATATTTTTCCAATTCATACACCATTTTGCTGTATCTTTCATAGGCTTGTTCCAAGAATTCATTCTCTTGTTGCTTGAAGTTACTGAAGTCAGCTAATACTTCTTGAACAATACTCGATTGAAGAGTGTTGTCACTAACAAAACGAACAGCCAAACGATCCCAAATCTCTTTGGCTGATTTTGCATCAGAGATGTTATGTCGAACATCTGGACCAACTCCACTTCGGAGTTCTCTCATGGCTCTTTCATCATTTCTAACTTTCTTCAGATCAGCAGCTGTCAGAACTTCAACATCTTCTCCATCAACCACTGTAAATCTTCCTTCAATGTCTGTATGAGGACCATCTTTAACAGATCTCTAGATATCCTTTTCTTCATCAAGACCTTCAAGGTAATCCCTCATACGATCAGCCCAGAAATCATAGTAGGTTGGAACAAGAACTGGAGCTTTGGTAGAAGAGCCAATCAGATTGGCATAATTGAGCATGTTAGCATAAGTAGCAGTAGAATCAGTCATTTTGAACGAATTTCAACAGGATCTTTTCAAAAAAACAAGTAATAAAGATAGTTAACAGTTGCGGAAAACTAGATCTGAGAAACAATTCAGATCTAGAACTGTAACACTGAAATGAGACTCTAAAAACAGGTTTTCGAGCTGTCCTGCTCTGATACCACGTGTTGGGTGTTGAAATCGATCAAACAGTAAATAATGAAAAGTATTGAGATGAATTGATTATATACAAGTAAGGAAAACATTCACAAATATGAAGAACAATCAAGAACACAATGAGGATTGGATAAAGGGTGCCGAATGCTTTGATATTATGATTTAGGGGTTTACAATTGATGGTGGATCAAAATCACACTCGACACGATAAGGTATCTCTGATACATATACATAATCAGAGATACGATAGTACAAATACAATCATGGAATATCCTATCAGTGTACTAGCCAATAGGAGTGAAGATTCATGCACCATGTTATCTGCTCACACGCGTGCTGCCAAAAGGTTGTTACAATGTTAAGTCTTCGGATCCTCTGGGATACACCCTTCGGAGTCTTCAGACTTCAGGGTCTTCTATTAAAACTTCTGGTCTTCGGATAAGGAGGCACTTCATCACAAACATAACTCAACAATATCAATGTTTTTCTGAATGATTCTCTAAAACTTATTTTCTCTAAATCTAAATGATTTTCTAAATAATCTTTTGAACCTCATCTTTTCTGAATTAAAGTGATCTTTCGAACCTAATATCTTCAGAACTTAATGTCTCAGGTATTTCAAGTCTGATGTACATGGTTTAATGAGATACCTCCTGTTCGGTATAACACATCACTTATTCTAAATAAGTCATAACTGAATGCCCTGTTCAATAATTTATTATTCATCGTTATTGGCATTTGAGAAATCTAGATACATATTCAGTATTATTTGGTTAAGTTGTTCTAACAACTTGTGTAAAAAAATCTATGATTTTTGGGAATCCAAAATATGTTTTTGGTCATGAATTTTGATATTTACGTGATAAACTAAATTCGGTTTCCCCAAGGTATGTGTTACCCTCGAAATGTGTTTTCAAGTCCTATGTTCTAACATTCTGTAACATTTTTTAGCCATTTGACTCGTCCCATAAAGATTATGAGTCGGAAAAGAATGAGGAAAAATAGAACTCTACCGACTCCGAAAATACAAAAGAACAAGAGGTGGAAATACAGAACTCACCTGCAAAAGATAAGGAAAAGCAAAAATACAAGAAACAGAAAAAACAGAAAGAAAAATTCAAAAGCAATGCAACCTTCATTCCCGATCTTACCAAACCCCCTCCAGGTACAAGTCCTATGGAAGCCTGGAAATTTCAACGGGGTATTAATCAGCAAGCTGCCCTCGTCGAACGTCTACAACAACGCTTTGAACTCTGAAATGTTGAACAACAAGCCCTCTATGATCTTGGCCCTCCCTTGGACTCTGATCATGAGGATGTCAAGAAAGAATGCACCTGCATCACAGAACTCACTTCAGGAATCAATGAATATATGGGCTCAGAACTTTCTAAGTTGGTGGACACGCCTGTCTACCCATTTGACACTTCCAAAAAAGTATGGGCAAACATAGCATCTTCAATCGATCCTCTCACTTGGGATCGATATAAGGCCCAGAAATTCAAGAAAAAGAATCCTTCAGCAACCAAGACTGCTTCTTACCCTCCTGCTAAATCTGGGTCAAGGCAAGTCTTCTCCGATACGCAATCAAAGACTATTAAAGATTCTATTTTCGGAACCGACCAAAAGGTAGACAAACCCACATTGTCCAAGGTTCCAGAGATTGATCTTAGTGAAACCAATTCATCCTCCAACGCACCTGAAACTGAAGTTCCTCCCCCTAAACCATCAGTAATCACTACCGAAGACAAAGCTCTGCACCAGAGGGTTGACACTTTGATCTCTCCGATCTCTGAGCTGAAGGCCTCTCAAAATCAGGAGGCTCTCGTGAAGGAGATATTAGAACTAAAGAAAAGAGTTTTTGATTTTGAAAAGAAATATTTTGTGCTAGAGATGGATAATTTGATTCAGTAGGTAATCGTGAAAGGTTTAGCGTAAGTTGATGCCAAAAGAGAAATTGATGCTGCTACCATTCTGAAGAAGGCCCAAGAAACCCTAGCAAAGGTTCAAAAGGTATAACAGCAACTTGCAGGTGTTACTGAGACAGTGGATGGTAAAATCAGATCTTTTCTTGAACACCTTAAGCAGTACCTTCTGGATGTTCTTGCAGAAAATGAATCTCTTAGGAAGACACATCGCCTCCTTCTTCACCTTTTGACCACCACTCTCCAAAAGGTCATTGATACCATCCATGGACCTATCGAACAGATGAAGCTAGCCACAAGTATGATTCTTGAAACCACCGACATTTTCAAACAGGTCACCTCCACAACCATTTCCACTGACATCAAAAACTACTCCAAGGAAATGTCGTCCAAGCTTGAGACCATCCTCAATCGCCTACCTGTGCCCGCTTCAACATCAGAAGGAGCCCCATGAGGGGGAAAGGCAATTCTGATTGATGATGATAAGGAGGATGAGGAAATGGAAGATGCCAATGCTGGTGATGGCAATGAAGAAAAGAAAGAAAATGAAGCTACTGGAGATGTAGAAAAGGAAACAACCGATGACACCACTCAAAAAGAAACTCCAAAAATTCCCACTCCATCTCCCTCACCGAAATCAACTCCAAAAGTTCCAACTCCCCCTCCTTCTCCTCCGATCAAAGCCCCAATTCATACAAAAGATGAAAACCTTCTGTACTCCTCCATTAAGGACTCTGATCCTCTTGAACTCAAAGCCTTAAAAGATGAATACTTTGATGCCAGAGCGAACATGTTCGCAGAAGAATTTGAAAATGACACTAATACATAAGCTGTTGATTCAGCAGCAGCTCGTCCAAGTAAACCAGATTTCTCTATTCTTTTTCGCTTCTGATCTCTAAACGACTCAGACTTCCGACCACATCAATCGTATGCTCCTCCTCCGACCAAGGCACACAACTGGGATGTCTCTCTGACCCCAAATGGAGACAAGTATATATATACTTTGAATTTCTTCAACATCCTATAACATAACAAAACTTTGACAGTGAGACTTAAGTTTCAGAAGTTTCTGGACAGATATACTCAACCATAAATCAATACTTGGTTCATTGAGCCAATCACTGATGTAACCAGTGTAAAGAGGAGAACCTTTGAAAAATCAAATTACTTTGGATACAAGATTGTTAGAAATAACGAGAAGCTAGTGATAACGGAAGCTGACTTCAGAAAGATGAATCCATCTGACATCTAGTCTATTGTAATGAAGTTGGCTTCAAAAGTTGAGAGAAGAAAAGACTCCAGGGAAGCATTCGTTACTGCCAAACGTTTTCTGCATCAGCTTCTGGAGGAGTTCAGCCTCGATGATGATGAAATGTACAAACTTGTGAAAAACCATCCAGAAGACTAGTATCGAGACATGGTTGACTTATCCTTGCCAGATGCAAGAGTTGAATGGAAAAATTGTGCTACATTTGATCCAATACTGGGAATCGTCTATAAGGACAAATCGAGGAAAGCCACCAAACTCTTTTTCCGTGCAAAACAAATCAAAAGAGCACCAACTGTGATGCTGCAAAACTTTGTAGGAGCAATGAAGAAAACTTCTCACTTGGATCCCGAAGCCAAGAAGGAGATGTTGCTGAGGATGGAATGGATGCTTAACGTTAGAAAGTTTTGGTCTTATGCATGGAAGCAAGCTATCTTGGAGAAACAGTCAGGATAAGAAGACCAAACCCCTCGGTTGGTCACTGATGAGGGATTTGTTAGTGTCTGACGGGTCGTTTACCAACCCGGAGTTTGTTTGGTGATCAGAATGGTTATTTAGTGGTTTGCATGTTTATTTGTTTAGTTGTCTGTTTATGGAATATGTTGATTAAGTCTTGAATGTCGAAAACAATTATCTATTTGGTGAATGTATGTTCGGAATTGTATTTTGAATTAACTTGAAAATCAATGAACATACTTGATCTTTGCGTATGTTAAATATCTTTATGTATCTGAAATATATGGTATCGAAATCCACTCTTGGAGTTTGGTATATGTTACAAGTTCAAGTTCAGAAGTATGTCCAAGATCGGAAGTCGAAGTTCCAAAGTTAGCAAGATCGGAAATGTCAAGACACCGAAGCCCATCCCTGGATTTCGGTTCAGCAACTCAAGTAACTTCTGAAGACTATTGTATTCAACAATCAGCTGTACTGAAGTTAAATCTTAACTTCGGTCATCATTAGAAGCTTATAAGACTGGAGATGAAGATAAGACAAATGGATAAGCATATCAAGTTATATAGAATGATTAGGCTAGATTAGGCGTGTTCTATTAGAAGCATATTGCTTGTACTAATTGTATTATTTATATTCTAGCATAGCTGCCCTAGTTTGACATTGTATTATTTGATTATTTAGAACCATCTTATCTGACTGAAAAGGGATGGGTTGTCCCCTCTTCAGTCCTTAGGATAATATCATGTGGTTCACCCTTGTACTATAAAAGGGAGATCACTTCTTCTTTTAGTCTTCATGGTTTGAGAACTGATTTGTAATGATCTTTCTTTAATATATAAGATTCTCTCATTCCATCATATCTTGTTCATATATGTTCTCACTTTACTTGTTCTAACTCTCGTATTTCAATCTTACTATCTTTGTCTTTCAATATTGTTAACTGTTTGTGCATCTGTATTGTTGAGCTAAAAGATCCATCTAAGTAAATTCTCAAGTTTGCGAACTTGTCCATCATTCCGCATTTACCACTCAAGTCTTCAGACTTGTCCAGCTATTCCGAAACTCATCCTAGTTCCGAACTCACTCTTACTTTCCGCACTTTTACTTAGATTTCGGTTCCAACAGTAATCACCTTTTATTTTTTTCTTTTGATGACGATATATATATAAGAAATATTTAGAATATTGAGACTTGACGTCTAAATTTATTCCTTTTAGTCAAAATGTACGCTCGTTACTTTATGTATATCATATATATGCAATATCTTATGCATGCAGAACTCAAGAAAAAGTTCATTATTATTTTTTTTTCTTTTCCATTGTAATCGGCCTTTTGGGTGTGGTAAAAGTTATAAATTAGATATTAAATAACACAAATTTCAAATTGTAAATTTCTTGTGGCTATTATGTTAATGTAAATGTTGGAGATTTTGAAGAAAAGTAAAGGCAAGGGTCACTTCATCAAGACCAAAGGTGATCGAAGATTTCAAGCATGGGATACAAAACGAATATGTTGCATAAAACTTCAAGTATGCATGGACCTTATATCTAAAAATTAACATGCAAAGGTGGTATCGAGGCATGCATGGATCTCATGCATATCGAGGGTGATATGCAAAGGTGGTATCCGAGTTTGAACTTGGTGGCCGAGGTTGAGTGTACCAAACTTGGAGATTAAGGTGTACGAAACTTGAAGTGAGGTATCGAGCTTGAAGCTATGGTCGAACCCTGCTAGTAACCGAGTTTGGGGAAATTAGCACTGAACCTGGATAACCAAACTTGGAACATCAAAATTGGACAACCAAACTTGGAGCACCGAACTTAGATAACCAAATTTGAAGTGGACCGTACCTTGAGTATCGAACTTGAAGCACATTGAAGCTAGAAAGTGACCGAAGTTGAGTGGGTGACCAAGCTTCAATATTGTAGTAGAACTTGAGGTGGTGTCTAAGCAACAAATTGTATCAGAACTTCAAGATGGGACCAAGCATCTACAATCAAATTGAGGAGCATTCGACTTAACTTCAGGAGCATGCGACTGAAACTCGGAAAATAGGAAGAAGCAGTCACTCACCTTCAGAAGTTCACCACCTTAAGCACTTCAAAAGAACCAAGATGTAAACTATCATTAGGCTAGAATAGGTATGTTCCCTTAGAAGTATGGTTGTCTACTGAATGTATTATTATATTCAAGCATGGGCCCCTTAGTCTAGGAGTAGTTTATTAGTTCTTTTTCTATAACATATTTGGTACAAGATCTCTTCTCCTCCTATTAATAGGAGCTTTGAGTCATGAATGTAGAGAGAGTGAAAAACTACATAACGATCACTCTAATGGTATAAAGGAATTGGAGGCATTCCTGGATAATCCTCTCCAGCCACATGAACATCAAGATATATTTCTTCTCCTTTTCTTTATGAGTGTGTGTGGATCTCCATGTAATTCTTCAAATATTAGAAAGATTGTTTGTGAGCCATTGTTAAAAATGTAACATCTTTCTTTATATCAATGAAACATCTTTCTTTAATTTCCACACTGGTCTTTACAATTTATTTAAAATTCCGCCACGTTACATGTCAAGTGATTTATATTTTCCGCATCGTTCCTTTACATTTTCGCACTTTATTTTTGTATCTTCGTTTATTGTTGACCGAAAGATCCCGGACCCAAACTTTTGAGTTTTCCTTTAATTTTCAACATACTATTATGTGAATCCTAATGCCATCTTATTTATTTGCCACTACGATTAAAATAGAGAATTCCATTGGCCTCTAATTTATATTTAAAATTTTTATTCATAAGTTCTTTATCAAAGTTTCAAATGGATTATAGATTTGATAAATGTTAATTTTATAATGCTAAATGATCAGTGGTAACTTTAATGTTAAATTTGTGTGACTAGACCAAAGCAAAGTTATTTAAGTTTGACATTTTAATTTATTAAACACCACATTAAGCAAATGTGTGAGTTGTTATCCAAGGAACCGAGAGGCTAATTGGATGATGACTCTTACAATAAATTTTAAGCATAATATGCATAAGTATTGTATTTCTGCCCAAAGGTGATTGCAATATTTGTGTAATGTAGTATAACTTCTAGGATGCCTTAACATTCAATTGTTAGTCTAGCCAAAGCAAAAAATGATAATTGAGTAAGGTGTTTACATGTCCTATTATTTTGGTGTTAAAAATAGGTGTAATGATATTCTTTAGTCATTAGTATCCCATTAAATTTCATCAATGACTTCTTTACATATACTTAAAATACATGGATCTCATCAAGAGGAATACTCATGGTAGTGTTGGAGAAATTCCGAGTATGACCTAAAGTTAAGTAAAATTACATTTAAGCACGACATTAAACTAGTTTTGATATTTCATAAGAAACGACATAGTCAACGAAACTGTCTCATCTTCATAAAATGGCTTACAGAGGAATGTAACAATTTTTTTATGGTTTATATGTCCCTAAGTGTAATTTTCCGTACTCATGATGGATTGATTTTGGTTCCATGATACTCATGGCTAAATCACTATAGGAATAACAATCTAGAAATTGGATTGAAATCAAAGAACAATTAAAGTTGGGAATAATGAACACTTAAACAAAGAACCAATTTGAACACCTTCATTATTTTTAGAAAATGTCATTCTTTGTGTTTTATTGATACTTTTTATGTATTGAGTATAACGTGAAACTTCTTATTTGTATCTAAGTTAGTGAAGTTGGTTATGCCATTATGTTTGGATACAATGATGTAACTATTAGTTTCAAGTCCCACATTATTTGCTATGGTCGTTTGGAGGGATATCTCTATAAACTACAACTCAAAACCACTTTATCAAACTTTATCGAATATTTATAATCTTGTAATGATTAATTAAAATTTAATAAATGGAATTGACAAGTAAAGGCTTCAACTACATTATGGCATTAACGCTTAGGCCACATATCACATAATAAAGTGATACATGTCATAGACAATGAAGTTTAACTTGAATTATAGAAATTTAATATATGCATTATGTGTATAAAGGGACTAAGAGAATATCCACAATAAGCTCAAGATTACTAGAGTTTATCCTTACCGACATTTGTGGACCTTTTCTAGCAGATATAAGTGGTCATAAATCACATATAAACGTTATGGTTGATTAATCTTGTTACATATATATGTATTTGTTGAATGAAATGTTAGAATCACCTGATTTACTTAAAACCATTAGGGTCAAAGTTGAAAATCAACTTGAGCAGAAAATAAAAATAGTGAGATCGGACAGGAACGGTGAATATTATGGTAGGCATACAGAAATTGGCTAAGCACCCTAATCCTTTTTTGAATTTTGTAAAGATCATAAGCTAATTAAGCAATACACCATTAATATTATCGGAGGAAGAAATTTAACGAAACATCGTGCAAAACATGCTTGTAAACACTAACTTGCCCAAATTCTTATAGACTCAAGCATTACAAAGGGCGACCCACATCTTGAATAGAGTTCCTTCAATGTGTGTTCTTAAAACTCCTTTTGAGTTTTATATAGAAATGAACCAAGCTTAAGGTATTAAAAGGTGTGCAGTTGTCCAACCGAAACAAAACTCTACAATACTCAATCACAAAACATGACATGAAAACTGTAAGAAATTTTTTTTCATGTCGGTATCCTAAAAGGTCTAAATGTTGCCAATTTTATGTTTCCTCATATATTACTCGAATTGTAGAAATGAAGCATGCTGAATTTCATGAAGATGTCAAAATCAGTGGGAGTGATTTATTAAGGGATTTTAATCTCCAAAAAGCTTATGAAGAGGCACATATCAATCAAGTGTCCATTACGATCAATACTTTATTAGGAAATTTGAGTCAACGCAATATGCGTAATGAAATGCTTCATAAAATATAGAAAATATAGAGGAGGTAAAATACCACAAAATGAATGCTCTAAGGAGATTGATAATGAGACCCAATACATTCAGCAGCTTATAAGACGATCTTAACTATCTAACCAGCCCAAAATATTATTTGACAATTACATCATTTACTTAAATGAGGCCGGTCTTGACATAGGGAGTGAAAATGTCCCTGTCACATGTAACGCCATGTTCCGTTTGGTAACTGTTTACTTTTAATCTTTAAAATGGTTGGAAATTACTAATGTGAGTAATTATCCTAAAAGGGTATTTTGGGCATTAGTGAAAACTCTATGTCACGTGAGAATGGTAATAATTGTTATGGAGTTGAGAAATTGAGTTGAATGTGTGGAGTGACCTTGTGTTATATGGTATGTGCATTGGAACTTGTTGAAAAAGGGGAAACACTGGACACAATGTACGTACCAGTATAGTTAGTGGCGCTATGAAGCCTACATAGCGGGCTAAGTATAAGTAGGTTGCTATCTTTGATAGAAATCAAAAAGTATGAGACTGTGCAGTTAGCGACGTTATTGGGATGAGCCTAGTGACGCTAAGCTCTTAGCAATGCTACTAAAGAGTTCTGGAGGTTCAATTGAAGGGCTAAACTCAAGCACTTAGAGAAGGAGAATTACTCTACATCTTGGACGTAAGGATTCAAGTTCTTGTCCTAGATTATGAGTCAATCTAGCTGGAATGTAGTAGTTACAGGGTAAAGTATGTTAATTATCTATAATTAAATAAACTACAGGGGAATATCTTGGGATTAGCTTGGAAAAAGGGGTTTAATCAAAACCCTAATGTGACATACGATTTATGGACCCCTATTAGCGTTAGTTCTAACTAAATTTTCAGGAAAAAACAATAGAATGAGTTTTGAAATGATTAATTTGTCTTATAATGGAAAAAGGGCTGAGCAACCTAGATAGTGGCGGTATCCAGGGTGGGTAGCGGTGCTAAATTTTGGGAAAATAATTTATTTCTCTATTCTCCCAAGATATAAAGTGTATTAAAATACACTCATATCTAAGATGAACCATGCATGATTATAAAAATACAATTAGTACAGGACACATACTTCTAAGTGAACACGCCTAAATTAGTCTAATGATAGTCTTCATTTTTGAAATTTTGTACTTGATGGAGAGACGTGTAGTCTTTGTATGTTTCAGTTCAATCTTCTCTTTCAGGACACATCCTTCGCTTCGGTGTAGTCTTTGTATGTTTCAGTGCAATCTTCTCTTTCTGATAATTCTTTTCTTCCTACCTTAGCTTCTGTTTCAGTCTGGTCCTTTCTCTTATTCTTAGTTTTACAATTGCATTCGGCTAAGAGATTAAGATCATAAAAGATATTGATAGAAAGAAGTTGTTCATTGAACTTGTTTGATACATATATCAAGTACATTAGTTCATTATGAACAACTCTAACATTACAAAGGAAACATCACAAGTAAACACCCAAGTTGGTCAACGACATCAACCGAAAGTGGATTCTATTCCATTCTTGAGCTCTTCAAGTACTTCATCACTCTGGTCCAAAACCTTTTAACATCGATCAACTGTTCTATTTTATGAATAATTTCTTCCTTCACCTCTTCTATTGTATTCTTCGATTTCTTGACTGCATCAATACATCCCAGAAGGTAGTCGTTTGTATAGTTCCTAATATCATTCAATCTAAAAAAAGCTTCTTCTCAAAGGGAACTTTCCCTCGGTAGATAATTCCCAACTCAGGATTTTCAGTTACACCCACCTTCTAGTTTTGGTCACTTGATGGAGAGACGTGTCTAGAATTTCAGTATATTGGTCTCTAATGAACGTGTATGTCTCTGCATCTACACTACAAAATTCAGTAACTAATTTCCTCATAAACCTTTTGACGGCTAAGAAGGCTTCTTTGTTGTTGGAAAATGTTTTTGTATGTGACCATCATTGAAATAAGACGAACTGTTTTTATTTTGTCTGACAAATATTATCAGTCTATTTCAGGTTGCGTGGATTCGAGATTGAACGATTAAACGACAAAATAAGAAAATAATTTTAAAAAAAAGATTGGAGTTAAATTTATCATTTATTAAACTTGATTATTGAGGAATAGTTATTTTAATTATTTTCTAAATAAATGATTTTGATAAAAGATGCAATTTAATAAGAAAAAGAGTTTTAAAGCCAAAACAAAGAAAAATATAAAAGAAAATTAAATTAAATCTATTTAAAATGAATTTTTGGAAATATATTTTCTAAATAATTTATTTTATTAGACTTAATTAATTTTATAAATTAGAAATAAATTTTTCTAATTTATTTGAATTTATTTCGGATTTTAAAATGAATTTAAATTAAAAAGGGAAACAGGCCAGCAACTATTCCACCAGCCCAATCTCCTGATCCAGCCCAAATGCTAGCAGCCCAAGACCCACATTCGAGACCCAGCTCCAAGCTCCGATCCGACCCGCCCCCGATCCAGAACCATTTCATCTCACATGAAGATCCGCGCGTCGACCCGGAAACGCGACTCACAGATCCGATCCAGCAACCCGCTCTCCTCACATCCATTCGCGAACCAGCAAACCGAATCCGCCCCATACCCGACCCATTTCCGATCCATTTCTACTCACATATAACCCGCGTGTTCGACCCGGCGTTGACCCGACTCCGACCCAACCGACAAAACCGCGAATTTCAGCCCAAATATTTACAGTTTTGGTCCCTAAACTTCCGAAAATCATCCAAAAACCACCCAAAACCTATTTTACACCCTTTATAACCATTTTTTACACCATTTTTTCATAACTACACTTAAAAATAAACCAAAAACTCTCCCAAAAACCTCTCCAACTTCCACCATCTTATTTCCAACTTCCAAACACTCTCCAAGAACACCAAGATCAACACCAAGAACACCAAGAATACGAAGAACACCAAGAACACCAAGAACACCAAGATCATCAAGAACACCAAGAACACCTAGAACACAGTCTATTAAGACCCAGTCCAACCCTAAGCCAGTTCAGTCAATTCATTTGACGAACCTACTTGATAGACCAGTCGTTCCATCAGTCCAGTTACAAACCAGTTCAGTCAATTCATTTGACGAACCTACTTGATATATATATTTATATAATTATAGTTATTTATATTAGTTATCGTTTATGTCATTTAATTACTGTAGTTTATATTATTTATCGCTTTATGTCATTTAAATACAGTTATTTATATTATTTATAGCTTTCAAGTTTATTTATATTCCGCAACTCTTATTATTTATTCCGCATATTATCTTAAATATATATTTCTGTCACACAGTAAACGGTGCGAACCTTTATTTGTGGTGATCAGATCTTTTTATTTTCAACAATTGGTATCACAGCTTGTGTGATTTATTTTGAAATTTTTGTCGAAAACTTTTGGTTAGCGTTTATATAAACCTTCCATAAGATTTTCTTTGAATATTTCATTTTAATATCACTTGTTCAAAATCCTTTCAAAAAAATTATTAAAAAATCTTTTAAAAAAATTAAAACAAAATGCCTTCCATAAACAACTCAAGAGCTCCCAACGTCATAGAACAGGTATGGTCTATGATCTCTGAACTTGGTTTTTCAAAAACATTTTTTGAGTCCCACATAACCAAAATTGAGAAAAGTCTAGAAGCTGATCTCAAAACATACCATGACACAATGGTGAATTCTGATATTTGCAAATCTGAGTTACAAACCCTGCAACTCAAATTTGGAGAATCAACAAGAACAAAAACCAAATTGGAAAGAGACGTTGAAAGAAAATCAGAAGATTATAATCACGTCTTAGAACAATTAAATGAAGCTCTAAAACAAAAAAAGGACTTAGAAATAAAAAATCAATCTGTTTTTCCATCTGAAATAAAAGATACCTTAGAAATAGAAGTCCTTCGGTTAAAACTAAAAATTCAAGATTTAACTGACATAAACACTAGTTTGATTCTAAAACTAGATTATTCTTCAAAACAAATCAAACTTCTTGAATCTGAAAATAAAAGATTTCAAGGAAAACTGGATTCTATCAATATTGCTAGAAAATTGAGTGATGATATTTTTACCAAGGCAAACACCTTGGGAACTGGCAAAATTGATACGAATTATAGACCAGGAATTGGAAGAGAATCCTTCGAATTTGAAACAAAAAAAAATCCATTCAAGTAACCAAAACCCCACTTGTCAAGCCAAATGTTTTTGAAAACCAACCAAAGAAACCAGTTAAACCCTACGTTATACCTCATAAACAGGTTTCCAAACAAAAACAAAACCTTATCAAAAACCTTTTCAAAATCGCTCATCATACCCCAAAATATGAAGAAAAATTTTCAAACAAATTTTCACATCTAGGATATCTTTCACTAAATCACAGATCTTATCAACCCACAGGTTATCAAAAACAAATCACATTTTGGGAAAACTTGATAAATCAAATCAAACCTCAACAATTCCATCCTCATAAACCAAACTCATACAACAACGTGAAATTAAATGCTACAAGAAATTCATTAAGCAAAGCACCCAAAATAACAACAACCGACAAACCTGGACCCATTCAGATTTGGGTACCTAAACTTTCTGTCTAATTATAGGTACTTAATGCTGGAGAACCCAATGATGATACATGGTATATTGATAGTGGCTGCTCTAAGCATATGACAGGAAACCAAAGCTTTCTACGAGACTTCAAACCCACGGTACCTCCGATGCAGAAACTTCAAAATCAAACCAAGAAAATGTAGATCAAATCGAGGGGGAACCACCAACACTAAATCCCTCTTTGAACACTCCCAATCCACCTGTCCAAAATGATCTCAGTGCATCATCTATGGGGGAACTTTCATTACCGCATTCTCACCATACAATAAAAAAATACCAAAACATTCAAATAACCAAAATTTCCAAAAACATTCAGAAAAACAAATCTTCAAAAATACAATAAAAGACTTGCCATAATAAGATTTTATGGAACCTTGTGATTAATCGTCTTTAGACTTAATTTTCAGATGCTTATGCTCGATGAAGATTTTAAGTCATATTGATTCTCAATTGGAGTGAAGGTTCAAATCTCCTACTTTTCATAATTTATATAGCTTTATTTCCTTCGATTTTATTTCATTATTGACGATTTTAAACAATCAAGGGACATAAGGTTAGGAGGTTCCGATGAAAACAAAAAACCCATTTGAGAATTTGTGCCTCGTCGATCTAAATCATTGTGGAATTCATTTCTTGTGAGCTTAGGTGTGTCACTATTGCTTTTAAGGTATACCCGATTATACCTTGTCACGGTCTCATTTTTGCTTAGATATCAAGGTGACCAGGGATGATACATTCATTTCTTACATACTAGACAAAATGTCTTTTATGCCACCTATCCCTACCTAGATAAAAGCCAACCAAAAATGAAGACAGCCTCAAAATAGAAATATTCCAAACAGCGACACATCCTTACAAGAAAACCAAAGGCGAAACAAATATCTATCAACATCGAATCCTCAAAGACGAATCAACAAGAAAGCCAAATCATTCACCGAAGAAATTCCAAACAAAACAAAATTTTAACAGTTTTTCATAAAAGCAGATATCTCAATCACTCAGACAGATTCTCTTATAAAAAAAACAAAACAAAAAAAAAACAAAAAATTTTATTCTCAATTGTAGCAAATTCTCAATGCTAAAACAAAATATATTTTTACAATAAATCGATACTGATCAACAAACAAGCAAAGAAGAAGCTGCAAGAATAATGGATTTCCCGGGATACTGTAGCCTTCATCACTGAAGATTTCTTAGTTGCAAACTACACTATGAAAATTGCTAAACCCATCTACATGTATTTCCCGACGGAGAGAGAGTGAACATTAATGGCATGAATGAAGAAACTCGTTGAGTAATGCCGAAACCAGTCTTATGTGATTGATTATCTAATAATGAGACTAAGTGACTTTACAGGAAAAGCATAGATGAACACCTCCAATATGAGTGTGAGTCGTCAGAGAGAGATATCACTCATTTTTAGTGATCATTAACTTGTTCTGCTGCCAGAACAACCAAACACCCAAGTGAAATGTGAGCTATATCTATGAGCGTTCATCTGAATCGACATGTTAGACCACTTGTCGTCATAAATAATGTTATAAAATCTTAAGAATTTATTTAGATACATGTATGGCTACCCTTTGATAACCGAACCATAGACTTTGATTCGGAAACAAACAGTCTTCAAAATCTTTTTCAAAACATAAGATATGTAAAACCAAGTCACAAACTTTCAAAATGATTACAATGATTTTATATATATCTTATCATTGACAAAACTCTTATCCTAAATCTTCAATGTTAAAACTGTTAATGTGATTATATCTGTCCTTATTTCATCAATGATCATATAGGGGGAAATTGTTGGAAAATGTTTTTGTATGTGACCATCATTGAAATAAGACGAACTGTTTTTATTTTGTCTGTGTGTTCGACCCGGCTTCGACACGACTCCGACCCAACCGACAAAACCGCGAATTTCAGCCCAAATATTTACAGTTTTGGTCCCTAAACTTCCGAAAATCATCCAAAAACCACCCAAAACCTATTTTACACCCTTTATAACCATTTTTACACCATTTTTTCATAACTACACTTAAAAATAAACCAAAAACTCTCACAAAAACCTCTCCAACTTCCACCATCTTATTTCCAACTTCCAAACACTCTCCAAAAACACAAGAACACCAAGAACACCAAGATCAACACCAAGAACACCAAGAACACCAAGAACACCAAGAACACGAAGAACACGAAGAACACCAAGAACACCAAGAACACCAAGATCACCAAGAACACCAAGAACACCTAGAACACAGTCTATTAAGACCCAGTCCAACCCTAAGCCAGTTCAGTCAATTCATTTGACGAACCTACTTGATAGACCAGTCGTTCCATCAGTCCAGTTACAAACCAATTCAGTCAATTCATTTGACGAACCTACTTGATATATATATTTATATAATTATAGTTATTTATATTATTTATCATTTATGTCATTTAATTACTGTAATTTACATTATTTATCGCTTTATGTCATTTAAATACAGTTATTTATATTATTTATAGCTTTCAAGTTTATTTATATTCCGCAACTCTTATTATTTATTCCGCATATTATCTTTAATATATATTTCTGTCACATAGTAAACGGTGCGAACCTTTATTTGTGGTGATCAGATCTTTTTATTTTCATCATTTGTATTTGGACTTCTTCTTTGCCTTGTATCCTAGCTTCGTCATCATCAGAAAGAGGTCTTGAGGTTCATGTTTTTGAAGTCAGCTTCAAACACGACGAATGGTTTTCCACTTCTAATTATAGAATATAAAAAAATGGTGATTTTTTGAAACTCTTTTTCTGAAAACCTGTGACTCATGATATGGCTATATTCCACCAAATGTTAATCAAATAGGTCTTCTTCATCTTCATTTTCAGTTTCGGTGCCTTACTCCCTCTAAGAAGCAGCATGTTCCCACTCAGCCCAAGAAATTTCCTTTGTCGATGCCACAAGTTGCTGGGACAAGGAAGTGAACGTAGCAGAAGGAACTGGCTAATCATTAGACTGCTTCTGCTGCTCTTGGAAAACCACAATTTGAAGGGGATATGACTACTGCTCCCCCTGAGATGAGGACACCCTGTCAGCAAAGAAATCCTTTGGGATATCCTCAAGCTAAAGCTAAGGGCCTTCCCCTTTAGATTTAGACACATGAGTGGTGGCATCATCTTCTTATTCAGATTCCTTTGAATTCTCCTCCTTTTGGCATCATCAGTAGAAGGCATAGTAGGAGGTTGGGTGGGAGGGTTACCTGGTGGAGAAGGAGGAGGAGGAGTTGATGAGGGAAAAGCCTGCTGAACAAAGAATCTGGTGATAAAACCCTTGATTTCCGCAACATCAACTTCAATCTTAGTTAATCGAGTCGAAAGGGATTGAGAAAACTCAACTAGGGTCTGAAGAGTCGTGTTAATTGCTTCCATGTGAGAAACAATACCAAACCCAATAGCATCATCTGAAGTAGTTGTCACAGGAGATAGGAACCAAACATGAGTGTTTTCTTACTTTGGGGAGGAGTTGTCAATCTCCACTCTATCGGCTTGAGGCTCACGCTGAGGAGATTCAGACGAGAAGCGGATGTGAAGCTTTCCATGCTGAGGAGAATAGGTGCAGGGAACAGGGGAAATGTTCACAAGGCGGGAAGAACCATGGAAGTCAACTTAGCGTCACTTTTGTCAGATAGAGAGCTATTATACCAATCAGTTCGAGAACTACCTATGTCTTTTCTATAGAAGGAAGATAGGTAAAAGGTATGGTGTTAGGAAAACGAAGACAACGCCTGACAGAATCAGTTGTGAGGATAACTTCAGATAAACCATTGCAGATGGTTCCAATAATTGATGCAGCTTCTTCATCAAAGGAACAAGTGTACCAAAACTTGGCAATGGCTTCAAGATGAAAAGCCACTAGAACTCTAGTAAGAGCATAGTTGAGAGGATGACCCAGTAAGAAGTCGACAAACGGATCGAGTCCCTTATTCTTTAACCTGGTAGGGATGACAAAAGTAGCATCAATGTTCGTTGGTTGATCGAGAATAGGAGAATCAGGAGTGGATTTAGCTTTGTACAAGTCTTCGGGAGCAACAAATTCATGGACATGAGCCATTGAAGGAACGAAAGTGTTTTTAAGGTTTAAGGAGGAAAAGAGTTTTCATTGAGATAGAAGGGTTTGCGAATAAAGGAAGGATAGGGGGTTTTAGAAGGTTTTTTTTATTTCAATAAGGATATGTGACGGTTAATTATAGATAATGAAAAGGTAGGAGCAGAAATGGGGGTAACAAATCATCATGATTACGCCAAACTGTCAAAGCCAGCTGGCAGTTACCATCGGTCACAAGCTAATGCTAAGATACGATAGATAAATAGTGGAAGTAATATTTTTATCTCAATCATCAATGGACCAACACCCCTAGACTAAAATGACCAGTCAGTACTTCATGTGCTGAAAACCATGTTTCAACACATGAGATGTGAGAATTTTTTGCTAGAGCGTGCATACAGCAGCATGCTTGTAGGGACGGAGTTTGGCAGATGATAATCAGCGAGATACAAGAAACCCTTTGTCATAAAATGGACCCAACAATATAGTACAAACTTATACTTGTGATCATTATGTAAGGTGGGTTGGTTCTCAATATCTCAGCAGGACAAGAGACTTGGCATACGGTAGCATGCTTCCAAGGACATAAGCTGGTGGAAAAGAAAGCAAAATCACACTCAGGCCCTGTTAGAAATTTCTGTAGTGGGACTGGGCAATCTCGCATCAGTGAGTAGATGTTGCTAGAGCACTAATGTGAGTGAGTGGCTCTTTGATCCCTCAGGGTTGGTCTTGCCATTGAGAGCGAGACTTGGGCCACATGCAACAGCATACTTCTAGGGACAGAGAAGGTCAAAGTTATATGCTAGATTCAGAAGAAACACTATCACATCATGGTGCTCAGACCTTATCTTCATGGACAGTAAAAAACTGTGACATGTCAAATCAACCACCTTTTTAGGAGAACCAAATCCACACCAAATCGGGTAAGTATTATGAGTGCGGTTGAAAGGTCTAAAATGTGCATATCAATCTTTTTCAATTAGATGCACACATTATTTAAGCAGAAACAAGCACAAACATGGCATTTCATCAAGGGGATCAAGTTGAAGTTGAGTTCACAGAAGGAGAGTTGAAAGTATCATGGTATGGAGGTGTGTTGACTAGAGTGTGGAGAGAGAGGCACATAGTTCCCTTTGCAACAATCATGGATGATGAGATTGACCGACCGTTGAGTCTAGAGTTGCCTTGGGGTGTGATACGAACAGTACCTCCGCTGGTGATTATGAGTTTCAAGGAAGGAGACTTGGTGGATGGGTGGCATTGAAGAGGATGGTGTCCAAGAGTTATAGAGTGAGAAACAGTGCATCATCAGTACTTGGTGAAGCTTCATGGACCACAACAGCAAGTTTTTTTATAAGAGTGACCCGAGAATAAATCAAAAAAGTACTTTTGGAAAGCCATCACTCCGGGAGTACTTTAAACGTTCGAGAATGTAATAACTTTTATTTGAAAGCAATGAAAATCATGAACATTATAATCATACCAAACAAAAATTTAAAAGTTGTAGAGAGATCATTTCTAATTCACCAATGAAAAACATAAGCTTTTGTTCATCAAGACGCTTGGTGAAGATATCAGCAAGTTGCTTATCAATAGGGATGTACACCAACTCAATCTTCTCTTTCTAAATGATGTCCCTAATAAAGTGATGTTAGATGTCGATGTGCTTAGTCTCTGAGTGTTGGACTGTATTTTGTGAGATGAGAATGGCACTAGTGTTGTCACAGCAAATGGTAGTCTTGGTAGTAAAAAACCCATAATGCATGAGCTGATTCTGAATCCATGGAACCTAAGAACAACATCTTCCAGCAGCAACATATTCTGCTTCAGCAGTTGAGCAAGCCACTAAAACTTCGTTCTTGCTCGACCAACTAATTAGACGGTTTCCCAACAGCTAACATTCTCCTGAGGTGCTTTTACGATATAAAGAACATCCTGCAAAGTCAGAGTCAGTGAAACCAAATAAGACGAAATTTGACTCACAGGGATACCAAAATCCAAGGAAAGGAGTGTGATGCAGATAGTGAAAGATACTTTTCAGAGCATTTATGTAACACCCGGCTTTTAAAACAAAAACACCCCTGAAAATTTTTCATTTAAAACAAAGGTTTCAATACTAAAACCATAACAAAAGGGGTATATTTTATTAAAAACGGGTACAAGTGTATCAAGGAGAGTATAAAATACCGTAATCTCCTTTGAAGCCGGGCTGCTACTAACAGCATCTAAAAGTCCCACTTCTTAGTCACGGATTCTATCTTTTCCCTTATCAGGATCATGCTAACCTGCAGGGACATTTAACAAATAACGTGAGCTATAAAGCTCAGTGAGTAATCATGTCTGCAAATAACATGTATAACAAATACATTCATATATAATTCTCTATATATGATAAGTCTCTTTCTACTCATCCGTCTCATATCAAGTTCCATTTTATAGCCTCTTACGGCTAACCGTATATATATTTGGATATCGGATCCAAACTCCTAGTCTGACTGGCTGACCATATATCTCTTAGGATTTCACATCCTACTTCATAGTCTTACAGGCTGAACTGTAATATCATATGATTATCAAATCATATCAGTTATTTGACATTTTATCATATCTAACCTGTTATTTGCATATTGATCAAATCAAATCCGTTAGCCACATAAAGCCGCATGTGTACAAGAGAAAATAAACATATAAATTCTCAGTTACCATTTCTGTCCCATATTTCTTACTCATAATTGACTGCACCGTATTTCATGGCCGTATAAACCGCACCAAACAGTTTCAACATTTATTTCATAGCCCAATAGGCCGCACCAGTTGGATATGCATCCAATATCATAGCCATAAGGCCGCATCATTTCCATATAGCAATATCATAGCCATTTAGGCCGCACCAGTTGGATTTAACATCCAATATCATAGCCACATAGGCCGCACCAGAACATTTTAGTTAATTCAAATCATAGCCCTAAGGCCGCACCAATAATTTCATCGTTTATATCATAGCCCAAAGGCCGCACCAATTTAGGTTCAATAACCCAAAATCATGGTCCTAAGACCGCACCATTTAGTTTCAAGATTAAATATCATTTGGGTATTCTACCCTTGTCTCGTTTTCAACTACTTCAAGTAGTGTCATAGCAATCATCATATATCATACTAGATATAGTTAAGATTACTCACTTCCAAGCTACCAAAAACTGAACTCCGGAACTGCTACATGTTATAAGAGTTCAAACAGTATATATCACATCTGTTATAAGTGATATTACTCACCTGTTTGCAGCTCTATGTAGTCTTAACCCACACCAATAGTGATTACAAACACTTCCTCAACAATTTCCTGCACCTACACAACCATATCCACACCAAATAGAGGTGAATATCCTATTTTTTCCACCATCAAAGCTTAAAGCTTGCTCTTTTCGGTTAATACTCAATATTATGAATGTTTTAGAACATCCAAACATGTGCTATACACTCAATTTCAAATAATCACAGGTGGTTCTTCAAAACCACTCAAACCCAATCCAAATCAACCAAATCAACCGTTCAAAAGAGCTAAAACTGTAAACCTTACCTTCAAGAAGTGAAATATCGAAGATTACTTCAATCCATCGAGTTCTAGCCTTCCGATTTGGTTCTAAAGTGTTTGGGAATTATTTTCTAGGGTTTTCAGCACTTTTCGTTCGAGAAAAATGCCCAAAATGGCTGAAAATCGCGTATTTAAAAATGCTGATCTGCGCGTAACCCGACCCTGGTTACAAAACCCGGTCCTGGTTCCTATGCAACACGACCCTGGTTGCAAAACCCGGTCATGGTTGACGTTGTTGTTGAATTTCCGATTTTTCGTAACTGAAACCCGATCCGGGTTAGCCAACACGACCCGGGTTACCTGTTTTTAGCGTTTTTCGCACGAAAACTCTGTCTTAAAGGTATTATAACCATCCAAAAACCTATAACATTATTTCATATCGAAATTACATTACGATTAAAATAAAATTACTTACCGGAAATAATGTGGTGTTACAAATTCTTCCCCCCTTCAAAAGATTCCGTCCTCGGAATCATACGAAGAGTTGAGGGTATTTCTCCCTCATTTCGCTTTCGGTCTCCCACGTCATATCGGAACCTCTATGATGTATCCTAAGCACTTAACCATACTAGTCTTTTTATTTCGTAGTTATATCACTGTTCATCTATCATTCCTCCGGTTGTCCCGGGTATCGTAAATCCTTATTTACCTTCATTTCAACATGAGGTATTTGTTGAAATTTATCAATACATGTTTTTCTGTGGGATATATGGAAAGGTCCAATAAAACCAGGATTCCACTTTCCTTTCTGTCCCAAAACAATTTTTAGTCTTTCCAAAAGAATTACTTTGAGTACCACCATCTTTCCTCACTTGAAGTGTCAATGGTTTTTACTCGATGATCCGCATACCACTTTTACTAATTATTAGTCATTTTCAAATTTCTTATATTCATCAAGTCTTCTCTTCCGTTTGTACTATAATCTAGGATCTAGCCAACGGCTTTTCCACATCTTCAATCTAACAAATCAGAGCATGACACGGTACTTTATACAACGTTTCGTGCGAGCTATTAGAATACTAGTATGTAAGTTGTTATTTCTTACAAATTCTACTAAATATAGGCGATCTTCTCATCCTCCACCAGGGTCTGTTATGCAAATTTCAAGCATATCTTCTAGATTCTGCATCATTATCTCGCCTCGTCTATCAATCTGCAAATCATATACAGTACTTACTAGTACTTTCGAACTAATTATTCTTGGGATTTATGCCAAAATCAGTGAATAATTCTATTTTCTCGACCCGATACAATCGACACCGGTAACTCACGTCGACAAATTACTCTTTCTATGAAATTTTTCACTACTTTTCGATCTTAATTTCTTCCTTAGTCAGTATAAATTTGCACTGGTTTCGACAACCGGTCTATTATTACTCATATAGTATCGTACCCATGTGATACTTGCAAAGACTTTATTACAAAGTCTATAATAATATCGTCCCATTTCTTCTTTGGGACCCACAGCGGTTAAATTTTCCGTATGCTTCTAATGATTTGACTTTATCTGAAACATGTCAAACTCTTTTTCATATATCTTGCTTCATTCTCAGCCACCAATACATATGTTTTATCATCCTATACAGTTTGGTTCTGCCCAGGGTATATTGTATATCTACTATAGTATACATCTTTTAAGGACAAATTTCATATCTCGCTTCGATTTGGAACCCACATACAAAACCACCAAGGGTTTTTAATCGTCGTGAGTTTCTAACTAGCTTCTTTCAATAGCCAATCATTCATTCACTTTTCACATTTTCAGACTTGCACACTTCTTCTTGTGCTACTTGAATCAATTCGGGTAATCGATTCGCCATACTCATACACGTGTATGTAACCTTCAAAGGATATTTTCTTTTCAATTCAAGGCATCTATAGCCACATCCGCCTTTCCGAGATGGTACAAGATTTCATAACCGAAATCTTTAAGTAACCCATCTGTCTTTGCTATCTCATATTTAGCTTCTTTTTGATCAGTTAAGTACTTCAAACTTTTATGATCCGTATAAACAGTAAGCTTTACACCACATAAGCAGTGTCTTCAAAGCTTCAATGCTAAAATCATAATTGCTACTGCAATGTTAGGTACCCAAAATTAACTCTGGATGCATTTCTGTAAAACAAATTATCTTCTCCGCTTAGCGATAATGCTAACACCGGAGCTTCACACAAAGTTTGTCTCAACCTTTGAAAAGATATTTGTGGTCTTTCTACCCACTCAAACTTTTCACTTTTCTTGATCAACTTTAGTCAACTAGACAGCAATCAAGGAGCAGTTTTCTACAACTCTCCTACAGCAACGTGCCAATTTAAGAAAACTACAATTTTAGTCAGATTCCTCAGGCGGTTCCCATTTTATCACAGCATCATTTCCACTGGATCTACTCTACTTTATCATCTTTGGCACTCTTAACATGCCCATAGAATTGAAACTTCTTTTAGCTAAATTTCATACTTGGAAAACTTCGCATATTACTTTTCTCCACGAAGTAACTCCAATATTTAGCACAACTGTACATCATATTCGTTCTGGTTTCGAGAATATCAGATTCTCAGTAGTCAATGCACATACACATCAACTTGTTTTTCTTCTTTTCAAACAAGATAGGGCTTCACACCATGATATATGCGGTCTTATGAAACCCCGTTTTAAAATTTTCTTCTGATTGTTTTCCCACTCTGCCATCTCTGCAGATGCTAATTAGTATAGAGCCTGAATAACAGAAACGGCTCCCAGAACCAGTTTAATCGTAAACTCTTCTCATCAATCTGGCGAAGATTCTGGAAGTTCTTTGGAAGAAACATCCAAGAGTTCATTTAAAGTTTTACACTTCTATCACCACTTTATTTAGCTTGGCCTATACTACATATGCCAACTAAAACATCCTTCCTTTACTAACTCTTCTCCGAGTTTAAGCAAAGAGAAGTAATCGGTATTCTCAACAACGGTTATTTACCGTAAATTTTCATCCAATTCACTTCTGATTTTAGAACCATAATGTTCATATTTCTACAATTCATGTTAGCATCATTCATTGCTAACCAATCCATATGCACAATTTCTTCAGATTCATTGGTAGTCATCGGCTTCAGATTTATAGGGAAAAATGGTCCCGTAAATCCTAGGCAGACAACCTCCCAGGTGTTCAATATCTCGAACACATTTGCTATCTGCTGTAGCTACTTCCAAAATTTCATCCATAATCGTTGATGAAATATTCAGACAAGACATCAAAGTCACCGATCCAAAACATAGCTTCATGGATCAAATATAACACATACGGGGAGTATATTCGAAACAATTATATCTGAGACCATATCAGTTTTCTCACGAGCTTCTTCCACAGTCTGCTGGGATGCTCATGGTACCACTGGTCCTTCTCGACCATTTGTTTCTTCTTTCTTTCCTCCCTGTTCTTTCCTGGGTTCATCACCCGTTACTCCACATTTAGCATGTGAACATTTCATAGGAAAGTGATATATAGCTCCGTGCTGGAAACACTTCCGTTCCATCCAACAGGCTCGAGCAATATGCTCCTATTTTATGCAATTTCAGCATTTCAACGGTAGAGTCTCAACTCTACAATTTTCTTAATGCTTTTCCTGCACTTCTTACACCACATCACCTTTTTCGTTTTGGTCCCTTCCATTCTAGGTTAGACCTGAGTCGTGTTAACTTCTTCTGAAGCGTCCACTATTATTTTTTTGCTTTTCATGTAGTCTCAACTACTTTTTTTTCACCTTGAATTTCAGTCAGGGTGAGCAACCAGTTTCTTTTTCTGACCACATCAGCTTCTATTGCTTGTCAAGTGGATTTTTATACTACTTGTCTCTTTGCCCCTCATTCAATGGAGCCTTGAGAAAGGGCTGGTCCACCTCTTAAAGCTCCACGCCCTAAATTCCTCCCAATAAAATTCGCTGCTCGTACTTCTTATACACCAGAAGTCAGCAACAGTTAGGTTATATATATGTATAATAACAACTTATATACACCTAACTATACATCATGTCTACTATCTCAAGGTTTAAGTCCAGGAATCTACTCTATAGACACCTAGTTCACTTAAACCACGGCTCTGATACCAACTTGTAACACCCGGATTTTAAAACAAAAACACCCCTGAAAAATTTTCATTTAAAACAAAGGTTTCAATACATAAAACCATAACAAAAGGGGTATATTTTATTAAAAACGGGTACAAGTGTATCAAGGAGAGTATAAAATACCGTAATCTCCTTTGAAGCCGGGCTGGTACTAACAGCATCTAAAAGTCCCACTTCTTAGTCACGGATTCTATCTTTTCCCTTATCAGGATCATGCTAACCTGCAGGGACATTTAACAAATAACGTGAGCTATAAAGCTCAGTGAGTAATCATGTCTGCAAATAACATGTATAACAAATACATTCATATATAATTCTCTATATATGATAAGTCTCTTTCTACTCATTCGTCTCATATCAAGTTCCATTTTATAGCCTCTTACGGCTAACCGTATATATATTTGGATATCGGATCCAAACTCCTAGTCTGACTGGCTGACCATATATCCCTTAGGATTTCACATCCTACTTCATAGTCTTACAGGCTGAACTGTAATATCATATGATTATCAAATCATATCAGTTATTTGACATTTTATCATATCTAACCTGTTATTTGCATATTGATCAAATCAAATCCGTTAGCCACATAAAGCCGCATGTGTACAAGAGAAAATAAACATATAAATTCTCAGTTACCATTTCTGTCCCATATTTCTTAGTCATAATTGACTGCACCGTATTTCATGGCCGTATAAGCCGCACCAAACAGTTTCAACATTTATTTCATAGCCCAATAGGCCGCACCAGTTGGATATGCATCCAATATCATAGCCATAAGGCCGCAGCATTTCCATATAGCAATATCATAGCCATTTAGGCCGCACCAGTTGGATTTAACATCCAATAGCATAGCCACATAGGCCGCACCAGAACATTTTAGTTAATTCAAATCATAGCCCTAAGGCCGCACCAATAATTTCATCGTTTATATCATAGCCCAAAGGCCGCACCAATTTAGGTTCAATAACCCAAAATCATGGTCCTAAGACCGCACCATTTAGTTTCAAGATTAAATATCATTTGGGTATTCTACCCTTGTCTCGTTTTCAACTACTTCAAGTAGTGCCATAGCAATCATCATATATCATACTAGATATAGTTAAGATTACTCACTTCCAAGCTACCAAAAATGAACTCCGGAACTGCTACATGTTATAAGAGTTCAAACCGTATATATCACATCTGTTATAAGTGATATTACTCACCTGTTTGCAGCTCTATGTAGTCTTAACCCACACCAATAGTGATTACAAACACTTCCTCAACAATTTCCTGCACCTACACAACCATATCCACACCAAATAGAGGTGAATATCCTATTTTTTCCACCATCAAAGCTTAAAGCTTGCTCTCTTCGGTTAATACTCAATATTATGAATGTTTTAGAACATCCAAACATGTGCTATACACTCAATTTCAAATAATCACAGTTGGTTCTTCAAAACCACTCAAACCCAATCCAAATCAACCAAATCAACCGTTCAAAAGAGCTAAAACTGTAAACCTTACCTTCAAGAAGTGAAATATCGAAGATTACTTCAATCCATCGAGTTCTAGCCTTCCGATTTGGTTCTAAAGTGTTTGGGAATTATTTTCTAGGGTTTTCAGCACTTTTCGTTCGAGAAAAATGCCCAAAATGGCTGAAAATCGCGTATTTAAAAATGCTGATCTGCGCGTAACCCGACCCTGGTTACAAAACCCGGTCCTGGTTCCTATGCAACACGACCCTGGTTGCAAAACCCGGTCATGGTTGACGTTGTTGTTGAATTTCCGATTTTTCGTAACTGAAACCCGATCCGGGTTAGCCAACACGACCCGGGTTACCTGTTTTTAGCGTTTTTCGCACGAAAACTCTATCTTAAAGGTATTATAACCATCCAAACACCTATAACATTATTTCATATCGAAATTACATTACGATTAAAATAAAATTACTTACCGGAAATAATGTGGTGTTACAATTTAAGTGAGACTCATTTGGACAGGCTTGAAAACGAGCGCACATGTTGGTGGCAAACATTATTTCAGGACGACTAGAAGTGAGATATATCAGGGCTCCAATCATGCATCTATAAAGAGAATCATTGACAACAACACCTGTGAGATATATCAAGGATCCAATCATGCATCTATAAAGAGAATCATTGACAACAACACCTGATGGATCAGCAGACAGCTTCAGGGAGGTGCTCATGGGGGTCTTGGCGGGTTTGCAATTAGCGAATGAAAAGTTTTTCAGCATGTCAGAGATGTACTTGCTCTGATTGATGAAGATGCCCCGAGAGGATTGCTTGACTTGAAGACCCAAAAAGAATGACAATTCTCCCATCAAACTCATTTCGAACTTAGATGACATGACAACAACAAACTCTTCACTCAGCTTTTCATTTGTTGATCCAAAAATGATGTCATCCATATATACTTGACCAATAATTAAGTCATCTCCTGATTTCTTGATGAAGAGTGTGTTGTCAATAGCACCTCTTCGATGTCCTTTTTCGAGTAGATAGGCAGTCAGTGTATCATACCAGGCCCTGGGTGCCTGTTTCAGGCCATACACTGCCTTGTCAAGACAGAACACATGATCTAGAAAATATTCATTTAAAAAGCCAGTGGGATGTCTCAGACACACTTCTTAAGGAAGATCTCCATGGTGATATCTATCTGAAATAATTTAAACTTCATGAACAAGGCATAGGCTAGGAAGATCCTGATAGCTTTAAGACGAGCAACAGGAGAAAATGTTTCATCAAAACCAAGCCCTTCCAATTGAGTGAAACTCTGAGCAACTAGCCTTGCTTTATTTCTGATAACAATTCCATCTTGTTTCATCATAATCAAGCCCCCCCAACAGTAGTTTTTACCTGGAGGTCGAAGAACCAAAGTCCACACCTTGTGTCTTTTAAATTCATGCAACTCGTCCAGCATTGCTTTAATCCAATCAGCATCTTTTAGAGCCTTGTCAACTTTTTTGGGTTTAATGAGTGAGACAAAGGTTACAAAAAGACAAAAGTTGCTGGTGACTTGTCTTCTAGTACGAACCCCTAAAGGACACATCCCCCAATGACTTGAGAGATGGGATGATCTTTGATATTTCGAAGAGAAGGTACATTTGACTTAGTGCTTTCATCAACATCATGGTTATCTGATTCTAGCTCTTCAAATTGAGGTTCAGTGACTGGATCAGAAGATGAAGAGGGATCAGTAATTTGAGGAACCCAGTGGATGAGATGATTTCAGTGGATGAAGAAGATGTGGATTCGGTTTGAGATGGATTTTGAGGAAATAGAGGGAGATCAAGAGATGCTGATGAAATGGGAGAAAGGAGTTCTTCTACGGTGGAGGATTTGTGGGTTTCATTCTGATGTGGAAAGGTGGATGCATCGAAACGGACATGAATGGATTCAATCACTTTTCTCTTGGATACATTATGTAAGACCCTAATCCCAAAAAGTCAAGTTTCTAGTTTTAAATAGTCAAAGTGTAAAGCTCGGAACCAAGTATCGAGAGGGTGGCAATTAATAAGAAAGCAAAATTGAGAAATTCGGAAAAAAAATAAAGTTAGCGCCGCTAACCATATGGTTAGTGACGCGAACATGACCAGATCCGAATTCTTCACAAGTGCAGACTAAACGCGATGGTGACCCTACCTGGACTTGTAGTTAGCGTTGCTAACTTTAAAGTTAGCGCCACTAATGTCGTTTGGGCAGGATAAAGTCACATTTTCGTGGTTCAAAGTCATTGTCAAGGCCATAACTCGTTTGAGATCCATTTTTCTTCATTTCTAACCCCTAGAAACATCATAGAACACTCTTTCAAGCATTCTCTTGTGTTCTTGGTTCATGCTATCAGTTTTGAAGGATGTTTAGGAGAGAAGAGGGAGCAAGAGTACTAGGAAGGTTGCTTGGTGAAGGAAATCATATTTGCTCATTGTTTTAGGACCCTTTTAAGTGTTTTAATCTCTGTCTCATTGAGTATCTTGGGTTAAATTGGTGTTATGATGCTTGTAAGAACTTCTTGAGACGATGATGGCTCCATTTCTTGGAATAAGGTGGGATTTAGGAACTAAGGGATGAGTTCTTCTTCCTTTAGCTTCTAAATCCTTAAGAAAAACCTTAGCCTAGTCTTATTGCGGTGTTGGATGAAGTTTAAGTTTGTTAATCTTCATTTTGGAACTAGATTTGTCACCATGAGCTTGTTTGGCAAGGATTGGTTGGTAAAAATCATGTTTTTATGAGTTAATGGACAGTTTGTGACAACCCTGGAAGTTGTGGCTTTTGTCTTAATGGATTAAGCACTTAATGGAGATTTGGGCTAAACAGGGGAGTTAGCGGTGCTAACTCTAAGAGTTAGCGACGCTAACTTTGACTGTTGACCGTTGACTTTTTGACCAGTTTGACTTTTGTCTTAATGGACAGTTTGTGACAACCCTGGAAGTTGTGGCTTTTGTCTTAATGGATTAAGCACTTAATGGAGATTTGGACTAAACAGGGGAGTTAGCGGCGCTAACTCTAAGAGTTAGCGACGCTAACTTTGACTGTTGACCGTTGACTTTTTGACCAGTTTGACTTTTGGTCAAACTTGAGGGTTTGGATGCCGGTCATATAGTTTTATCTCGTTCAGGATTTAGGAAGTTCTAAGTCGGATGTATCCTTGTTACGAAGTGCGTATTTTCGGGATCTGAGGACACTCGCGTGGAGTGCTGTCTAGCTTAAGGTCGCGAAGCAACTGAGTCTTCTCACTATACTATGGGTGATATTACATGCATAGATAGTCTTTATTACTTTGTGTAATAATGTGATTATTTTTGCTTTACATGATTGCCGACAAAAGCTAATGACGATGATTGCCGGCGAAAGCCGATGACGATGTTTGCCGGCGAAAGCCGATGACGATGTTTGCCTGCAAAAGCCAATGACGATGATTGCCGGCGAAATCCGATGACAATGTTTCCTGGCGAAAGCCGATGACGATGATTTCTGACGGATTGGGGCAAGCCCGAGAGCCGAGGATGGATCGAGGCAAGCCCGAGAGTCACACGATGTTTATCGATGGATTGGGGCAAGCCCGAGAGCCAACGATGTTTTGATATGATGGATCGTGTAGTATTTTTGGGGAACTCACTAAGCTTTGTGCTTATCCTTTTACCCTAACTGTTTTTCAGGAACTTACTGACTTGGGCTTGGAGCACAGCGCGACTGTACCGTATCTGAGGATTGCAACGAATAAGTCTTCTGTTGGATAATGTTTGTAAAGGCTTTTGGGATAAATACGTTTTTATATGTTTAAATAACAAGTTTTAATTTGAAGGGTTTTTATGTGGCAACTATTTTGTTGTATTCAATATGTTTTTAAAATGAAAATTTTATTATGGAATTTGGGATGTTACATATTGAACACCCTGAATTCTTTTGACACTGAAGAGTATCCCAGAAATATTCCATCATTAGCTTTTACTTCAAACTTAGATTGCTGATCACCCTGTCTTTAAATGAAACATGCACAACCAAAAGCATGAAAGTAAGAGATATCAGGCTTACGACCTTTCCGCATCTCATATGCTGTCTAACCATGCCTCTTAACAATGATGGATCGATTTTGAGTATAACAGGCAGTGTTGACAGCTTCAGCCTAGAAAGCAAGTGACAGGCTAGCATCAATAACCATGCTTCTTCCAGCTTTAATGAAAGTGCGGTTCCTTCTTTCAGCGACACCATTTTGTTCAGGAGTTTGTACAGCTGAGAAATTTTGAAGAATGCCCTTTTCTTCTCAAAAGGATTCGAGAATCTGATTTCTGAACTCGGTGCCAGGGTCACCTCTCAGCTGCTTTACTTTATGGTCATACAACACCTCTAATTGTTTGATGAGTGATATGACCCAAGTAAAGTGTGTGAACTCGTCAAGAATGACCAACGAGTATTTCTTCCCAGCAAGTGAGGCCACGAGGATAGGATTGAAGAGATCCATATAGAGTAAGCTGAATGAATAGAGAATGAAAGAACATTGTTTAGATTTGAATGAAAACATAACTTGCTTACCCTATTAACATGTTGAGCGGACTTTGTCTTTAACAAAGTTCATTTTTGGGAGGCCTTGAACAAGCTGATGATTGGTGATCTTGGAGATGTGTTTGAAGTTCAGGTGAGATAATCATTTATGCCATAGCCAGTTTACATGAGACTGAGCATGGAAAAGAAACATATCTTTAATGATTGATCGGTTGAGAACATGTTTAGAATGTAGATATCATCACATCGTTTGGAAGTGAGAACAACTTCCTTTGCAACATCATGAATATTTCCTTCTCTTTTGTTGAACAGCACCTCATAGTTAGCATCACACAGCTCGTTGATTGAGATGAGGTTGTGCTTCAAACCCTTAACATAAGAAACGTTAGAAAATTGTACAAATTTACATTTAATGGTGCCATAGCCGTTTGTGTGTCCTTTGCTATTTTCACCATAAGTAACCACAGGGCCTTCCTTCTTGACAAAATCATCCATTGGGAACTTGTATCCAGTTATGTGACGAGAGCATCCGCTGTCAAGAAACCAAATATTTTCATGGCCCTACAGTTGCTAACACACTGGTTAGAAAACTTAGTGAACCCATTTTGAAATGGGTTTGAAACATGAAAGAATATCATAACACTCAGAAGGAAGACAGTTCAAAGAATTTTCTTTATTAGTCCATTTGTTATAGCGAGTAGCAGCATTTTCTTTTCTATCAGTCCTAGACTCAATTTTACATTGATCAGCCTTGTGAGAGGAATCACCACATCTGTAGCACTTCCTGATGGGCTTTGGCTTTATATTTTTTGAAAATTTCAGTTTGTTACACATTTTAGAAAACTTGGAACTTTTTGTATTCTTCTCATCAGGATCAACATCAGATTTAATGTTGATGGATCTCCAAGCAGGATATTAGCAATAGTATGGAACTTACCATTTGAGATAGGAAATTTTATCAAGCTTTCCACACTGACACTGATATTCTCTTGCTTAGGTCCTCTCACAGAAGGATCAATAGCACTGATTTTGGTTCGAGACTAATTTAACCCTTTTGACTTATACAACAATGTTTGTCAACTAATTCATGGTTCTTTAAATATCCTGGTGAAACAAATTTCATTTTAAACTCATGAATTAATTCTTCAGTAAAAGGAAAAACAGGTTCAGTTTCAATGTGTTTAAAAACTTCAACTACTGATTCGAAACCTCCACCAAGAATCTTTGGTGCTTGAGATGGAAGTTGATCACTAATAAGTTTTGTAACCCTATGGTGTAAATGAGTCTAATTTTTAATGATAAACTCAATTCGTTCAGTCTCATTCTCAGCAGATTGTTTTCCTTTAGCCAATGATTTATTTGAAAGGGTGAGATTACGACACTCAAGCTTTAGTTTGGAAATGATTTGGTCCTTTTGATTGTTTTCAGCAAGCAAAGTTTTGTTGTTTTGTTGTAAGTGGTGTTTTTCAAGGTTAGAACTTTGAATATCAAGACACACATACTCAAAGATTTTTATTTTTTTCATTACTTGAATACTTAACAAAGTTTTTAACCCAATACACTGAAAAGGAGTTCCAGTCACTACCTAAACTTTCCCTGGCAGCATGAGACATGTCAGCATCAAAGGTGTTGATGCTGCTGCTACTTGATTCTTCAGTGACTCCTTCAGTAATAGCCATTAGAAACACATTCTTGGATTCATCATCATCAAAGGACTCAGCTTCCTTTCCCAATTTCTTCTTTAGCTATCAGCACTTTAGATCCCAGATTTTGTCTTTTCAGTGATGCTACAAGCCTTTTATACTTGAATTAATATGACTCATCCTTAGCATCACCCTTTTTCAGCTTGCAGTTTTAGCAAAGTATGAGACTTCCACATGTGAAGCACTTACCATAGTTTTTCTTATCAGCGCTTGCATATTTCAGTGGTTTACTACCTAAGTTTCTGTTGAAACACGGAAGTAGGATCTAGATTCAATAATGTGGAATAAGAACAATAAGAAAGAACACACAATATGTAGAACTGATGTCGAATGATTAATATGCAACTCAAGAACAATTCAGAGAGAACTATTCTGTATGAGTGTCGTGAATATAATTTTACAAAAGTTAACCCTAATTAGGGTACGTGCATGCCTTATATACTAAAACTAATTATGGAATGGACAGGCCCACCCATAAGTACACGCTAACAAAAAGGCTTGATTATTGCATGCGCAATTGACTCATCTAATTATTAACTCAACAATATCCCCCTTTGAGTCAAATTGCGAAGCTTCATTCATCAACTTTTGGTTTCGGAACGTCTAGTACTTTCTCAAACACCCTCAGAATCAGAAGCAAGATTCTCTTTCAGAACGCCATGTACCAGGTCAATATGTCATTGAAGCACTTCTTATCATTTGCAGTGTTGCTTGGAGTCTTGTTGATAAGATCAAGAATCTTCTTTAGTGCTGGTGTCCGATATAGATATTTGTCTCTCAGAAAGAACATTCTCTTGACAGAGTCCTTGCCTTCCTTAGAGGGATAAGCCACATTCCATTCTTTCTTGCCAATTTTTTTGAGACGACGTTTCTTCAGATCGGCAGTACGTTTCTCAACTATGCACTCAGGTGTGGAATCCAAAACTACAGCAAATTCAACATCTAGCTTCGCAACCTCAAGGATGTAACCCATGAGCAGTTTCTTGACATGTTCAGCAAGAATTGCTAGATCTTCTACCCTTGACAAAATGTTGAATAATGAAACCCAATCGAATGGATTCATGAACGGAAGATCAGCCAGTGTAAATTCTTCCTTCTCCTGATCAGTTCCTCTGCGAGCCAGAAATATAGCATTTCGGAATTGAGAGATCACACGAGGCATTTTTGGAGTGAGTTTGACAATCTTCTTCAAACTCCAAGAAAGATGATGAGGTTTCGAATTGGCCAGGTAAAAGATAAAGATAATGTCTGTGACAACCGCACTGGGCTGAGTATTCTCGATGAGTTCATAAAAGCATCGAATAAGAAATACTCTCGCAGTCATAAGAAAATCAAATTGTGAATCCACTTGATTTCCAGTGTCGTATGAGCAAACAGGTTGCAACCAGTTCTGAATCGGCTCAGTGATTTCTTCCTTCTTCATCGTTTCGTAATCCCAACCTGGAAAGTGCAACATCTTTGATTCCATTAGGAGTGCAGCATCTCGTTTGGCTGCTTCTTCAGCTTCAAGCTCACAATTGATCCTTAGTATTTCATCAATCTCTTTTTCTCTTTTAGCTTTGGCCAACTTAGATGCTTCTGAAAGCTCAGTCTCATCTTCTTCATCATCTTCACCGATCATCTTTGTCTTTCGTTTTGAAGGACCGGCAGATGAGTCACCAATATTCATCTTTTGAAACCAATCGGATTTTGGTTTCTGGATATCATCATTAGACTTTTCAGCCCCTGGTTACTTCACATTGGTAACCATAGAGAACATTGGTCGTTTGATAGGGTTTACTGTGGAACCCTTCGAACCGTCTGTAGGATCTTTCGAACCGCCTCCCTGATCTTTTTTGGAAGCATTCGAGGTTTTCAAGTTATCACCCAGAGTCTCCTTTCTTTGGTCAGACTCCTTCTCCTTATTCTTCTCGTTCTCCTGGTTCGGATCTGATTCCTTCTCCTGTTTCTCGTCTCCCCCTTGTTTCAAAATGACGTCGTCTTTCGAAACACCCTTGATTTTGCTCAGTAAATGGAGAACAGGATGAAGTTTGTTCGTAAGATGACCACGACCATAGGGAGTGAGGATTGGATCATCTACTTCAACAGCTCGACGAATAAAGGCATTAATGTTATTGACACAACTCCGAATAGCCTGAGTTTGCGAAACAGCAGATGACAAAACTGCTGTTGTATGTTTAAGATCGGCTTTAAGCACTTGAATTTTTGTGGTTTTGGAGGCCAGAAGATCCATGACCTCATTTTCCATAGCTAGATCTTTCTGTAATTGCTCTACCCTGGATTCAAGAGAAGAGATCTTTTCGAAGTTGTCCTTTTTCAAGTCAGAACGAAGAGTAGCGAAAGCCTCGTTTTCTATCTTTTGAGACTCAGCTAGACCGGTGATAACTTTTTGCATCCAAGTGTTGTTAGATTCATGGGAGTCTCGGAAATCCTGCATGAACTTGAGGACGTCAGTTTCCAGCCTACCAATTTTTGTGGCAGTGTCCTCAATATGTTTTTCCGATTTCTCTATCAGCGCGGAAAACTCCTTCATGATTTTGACATTTTCAGTGATGAACGTCTCGACATGAGTATTGTGGACTTCCAACTGGGATTGCCACTCGGAAGTGGAAGGACCCTTGTTGGCTTGTAGTAATTGATCCAACTTGGCTGAAAGATCTTTAAATTGCCCCTGCGTCATTGGAGCAGTGGCTTCGGAAGCATTGAAGCGTACATTGAAAGGAGATTCAATGTAGTCAGCCATATCATCCTGATCATCATAAATCAGGACATCCTCTTCTTCTTCTTCGGAATGAGGATCATTATGCTTGGGTGATGGGTTGGTAGTTGTTTCCGGTGATGGAGATTTGTGATGTAGGGATTTGTGTGGCGATGATTTTGGTGGTGGTGATTTTGTTGGTGGTGATTTGGGACTGGGAGGTGGGGTTGTTTTCAGAGTAGGATTTGGAGGTGGAGATGGTGGAGGTTGATTGTTGTTTGCTATCGTTTCTCCTTCATCATTGTCATCCAGGTCATCTTCTAAGTGATTCGTAATGTGTTGATCATCGGAATGTTCATCTTCTGAATGGTGTTGTATGACAAATTTCTGAAGCCTGCATGAGCATTTGATTGGCTTTTCTGTATCGGAAGCAGCACCTCTTCCCTTTCGTTTGATTACCTTCTTCGGATTTTCGAGTTTATCAAAAGCATGTTGATGCATTTGATCAATAGGACGAATAACAAAAGGAGTTTTCTTGCAATAATCAACGACACACTTGGGTTTCTCTTTGGGTTGGTTTAGCTTCCTTCGGATTCCGAAACGAGAGAAATGTCTGAAATCGGAAGAAGGTACTTGTTTGCCCAGTGTAGTCATTAAAAACAAGTAAGGTGAGAAATGTTTAATCTGACTTTGGTAAGTATGGAAATCTCAAAAAAAATAAAACTGGATCTTGTGGGTAGAAATAACCTGGGTCAGGTAAATTTCATTTAGATCACGCAAAAAAAATTGAGATTTCGCAAGTAAATCCGTTAATTCCATGAGGGTGATCGGATTTTTGGGTTTAATTCGGAAATGTGGTGAAACAATTCCGAAATCATTAACACATATCTTGTGTAACCATCAGTTTTCAGTGGTAGTTCTGAAAACCTTCATAAGGGTTACAGTTATATGGAAATGAGTTGAATGGAGAATTGATAGATGGGTCAAGAAAAGTTGATGAGTCTCACAGCGCATCAAGGTGAAAATGATTTGCGATCTTTAACTAGAGTTTGTGAAATCATATATCGAAATCGGTTTTTATTTCAATAATCATCGAATTTCATATTTGGTACTTAGAAGATTTGGTGAGAAGAGTTCCATCAATTCACAAGTTTCATTCGGAGTCTAAAAAAATATTTTTGAGTTTATATATATATATATATATATATATATATATATATATATATATATATATATATATATATATATATATATATATATATATATATATATATATATATATATATATATATATATATATATATATATATATATATATATATATATATATATATATATATATATATATATATATATATAATGAGAATTGAATCGAAAGCTGCTGACGTAGGCATTAGTCATCATGAGGAATCCATTAAATGCTCAGGAGAATATGGGGGAAACGTCCAATCAAGTTTCTAATCAGCTGTCTCTGCCTTAATGAAGTGCAATTATGGCGCAGAAATCATCATTACTCTAAAAAGGTAAATTAAATTTTCTGTAATTGGGAAGACAAACCGACTTCTTTCTGCCTATAAAAGGATCATTCGTTAGAAGCAAAAAGTCACACCAGAAAAAGAATACCTGCTGAAGAATCGACTCATGGCTCTTCGTCCCTACAATCGCTATGACAAGGTTGAGGTCAAAATGCAAGAGGGAGAGTATGCTGGTGGCATTTACGGCGGTGTGATTACTGGAGTGTGGAACTATCGTTACGAGGTGAAGATGACCACACTCAACGATGGTGAGAATGGTGGTCCGCTGACGGTTCATACATGTTATCCCTACCTGCAGCCTGTCCCACCAAAGATCTTGGTGGAGTATTAACAGTTCGACCTCATAGAGGTCTGGCACAGGCGGGGGTGGTGGCCGGCAGTGATTACTCGCACAACTCTCCACAGTCAGTACCATGTGGGTCTGGCTGACGGGACACGACTCTTCGTGGATAAGAGCGAGGTGCGAATCCACCAGGCTTTCCATCTTGGTGATCCTCCCATGTGGCACTACTATAAACTGTAGGAAAATGATGTAATTTCCTCTTTTGATGTCATGTACTTCCTTCCTTCAGTAATAATGAAGTGTTGCCTTCTTTTGCCTTTTCGGTTCTTTTACTGCAAGCAAAACATAGCCAAAACAAAAAGAAAGACAAAACAAAAACACAAATAAAACAAATAAACAATATCAAACAAAACAAAAAAAATCTTTTTGGAATGTTTATATGTGAGAAAGAAAGAAAAAAAACCTTGAAAGAAAAAAAATTAAAGCATATTTTTGTTGTTTTAATAAGCCAAAAAAAACTAAGTATACAAAAGGATACTTCCGTTCCGAATCCATTGATTCTCAGTTGCGATTCCTAGGCGTTCCGAATTTCGGAGTCAATCGGAACTTTAGGTAGATTTCGGAACGGATTCAGCTTCCATCATTCTAAGCCCTTGTAATATTCGATTGAATGTGAGTTCAGGTAAGGCCTTGGTAAAAATGTCTGCTAGTTGATCTGTTGAGCGAACAAAATGGATTTCAATGTTACCATCTTCAACATGATCATTTATGAAATGGTATCTGAGTGCAATATGCTTGGTCTTCGAATGTTGCACCGGATTGTGGCAGATCCGAATCACACTTTCGGAATCATAGTAAAGTGGAATATGTTTCATGCTGATTCCATAATCCCTCAGTTGGTTTTAAATCCAAATGATCTGAGAGGTACAGGATGCAGCAACAATATACTCAGCTTCAGCTGTGGAGAGTGAAACACATGTCTGTTTTCTAGATTGTCAGCTCACAAGTTTGCCATCCAAAAGTTGACATCCTCCTGAGGTGCTTTTCCGATCTAGTCCACATCCACCAAGATCTGCATCGGAAAATGCTTATACGAAAAATCCAGATCCTGAAGGATACCATAGCCCAAGTGAAGTTGTCCGCTTTAGATATCGGAATATGTTTTTAATAGCACTGAGATGTGGCTCTCTGGGATTAGCCTGATATATAGCACAATAACATACAGCAAACATGATGTCAGATCGACTAAAAGTAAGGTAAAGAAGTGAACCTATCATTTGACTATAAAGAGTAATGTCTGCTGCAGGTTTCTCCAGAGAAGGAGTGAGCTTAATTCCGAACGCCATTGTAACTTTGACTTTTGAATCTCCCAACATTCCAAATTTCTCTAAGAGTGACTTGGTGTAAGCTTCTTGATTAATAAAGATTCCTTCGAAACTTTGTCTAATGTTGAGACCTAAGAAGAACTTGATTTTTCCCATTGAACTCATCTCAAACTTTGTTTCCATCAGTTTTCGGAACCCAACTGTCAAGCTTGGATGAGTAGGTCCGAAAATGATATCATCAACATAAATTTGAACAATCATGAGATGATTTCCTTCCTTTTTCCGAAAGAAGGTCAGATCGACAGAGCCTTGCTTGAGTTTAGACTGCTTGAGGAAGCGAGTCAACATTTCGTACCATGCTCTTGGAGCTTGTTTCAGACCATAAACCGCCTTATCCAGAACATAGCAGTGATCTGGATGCTTGCTGCTGACAAAACCTGGCGGTTGTTCGACATAGACAGTTTCCTCCAGTTCTCCATTCAGAAATGCACACTTAACATCCATTTGATAGACGTCAAATCCCTTGTGTGCCGCATATGCAAGGAAGATCCGAACGGATTCCAATCTTGCAACAGGTGCGAAAGTTTCTTCATAGTCGATTCCTTCTTCTTGGTAATAACCTTTGACTAACAATCGAGCTTTGTTCTGAATGACATTACCTTCTTTGTCAAGTTTTTTCAGAATACCCACTTCATTCCGAGAACAGATGCTTTATCCAGAGTCGGAACTAATCTCCAGACCTTGTTGCGTTCAAACTCATTCAACTCATCTTGCATAGCTTGGACCCAGTCAGCATGATCAAGTGCAACTTTGACCGTTTTGGGTTCGATCTTTGAGATAAACGAATTGAACATGCAAAATTCCACTTTGGAAAATAATGCAGTCTGTTTCTCTTTAAGTTGAGCTCTTGTAAGAACACCCGCTAACATCTCTCTGATTATTTGAGATCGAGGATGATCTTTGGTCCATTTGAGAATCGGAGGATAGTTTGGATCATACTCAGGATTGATTTCTGCGAAGATTTCTTCTGTTTCTGATTGTGCCTCTAATTGAGTGTCGTCTCCATTATTTTCATTCTCATTCTCCCTCTGGAATACTGCATGAGATTCGTTATGAATGACACTTGTGTGCTCCCCCTCGAAATCAGGAACAGGCTCCTCTGCTACAGAGGATGGTCCCTCCCCCTGGATGAATGTCGAAATTTCCCCCTCAGGTGGAGAGTCAGAATTATTTGTTGGTAGCTGATTTTCAGTAGAAGTCGGAATTGGAATTTCTGGAGTAGGTGTTGGGTTGTCCAAATTCGGAATCGGAACAGATGATTCTCCTGGAGTACTTTCGGATTCATTTACTGCATTTTCTACAATCTTTAGAAGCTCATCGCCTTGATTATCTGTCGCATGTTTTTCTGTAGATTTTGCAGATTCAGGCTCATCGAACAGATTCATGAATTCCTCATACAAATTCATCAGAGGAATTGTTGTGAGCTTTGACTCAGGGAAGATTTCTTGCGATTGATTTCCAGGATGTTGTGCTCTGGAATTGTACTTGTCATCGAAGGTGACGTAGTAAGTTTCTTCAATCTTCTGAGATCGCTAGTTTAGAACACGATAGGCTTTGGAAGTCAACGAATACCCCAGAAAGATTCTTTCATCAGCTTTCTCATCCCATTTAAGTCGTTTCTCCTTTGAGTTGAAAATGAAGCACTTTGATCCGAAAACATGAAAGAATTTCATGTTCGATTTTCTCTTGTTGAGAATTTTGTAAGGAGTAAGAAGAAATCTTTTATTAATGGTTGAACAATTCTGAGTAAAGCAAGATGTTGCGATGGCATCAGCCCAGAAGTATAAAGGAAGTTTCGCAAAAGAAAGCATGGTGCGAGCAGCTTCACATAGAGAGCGATTACGTCTTTCCACTACTCCATTTTGTTGAGGAGTGTATGGAGCGGAAAAGTTATGAGAAATTCCTTTTCCGACCAGAAAGTCATCGAGAACCTGATTCTTGAACTTCGTGCCATTATCGCTTCTTATCATCCAAACTTGTTTTCGGAGAAGTACTTGTACTTGCTTGATGAAATTAATCATGTTTGAGGCAGCCTCGGATTTCTGTTTAAGAAAGAATACCCATGTGAAGCGTGAAAAATCATCCACAACAACCAAAATATACTTGTTGTGAGCTACACTTTCGATTGCTGATGGACCACAAAGATCAATATGCAAAAGTTCCATAGGTTCAATGATCTTTGTGTTGATTATTGTGGAGTGACTCTTTCTGCTTTGTTTTCTGAGTTCTCAAGCATCACATAAGCGATCTTTATCATACTTCAGTACTGGTAACCCTCGTACTAGGTCACCAAGTACTAGCTTGTTGATGTCTCTGAAATTCATGTGAGACACTCGTCTATGCCATAACCAGTTATCATCGTTTGTAGCTCTGGTAAGTAAGCAGATGGCGGGTTTTCCTGTGATAGGCTTCATATCCAGAGGGAACATTTCACCTTTTCGTTTTGACTTTAGCATAATTTTCTTGGTCTTCTTTTCTATCAGTTCGGATCCATCTTCATCAAATGATACTTTGAGCCCAGTTCCAACCACCAGTTGCGAAACATTGATTAGATTGTGTTGGAGACCTTCTACATAAGCCACTTTCCGAATTGAGAGTTCGCCATTAGTAATCATTCCATAGCCTTTGATTTCTCCTGTAGCATTGTTGCCATAGCGCATTCTTCCTCCATTTCGTAATGAACGATATTCTCGCAGTTCTTCCTTTCTCCCCATCATGTGACGTGAACAGCCACTATCTATGTACCATTCCGGATCATACTGTTCGTCACGAATTACCTGCACAATTTAGAGAGATTTAGGAACCCAAATCAATGTGGGTCCTTGTGAGAATTTCTTGAAAACTGGGAATATGTTAGATTTGTCAACCCAAAATGATTTTTTCTTGGGTGGTTGATTTTTCTCGTTTTTGAAACGGAATACTTTTGTTTTGGTATTTTGCCAAACTTCTTTAGCAAAGCGAGATTTTGTGTGAGCAAAAGTATTGGATTTCGGAATCGGAGTCAAATGACTATGCAAACCTTTTGAAGATATTACCGAATGGAAAGAGTATTTAGTTCCTAAGGTAACGTTCTTTCGAGCCTCTGAGAATTTTGTATCTTTGAAAATTGGCTTTTGTTGAGGTTCGGGGTAAAGTTTGACTTTTCCCTTTAAATCGTTAGATTTAAGAGTGGGGTTGGAAGGGTTTTTCTTTGAGGTTTCTGATGTTTTAGGAATTTCAACCTTTTTCACAAAGTTGTGGGATTTCGGAAGGGTCTGTCTGGCGGATGAGCTTGGTTGAGGTTTCCAAATGTGTTTGGTACCAACCTTTTGAGTGGAATTTGAAGTAGGATTGAAAGTGTTTTTATTTATCCAAAATTGTTTTCTTTCCTTCAAATTCTTTTTATATCTTTCATTCATCTGTTTCCTTTTTGCAATGAGCTCTTCGGGAGACTTATGAATGCGATATATTGAGGTTGAGCAAGTTGTTGGTATTGGTTTAGAAGCCCTAGAGAGGGAATTTGGAAAAGGTTTTGTGCTACTGGTTCCTGGTTGCGAAAATGAATCTTTGCGATTCAGAGATCCTGATATATACTTACCGCGGGACTTCCAAGATGTCATTTCGGAAAGACCTTTGGTTTCATCTGAATTATCAATCGGTTCTGACCAAAATAAGGCATCGCAACCATCGGAATTATCGTTATCGACAAGGACTTTGAGTTCTGTAACATCTTTAGAGTTCAGGCCTTGTTTAACGAAAACTTGATTCAGAACTATTTGAATTTTCGGAAAAACTGTTGCTTGTTCATTTAAGGCTTGTGAACCCTTGTTTTCAACAATTCTTGCAAAAGCAACTGAATTTTCAGAAATCAAATTTTTCTTAGTTTCAGTTTGATTATTCATAAAAGGAGAACAGTCAACTTCATCCTCAACTGATATTTCACTTATTTCGCTTTCATCAAAGTCGGAGATATTCTCAGTGTTGATAATATCTTTGGAATTCAATTTTGAGCTTAACGAATGAAATTTCTTTAAGGTGGCAGTCTTAATATCCTCTCTGTCATTTTCAGACAAATATTCTTTAACCATGCTTTTGTGTTCTTTGGACTGAATGTAATTTTTGATTTTGTCAAGTTCGATACGATATGCTTCCAAAACATCATCAGATGAAACAATGGTTTCACACCTATAACATTCAGCATCGATTTCATCCCCTTTCAATTAAGAAAGGGCAAAATCATTTTGTGTAAACCCCTGCCTATATCACAATCAAGATGCAACTGTGTGATATTACTATAAACACGTTTCGCAATTAAACAAAAAATATTACGCTGTTTGATAAGTAATAAATTGTCTCTCTGGACATAAATAACATTATCCCTAACTCTAATTAACTTTGACTCCAACGCATCGATTTTCATCCTCCTCTCCTCATTCTTAAGCAATATCCTGCTCAATTGATCATTTAGGTTAGAATTACTAAGTCGTGTTCTTTTTAAACTATCACTGAAACTAGAGATAGTGAACCTTAGGTCATCTAATTCTTTATCATAACTAGAAGAGCAAATATTTAAAGAATTAAGAATAGAGTGTACCTTGTTTACGACAGCATCACATTCTTCAACCTGTTCCGAAACAGGCTTCGCTGCGAAACAGCTTGCTGATGTTTGGCACCCATCTGTGGAGTACCCTCGGAATTCGGAGCTATCTCCCTTCACTATCAGACATCAACCATGCGTTGGCTTCCTCACCTCTTCATCATCAGAATCCATTGACCAAACCTCAACGGCACTGTACTCACTGTCTTCCTACACCACAAAACCTTATTTGACTGTAGAAGCATCATCTTTTTTCAGATCTGCAATCTTCTTTGCGTAGTATGCTTCATCTTTCACCTGCTCCTTCTTCTCTGTCTGCTTTCGAAGTAAGCAGTCTTTAATGAAATGGTTCTTGCCCTTGTAGTAGTGGCAGTCGTAACCGGAATCACCAACCAGCTTCTTTTCATCCTCAGTCTTTGGCTTTCTTTGAGTGTCCTCCTTTGTCTTTTCAGAATTGAAACTTCCCTGTCGACTTATGTTCTTAAATCTGGAGAAGTTTTTCTTGAAGAATTTCTTGGGATTGGACACCATTAGAGCTTTTTCCTCCCTTGTCAGCTCTTTGTCGGAAAGATCAGATTCTGAGTCATCATCAGTAGCCTTCTTTCCCTTTGCAGCAAGAGCAAGAGAACCCAGACTTGTAGTTGTTATCACTTCAGAAGTGATCTCTTTCTCATGTGATTTGAGAATACCCATTACCTTTGCCAAGGTGTAAGTTTTAAACTGATCGTGTACCTTTATTGTAGAGACAATAGACTTCCATTCCGATCGAAGACCATCCAGAAATGTAACCTTTTGCACAATGACTATTCGGGCAATCTTGTATTTCAGCAGTCTGCTAAGAAGATGATTGTAACGGTTAAAGACTTGAATCAGAGTTTCGTTTGGCCCTTGCTCAAAGGATTCGAATTCTGAAAGGAGGGTAGTTTGAACAGAATGCTCAAGATCAGCATCTCCTGAATATAACTCCTGTAATCTATCCCAGATCTCCTTCGCTGTCTCACATGAACTGACCAGTCGAAGAGTATCGGATTGAAGAACAAACCGAATGATTCTGAAAGCTTTGATGTTGCATATGAGTTTGACTTTCTCATCTTGAGGAATGTTGGTGTGTGTGCAACAAGAAGATCATTGTATTCTTTTAGGGTTTTGATAACCCTCCTTGTGCCAGTGTGAGCGAAAGTTTCAACTGTGATCGCCTGCCAGATTGTAGATCCATGTTCTTCAATACCAAGAACATAATCTTCAAAATGCAATGCCCAGACCTCATAATCGTGAGTGAAAAGGATCGGGATTCTGGTAGTAGAATCGATGCTGCTGGACAAGTTGAAAGATTGAGTGTGTTGATCCTCGTGAGCCATGTGATCTTGTTAAAGTTTGAATCAGATGTGTATATATATGAATCGAGAAAAAGTTTAAACAAAATATCAGGGTCTGATATCCACAATCGATTAAGACGATAAAGATAACCAGAAAGATCTATGAACAAAAACTTAAAAACTCGACAGAATAGATATGTATGAAGAACACAATCTCCTGTTCTGATACCAATTCACTACAAGAAAAATGGTCATCTGGGACTAATATTATTAGAGACTGAATAATCAGTACCAGATACCATGCATCCAGGACTGAAGAATCAGTCCTAAATAATATTTGAGACTGATTTTAATGTATGAATTCTAGGGACTGACCAAATCTATTAGAGACTGACATTTAGTCCTTGATATGTCGTGCCAATTTATGATTGGAGGGAAACATATTAGGGACTGAATTTTAGTCTCAGATAGACTATCGCCAATTTTAACTTGGGGAAGATACTTATTAGAGACTGAATTTTAGTTATAGATAGATTTGTTTTTGTTTTAATTTTGTAGAGAACCTATTAGGGACTGAATTTTAGTCTCTGGTAGCATGCCCCAATTTTGACTCCGGAGGAAAACTTATTAACGACTAAATTAATTCAGTCTCTAGTATAATGCACAAATACTGTATAGAAGAAAACTTATCAGCGATTGAAATTCAGTCTCGGATAATATGTGTGTGTGTGTGTGTATATATATATATATATATATATATATATATATATATATATATATATATATATATATATATATATATATATATAACACGTATGCTTAATAGGGTTTGTATTGTAGTCGTTTAGGAATCATAGTTGGATCCATGGGGATCCAACGAGTCTTAAAATTGGATCCGAATGAAACATTACGTAAAGGGTATACAAATTAGTCCCTGAAGTTAAGAACCATAAACATTCATATAAATCCTCAAAGCGTATCAGTAGTTATAATCCCTCAATTTCAGCAAAGATTTCCTCAAATCATACTAATCCCTAAATTTTGTGGTTAATTCCCGCTTCGATACACTTGCTATCTCCCTCAACCTCAATCGGTGTACGCAACATCTTCTCCTCCATACGTCTCTCTCTCTCTATCGTCTCCTCGGCATCGGCTCCTCGCAACTGTCAGAGCTCGTGTATTCATCCCCAGAAAACGCACCTGTTCTGTTGGCACAATTGGTTGAGCAAAGTCTCCCTCCCACTCTATACAGCGATCGTTTGGGCAACCAGGTATTTTTTTTCTTAGTTTTTTGATATAGATACCGAGTTCTTGTATATTAAATTGCGTCTCTCTCTCTCAACCGTCTACTCAGCATCGTCACATTCGCTCCATCGTCTTCTCAGGATCGGCTCCTCGCAACTGTCAGAGCTCTGTCGTATTCGTCCCTAGAAGGCGCAGTTGTACTGTTGCCACAGTCAATTGAGCACTATCTCCCATCCACTCTGTACAACGATTGATTGGGCATCGTCTTCTCAGGATCGACTCCTCGCAACCAGGTATTTTTTCCCTCTTACTTTTTTTATACAGATACCAAGTTCATGTATATTTAGTTAGGTTGTGGGGATTAGGCGCTATATATATTGAAATCTAATATCATTTCTGACGATGACATCTTACCCCTGGGTTTAAGCTCAACAACAGGGTACTCTTTGCTATCTGTAAAGTAAGATGAGGTGATAGATCCTTCACGTGACCATGAATGCTACAAGTAAATAAAATAATTCAAAAACTTAAAATAGTTTGAAGGGACAAACCAGGGAGATGCTATTAAAATTTAAATCAAACAAAATTTAAACAAAACAAGGGTAAATTGGTAATTCTAATATTCTATTTGTGTGATTGTATATCAAACCAGGGAGATGCTAACTTATTTCTTTGTGAATTTAACTTTAGCTTACTCAAATAATCAGTAAATTGTGCATAATCACTTATTCCAATTCAATGTAGGGAAAATTTGAATTACCACATGAAGATAAAGTTATGATGAAATATGTAGATGATCAATTGAGGAGGCAATGGAAACGCACACGAAGTACTTTGAAAGATCATTGGGTGGAAAATGGAGGAATGACTGATCCAGAATTAGCAAGATCGAAAATGAAACCAAATTGTCGTAGCAAACAAGATTAGGATGATTTATGTGATTATTGGGAGTCGGATAAAGCCCAGGTAAATAAACCTACTTAACATTCTAGCTAGGAATATGTTTGGATATTTATATATTATTAACCATGTTTACTATCAATTTTGAAGAAATATGCTAATCAAATGAAACTTAATCGGGAAAAACGAGTGATTGCAAGTAGAGGAGGCTCTCGATCGATAGCAAATCACAAGTTTATGATGGTAAGCCATCTCATCAATTTATATTCGTATTAATATATTCACCAGACACTCTTTTTTGTAATCTTTGTTATTATAGACAGATAAAGAGACTAAATTGCCGCCTAACCCAATCGAACTATATCATAAGATGCATTTTAATCCTATAAAAGGATGGCTAAATGATGAGTCACGACTTCAATATGTAAGAATGATTTCTCTACTATTATTAATTTTTAGTTATAACGTATTGATATCACTTTTATAAGTTATTATTATTTGTTTTATATGTAGGAAAAAATTGTCCAATGTAAAAAGGATGCGTGTGCCAAACTTATCTCAGAAGGAATAAGCATTACTCCTAATGTGGAACGTGACATTGAGAAAAAGGCATTTAAAAGTGTTTGTGCCAAGCATAAAACATTATTATCTGAATGGGAGGCATCAAGTGGACCAGTCATGAGGAAAAAAGACATACAAGTCTAATCAGCAACAGAACCCTCTCAATCAGCCTCAAAAGATGAAGATATGAAAAATCATATTGCTGCACTCGAGGAAAAGCTTCAAGAAAATAAGGAGAAACTCAAACAAAGTGAAGATAAATATGAAAAAATGATGAAATTTATGATCTCAAAGTTTCCAGATTTTCAGAACGTAATGTGTCCACCCGATGAAGATGGAGATCCTACACATGATGACATAGAAGATCTATCAGATGAGGAGTAGTAGTCATGACCTTGCTTTAACGTTTCACATTTTGTTTTCACACGTGGATTAGTTATTTGCATTTTAGTTAGTCTTTTTTATTATTTCTTAAAGTTAGATATGACGATGTCATGACTATTGTTCAATTTGTTATTAATAGTTCATTTCGTGCATTTCCATATTCTAGTAGGTTTGATACTTAAATCTAGTATAAAGTTGTATTATTGGCAACTGATTATTAATAATAAAAGTTTGTATCATTGGTGGGACTAAATGACATTCAATCTAAGACTGATATTCAGTCACTGAAAAATCATAAAAAGAACTAAATGACATAGTATCTGAGACTGATATGTAGGCATTGAAAAATCACATTAGGGACTGAATGAGACCATATCAAAGACTGATATTCTCTCCTAAATTTATAGCATTAGGGACTGAATAACATACTATCAAAGACTGATATTCTGTCGTAGAATGATAGTATCAAGGACTGATAGAATATACAATAGGGTCTTGAAGGAGAAACATTGGAAACTGAATAATATAGTATCAAGGACTGATAGGTAATCCCCAAAGGATAGTATCAGGGACTGATATGCCATAAAATGGGATCTAAAGGATACATATTAGCGACTGAATGAGGTATTATTAAGGACTGATATTCAGTCCTCTAAAGATAGTATCAGAGACTGATATGACGTAAAATTGGGGGATTCAATGAAAACACATTAGAGACTGAATGTGATACTATCAAACACTAAATTTCAGTCTTTGATACTTACAAGTATTAGGGACTGATTTTCAGTCATGGATATATAAAAAACCACTATCTAGGACTAGCTATCTGGGACTAGCTAGGGACTAGCTAAATCAGTCCTAGATGCTCATCAGAGACTGATTATTTACCATCTGAGACTGATTTTGTCAGTTTCTGATACCCTTTTTTCTTGTAGTGATTGTTGAAACACGGAAGTAGGATCTGGATTCAATAATGTGGAATAAGAACAATAGACAAGAACACACAATATGTAGAACTGATGTCGAATGATTAATATGCAACTCAAGAACAATTCAGAGAGAACTATTCTGTATGAGTGTCGTGAATATAATTTTACAAAAGTTAACCCTAATTAGGGTACGTGCATGCCTTATATACTAAAACTAATTATGGAATGGACAGGCCCACCCATAAGTACATGCTAACAAAAAGGCTTGATTATTGCATGCGCAATTGACTCAATCTAATTATTAACTCAACAGTTTCTGGATCCAAAGACATTTGGTCTGAATCCAGTGGAGTTCCTTTGTAAACTGCTTGACAACCAAAGCATCTTGTGAATCAAGATCAGCAACATGTTTGTACTCTTCATCCTCTACATTAGAATTTTCAGACACATCATCATCACTTTCAATGTGATCCTTCCTTTTCGAGATGAGAGCTGCTGATCTCTCATGCTAACTATCATGCATTATCTCCATGTGCTGAGACTTGATTTCTTCATAGCTTCTCAGGTTACCAAACAAGCTTTGCATATCCATGGAGTTAATCTTCTTACTGTTTTTTAGCACATCGAGATGATGCTCCCACTTCTCATCAAGGGAGTCAAAAAACTTAAAGACAAGAAAATTTTTATGCTTGACAATATTGAACATTCTCATGTCATTTAACAAGAAATTAAAACGATTAAAGGTTTGGGTAATAGACTCATTTTTATATGCGAAGAAGTGCTCATATTTGCGATTAAGAGAATTTTCTTGAGCAGCTCTTACTTCTTCAGTACCTTCAAAGGCAACTGTCAAAGTACTGAGCATCTCCTTAGCGGATACACAGTCTTGAACCATGTGATAAATTTCATAGGGAAGAGAGTTACTGATGGCAGCCCTGGCACGAATATTGAGGTTTACCAGTTTTTTGTCATCTTTAGTGTAAGCATGCACTAAGGTCTTCTTTCTTTCACTAGGAACACCATCTTTTGTGTCGACAAAGATTGGTGTGTATGGACCATCGGAGAGAATGGAAGGCATGTTATAGTCCATAATTTCAAGGACCATTAGCACCTTACTGTTCCGCATTGCAAAGTTATTAGCATCGAAAGGTGGGATCTTCTTGCGAGAGGTAGAAGAAAAAGAAGAGGAGGCCATTGTTCTTGTGGTAAAGGGAAGCCTGCTCTGATACCAGTTGTTAGAACAGAAATAGAGAACACAAAGTGTTTCACACGGAAAATGATATATTGATCTCACACAGAGATTTGAATAAGAGGTATATTGATACCTTTACATGAACCCTAGTCGCTATACTTATACATGATTAAACTAAGTATAAGGAGAATCCCTACAAATCAAGGTTAACACCAACTATAGACTACATAACTATGGAAATGAATGATAAATACAAGTTTACATAATTAAACAAATGTTTACGCTGTTGCTGATGATCATGGGCTAATACAACAAAGCAGTGTATTCGAGTCTTTGACACTCATCTGATTAATATGCTTATCAGCCCAACAACACCAGACAAAAAGCCATTAGTACACAAAAACCTACCAGTCGTAGATGATATTTTAGAGGTAACGACAAGCGTATTACCATCAGGGAAAAAGAAATTGTCTATTCCAAAAACTGAACCAATCGTGGTTGCTACAAAGAAGGATATCGATTCTCAGATGAAAGACATAACATCGATGAAAAAACCAAGTGACAAGGCATTTGCCACAACCTTTTGATGTTGTAAAAACAGCCTTTTGAAAATAGACTATGAAAGTCTATTTGTTTTGTAAATAGGTAGTACCTGGGTTGGTTAGCATCAATCTTTTACTCAGTTTTAGAAAATCGCTTTTGCAAATTGATCATGATATTCTATTTGGTATGAAATATGAATTTCCTCTGAAAAATCCTAAACAACAGGTTCTACTACATGTACCTTTCTACAACTAAGTGATATGTCAATATACATACTATCATGTTTACCAATATGTGTTCCCCTCAGCTAAATATACTTTTTTTATGGAATTTAGTATAATTTTTTGAGCGAATATATTTATCGACATTCATGAAGCCAATGCAAAAAAGAAGGGTCTATACTCAGCTCGAAACAAACCTTATATTAGTGTTGAATAGAATTCTAACTAATTTGTAAATATTTTACATGTTTTCTTTCTCAAATATGTATTTCTTTTTTCCTCTAACAAATGGTGAAAGAATCTATATTGTTATAAAAAAATATGGATATAACAAGTTCTCACATGTTAGCGTGTGTGTGTGTGTGTCTGTGTGTTTGTGTGTGTGTGTGTGTATATATATATATATATATATATATATATATATATATATATATATATATATATATATATATATATATATATATATATATATATATATATATATATATATATATATATATATATATATAATTCTCATTATATATATTTAATTCTGCATAGCATGCATTTTTCTATGAATTAGTCCCCTTCATAATTGTTATACATTATTTATATGTTTCACTAATAAGAATGACATACGAGAAATTTATCTCTAAATAAGATCGTATTAAAGACTGGTTTCGATCCGGTGTCTGGTGGTTAGCCCTTATTAAGTGAGTATACTAAGATTACAATGTTATTACTTAAGGATATTTCCATGTAAAAGGCCTCCATATAGTTGATTTATGTCTAGCATATAAATAAGAAAAATCTTGCAAATGATACTTCACTTACGATAAACAAATCAATATGACTATAATGTTATTTCTTACATTTAAAGCTTATTATCTATCTAAAAACATAATCTTGCAAATAGCAATTGTAACACCTCATCTTTCATACACCTTAAATGGTGTAATCGTTTATAAAATATTGTGAATTAAAAATTTCGTTCTTCCAAAAACTTTTATTTACTCTTTAAGTCATCTTTCATACACCTTAAAAACTTCTATTTTAGTCTTTTATTTTGCTATCCCATCTTTCATACACCTTAAACATTTGGTCCCAATGAAAACAAATAAGTTTAAAAGTATTTAAACAACATTTGAGGTTACCAACTCATATAAAAAACAACCATGTTAAAGCCTTAAAACATCTCAAAGCTATGTCATGTATTAACTAACATTTATATCAAAAAATCAGCATGACCTTTAAGCTATACGAATACATTCATATTGACTCGACACATTTAAAAAAATAGCCCAAAAACAATACGGGACATAACAAACTTTGCAGTATCACTACAAGGGTTATTCTAAACCATAAATGTTACATCTCTCAATTACATATCATACTATATCACATTCTAGATAGCTCTATCATTTGAACATCCTTTCTATCTACAATCCATATGAGAGCTTCTAAGACCTTTCCTTCTATCATCTGATAACAAACGTCCTGTTCCTGAATACATAGCATTCATTGTAAAACAAACAATACGTAAGACAATAAGCCTCGTGAGTAACATGGTTTTAGACCAACAAGTTTAAATCAATTTGAATATCAAAAACTATTATAAAACAAAGAAAACCTTCCTTTTTTTCATAACCTATTGTCAAAACATCAAAACACAGATCATTACTTCATTATAAAAACTTAGAATCATTACTTATCATCCAAACAAAAGTTTGTTGTTATAACATAAAAGCATAATTCATTCTTAACAAACAAATCCAATCAAAATTCACAATTCATAAATTAACATCTACTACACACGGGCGCCCCCGTACAACCTTCTCTTCCTGGTATGGAACTAATCCGTCTGTAAAGACATGCTGGCGTAACTCTATATCCATCCCTTCATGGAACACATATATCCATAAGGGTGTGCTCAAGACAACAACTTCGAGACATGAGGTACCATCCCAGTGGTGTCTTTTGATCTCCCCTTCTTGCGGGTGAGATCCTAGTCCGGACAATCTCCTCTCACACATTCATTCCTTACTTTCTACTTATCACTATCCAAACACATAACAACAACTTCCATATACTTTTCAAGCATCATCTAACATGTAAGAATGTTCATAGTTCACACAACACATAAATCACAAATCAAGTTTCATAATTCATTTGAACAAAAGTTTAGTTGCTATATACCCAGGAAAAATCCACATGTACTCATCTCAGTAGGAAGGTATGTCTAGTTACAATAATCCACTAGCTCTTGACTCTACTTGCTTTCAACATCCTTCAACCTCTATTGATTTATTAAGAGGTTAGAACACCATAAACTAATATATAACTAAACACGTAATATGTGTTAAATCACACATGAACTCTACTAACATCATCTAATTCTATTTCAAAGATTAGGTATGCTTATTAAAGCATAATATTCATTTTGGACACTTTTACCATTTTTGTCCCATATTTGACTAATTATGAATTTCTTGGGTTTGACATGTAATTTAAACGACTTTATAGATCTAACACGTTTATAAAGAAATACTAATTGCTTAGATATCAAAACATCTTTCGTTTTACTCATTTATGCCATTTTTGAAATTCTCAATCAATAAAGTTTCTAAAAATAGAAACCGCTATGAAATATGATATTTTTTGTTCACTTGATACATGTACGTTTCTGACATTTCATATGTCAGGTCACTTAGGTTTAATGATCTCTTGAACATTATTTTTACACATCCTAAATTTGCTCCATTAACGTTGGAATTTACCATTCCATTCCAATTACAAATCTTGTTCCATAACTATTCCAATAATCTTTTGTAAACCTTGTAATCACATTTTCATTTTAGATAAATTGTAATTCCATCAGTTTCATATATATTACCCTTTCAATAGACCATATTTCCAATTACTGAATTTCATTCTTTTTCATGCAAGTTCCTCAAAAACATACCATACGGGTGTAGTCCAACCCATTTGTTGCCAAATGTTGGTTAACAAGCACAATTCCATAGTATTAGAACATTTTATTATTTTTAAAGATAACTCTCAATAGTTGTATTTCATAGCTTTCAACCCATTAAATATATTTCAACCCATTAAACATATTACCATTTCAATACACTCTTTTGCACAAAGACAAACCAACATATATTGACATCAAACACATTTGCCAAAAATCCCAATCATGTTCCCGAGTTAATCCAAACAATTTATAATTTCGTTCCATTACTAGCTTTTTAAGTAAGCACTTATGTAGGTTTACACTAATAATATCGTCATGTCAAAAGATCCAAATTTCACTATGTTTCTTTCATACATTTCTAGTTATGTACTCGACAACGGAAAATATCATTATTTCCTACCATAAGAACGCTCACATTCATCATAATATATAAGTTTGACTAACAGAAAAGTCAACTATGTGAACATGTATTCAAGAACACTAATACTTGAGTATCAACGCATGTATTAGCCTCCTATAATCCAATGTAATTATAACTTGGAACAAATTTTCGAAATGCATGAAAAGACTTCAAAAAACTCAGACTTTGGATTTTAGGTTTTGGAATTTACCTTCTGTTTGTCAAGCAAAACCAAAATATGGACCTTTTTGGTCGATTCTTGCATTAATCAGACTGAAGAGGGCTGAAATCGGGCCTCCCCTGACTATTCCCATGGCTGCTGACCACCGTAAACGGCCGTCGCCGCCTCCGGTTGTTGCTGTTGGCGCTGCATTCCGATCAGCAGCTTTACGCTGCCGCTGCTTCACTCTTTCCTTCTGTCTCTTCGTTCTCTCTGTCTCTCCTGCTATGGAATCACGAACGAACACACTCACATCGATTAGATGTGTGTTTTCTTCCCGGTTCCAAAAATCCTTTTCCCCTAATTCCTTGTTTCCCGTTTTCTCGTTTCCTTTTTTTACGTATCCCAACAAGGAACCACCGGAAAAACGTAATCAGGGGTTAAAATCCCTGATTTTACTTGGTTAGATACAGAAAATGACCAAAAAGCCCCTCCTACCTATGCCTTAGAAAATTACTCAACATTTTCCTGATTTATTTCTTGATCTTTACGTTGTCATAACTCTCACATACGCAATCCAAATTTTATAAATCCTACACCGTTAGAAATGTAGAAATGAGCTTAACAATTTTCCCCAAACGGACTCAAGTCTGAAACTAAACAAGTCAATTTGACTACAATGTTATTGCTTACATTTAAATAAGAAAAATCTTGCCAATGATACTTCACTTACAATAAACAAGTCAATGGGACTACAATGTTATTTCTTATATTTAAAACCTATTATCTAGGAAAAAAATAATCTTGAAAATACCAATGGAATGTTATATGTGTTGGGATTAAGGACTTCGACTAGTGTAGAATCTACACAATTTGATCTCGGCAACAAAGAACAACAATAACAAACAAAAAACGAAAGCAAAGAACACAATGATTTAAGTGGTTCACTCGATCTAGACTAATCGGGCTACATCCACTATAGAAACTAGATATATTTTTGAGATGAATGCTAAATAATCTAAATACCAAATTTACTGCACACACACACACTCTCTTTCTCTCTCTCTCTCTATGTGTGTGTGTGTGTGTTTGTTTGGCTAACGCTTTTTTTTCTCATTGTTACAAATCGGGATTGTAAATATATCGGGAAAAGGAGATCTTAGAGAATGATGGAAAATCTTCTAGCACCATGCTTTCAGTATTAGGCCAGCTGATATTATCTTTATGCTCTTGTATGCTGCCTGTGTCAGACCTGCGAACTTGTGGCAAAGAGACACTTCCCCTGAAGTAACTTCTCCTACGCACTTCCACTATTTCGTTGTTGATACAGATCGGAGTAAGGCTTTCCTTGGTCCTGCTAATCTAAGTGACTTTGGTTCTAACCGAACTGCTGATCCACATAAAGTAGTTAGAGAAATAGGGTTGACTGCCCTTGATTCATAATGAAGCTTTAACTCTATTGATTCACTTCGGTTCTCCCAACTGAGGCGAAGAACCTTCCTCAAACGAGGGCACTGATCCGACCGAAGTGCAACCCTCAATCGCACTGGTAGGCTTGCCTGGGGTCCTAGTTGCTTTGGTCTGCTGATCTTCTTCGGCCGCAGGGACTTCCTCGGTTCGTATTAGGCTTCACATACTTAACGATCTCCACCTGAAGACTAATTAGAACATGATTCTTCAGTCATTCAAGTTGCAACAATGAGTCTCTCCTCCCTAGTTCCTAGTCTTCGCCTACTTCTGCGGAATACCAGTTGAAGCCATACACAACTTTAACTTCTCTACTGAGAACACCTTGGTGAACATGTCTACAGGCTTCTTTGATCAAAACATGTTCTTCAAGTTAAGTGTAACATTAGTAATCAACTCTTGAATAAAATGGTACCTCATCTTGATGTGTTTTGTCATGCTATGTAACACTGGATTCTTCTTAAGGTTTATGGCACTCTAGTTATCACAGTACAACACACAATTTCCTCCTTATTCAAGCCCAAGTATGATATGATGTTGTTCAACCAGACAAGCTTCTTACTAGCATCTGCTAGAACCATAAATTCGGCCACGGTGGTCAAAAGAGCAAGACTCTTATATAGTCTTGACAACCAACTGTAACACCCGGCTTTTAAACAAAAACACCCCAGAAAAATTTTTCATTTTAAACAAAGGTTTCTATACATAAAACCATAACAAAGGGGTATATTTTAACAAAAACGGGTACAAGCGTATCAATGAGAGTATAAAAATACCATGTCTCCTTTAAAGTCGGGCTGCTACTAACAGCATCTATGAGTCCCACTTCAAAGTCACAGACTCTATCTTGTCCCCTATCAGTATCATGCTAACCTGCAGGGACAGTAACAAATATCGTGAGCTATAAAGCTCAGTGAGTAATCAAATCTGCAAATAACATGTATCAAAATACAATCATATAACTGTCTGGATTTCGAATCCAAACTCCTAGCCTTACTGGCTGACCATATATACTCTAGGATTTCACATCCTATTATGTAGCCCTAGAGGCTGAATCATAGTGACCTGTAATTAACAAGCCACGTTAGTTATTTGCATCTATAATCATGTCTAACCATTTCTGTCCCATATTTCTTAGTCACAATGGACTACATCATATATCATGGCTAAATAAGCCGCACCCTGTGTCATAGCTATATAAGCTGCACCAAAACAATATCAGTATATGAAACATAGCCCGCAGGCCGCACCAGCTGGGTTCAATAACCCGATATCATAGCCAAAAGGCCGCACCATGTACCTGTAACAATATCATAGCCATATAGGCTGCACCGGTTAGATATGGCTCACGGGTTATCCCGCTGTTGCCGTGGCTCACGGGTTAGCCCGCTGTTGCCTAGACTCACGGGTTAGCCCGCTGTTGTCTATATAAATTTGGCTCATCAAAGTAAACCATGGCTCACGGGTTAGCCCGCTGTTGCCTAGACTCACGGGTTAGCCCGCTGTTGTCTATATAAATTTGGCTCATCAAAGTAAACCATGGCTCACGGGTTAGCCCGCTGTTGCCTAGACTCACGGGTTAGCCCGCTGTTGTCTATATATTGGTTTGACTTATCAGAATAAATTATGGCTCACGGGTTAGCCCGCTGTTGCCTAAAATATGTGGCTCACAGGAAAATCCCGCTATTGCCTAGACTCACGGCTGGTTCCGGTCTTGTCTATATAAGTTTTATTGACTCACGGCTGGTTCCGGTCTTGTCATTTTATTTTATTGACTCACGGCTGGTTCCGATCTTGTCACATTAGTGTATATATATATGTATTGACTCACAGCTCCGTTCTTGTCATCGCAATGACTCACGGCTTATCTGGTATTGTCTTTTACATATATTTTTACACTTGTCATTTTCGTCCCTCGAAGCCGTTTCAACCTGTAACAATACAATCATCATATATCGCATATGATATCAGTGAGATTACTCACCTGGATGCTAGCTGCGTTTCAAGTTCGGTTGTTTCTTGCCTTTGCGTGCACCACAACCATTTTGTCTCATACCTATTTATCCATTTATATACCAAATGATAATAGGTTAATAATCATCTACATTGACTCTAATACACTAGAGTTCAATACAATATCGTTATAAATAATGCCTAGTTAATAAACTTTCCGTTTACTAACTTTATATGAATTTTACTATTCACCGAGGCATTCGGATCGGTCTACAGTGCCCCCGAGGGGTCGGAAACTCAATCTAAAAATTTTCCCAAACTTTTCAGACCATAACGAGCCTATGGTCCAAATTTGGGCTTAATCGGACAAGCAACGCAAAAGATAGTGTTTCAAAGTTCCTGTCTGAGGGGCGCACCCCGCCCAGACATGGGCGCACTGCGCCTGGGCGCACCCCGCCAGGCTTTTGGGCGCACCGCGCCTATCGCCTGCAGGTGTCTCCTGTCCAGCCGCGATTTATGCACTGTAGCAAGCAGTTTTGGTCCATTAAGTCCTTAATCAGGTCCTTAATCGATTGGGGTTTGTTCTAGGACTAAAACCTTATACTTTAACAATGTTTTCAACCATCTAAAACAACCAAATCAATCAAAATGAAGAATTAGGGTTCTTGATTCTAACAACCCCAAAACTTCAAATTCATCACTAATAACAACCTACTTCCATTTTCTTGAGTTAAGTCCTTTCTAGCATGACTCAATGGAAGTAATAAACCATTTAAACTACATAATCATAACTGAAATGTACAATTTCAGTTTCTAAAATACCAAACCAAGAACACAATCAAGAGTTTGACTTAAAGAGTCAATTACTAACCTTAATTGCTTGGAATCATCATCCTCCAACAATTGATTCAAGCTCTTGTTTCTCCTCATGATTTCCTGCAGAAATTTGCTCTCCAAATCCATTCCCGTAGCTGCAAACAATGGCCAGTCAAAGAGAGTCAACTCTCTCTATATACTCCAAAAATTTACATTTTTGGTCCTAAAGTTCCATTTCTTGAACTTTGACCACCAAAATCAAGTTTTATTACAATAAAACTTTCATTTCTTACATTTTGGCCACAACCAACAATATTTTTACATAATTGGTCGTTGACTTGGTCAAATGACCAAAATACCCTTTTTCGGTAAAACGACCAAAAATCAGTTTTTATAACATTTTAAGTCCAAAACTCAAAATATTATTTCAAACCAAATATTTTTCTGTCCAAAAGACCATTTTACCCTTACATGGTAAAATGACCAATTTACCCTTTTATTATAATTATATAATAAAGTATCTTGGCATTACAAATTCTCCCCTCCTTCAAAAGATTTCGTCCCCGAAATCATACAAACAAACGAGAGAAATTCTTTCTCGTTACAATTTCGGTTTCCCATATCATATGGAAAACATTATGGTATTGCCTAAGCACTTAACCATACTAGTCTTCTTATCTCGTGGTTATATCACCACTCGCATATCACTTATCCGGTTGTCCCGGGCATCCTAATCACTTATCCTCCCCATTTCAACATGAGGGATTCGCTAACATTTATCACTCTATGTTCTCAAAACCATGAGACCCACAGAAAACTTTACAATCATCTTGAAGTTCATCAAGGATATTCAATCTATACACCGCAATTCTTGCGTTTGGGATATACGGAAAGGTCCAATAAACAAGGACTCAACTTTCCTTTTTGTCCCACATCAATTTCTAGTCCTTCTGGAGGGTCACTTTGAGTTCCACTATCTTCCCTTACTTGGGGTTTCAATGGTTTTACTCGTCAATCCGCATATTACTCTTGTCGATCTTGGTCTATTTCCAAGCTTTCTCGACCTTGCCAAAATCTTTTCTTCTGTTTGAGATACAATCTCAAGTTTAATCCACAGCTTCTTCCCAACTTCTGTCTAGCAATTCGGCATGCAACACGGTAGTCTATACAATACTTCCTACGAGTCAATAAAACGCTAGTATAATACCTATACTTATCTATAACTTCTACTAAGGATAGACGGTCATCTGGTTTCCGCTAGGGTCTGTTATGCAGATTTCAGGCATATCTCCTAAGGTACGCATCATTATCTCGCCTCGTCAATCCATCTGGGATTCGCACACAGTACTTACTAGTACTTTTGAGCTAAAAATTCTAAGAATTAATGCTAAATTCAGCAAATAATTCTAGTATCTCGATCCGATACAGTCGTCACCTATAGTGCACGTCAACAATTTTCTTTATCTTTGTAGTTTTTCACTACTTTTCCACTCTTAACTTCTTCTTAGTCAGTATAAATCTACACTGATTTCATCAATCAACCTGCAATTCACCCATATGGTGTCATACTAATACGGTACTTGCAAAGACTTTACTACAAAGTCTATGATATTTTTCGTCCCATTTCATTTTTGGGACTGACAGTCCACATACTTCTAATGATTTGACTGTAGTTACACACAAGTCAAACATTTTTCACATGTCTTTCTTCAGCCCCGGCCACCAACACATAGGTTTTATTGACCTATACAGTTTGGTATTGCCCCGGGTATGCTGCATATCTGATACAAAATACATCTTTTCAAGATGATTTTTATATTTCGTTTGACTTTGGAATTCACATTTACAACCGCCAAGGGTGTTAAATCACTGTGATATTCCAACTAACTTCCGCTACTTTTCAATCATTTATTCACTTTTCACGTTTTCAGACTTGCACACATCTTTCTGTACTACCCGAATCAACTCAGGCAATCAATTTGCCATGTTCATACACGTGGATGTAACCTACGAAGGTTACTCTTTCTAATTCAAGGCATCTGTAACCACATACGCCTTTCTGAGATGGTACAAGATTTCATACCCGAAATCTCTAAGTAACCCATCTATCTTAACTATCTCATCTTCAGCTTCTTTTGATCAATTAAGTATTTCAACTTTTATGATCTTATCGCTATAAGCTTTACACCATACAAGTAGTGTTTCCAAAGCTTAAATGCCACATTCATAATTGCTACCGCAATATCATGCATCCAGAGTCAACGTTGGATACCTTTCAATGATCCAATCCATCTTCTCTACTTAGCATCATTGCTAATGTTAGAGGTTCACACAAGGTTCATTCCAAACCTTTACAACATATCTGTGGTCTTTCTACCACTCAGACTTTACACTTTTCTTGGTCAACTTTAGTCAGCTAACTAGCAATCAAGGAGCAGTTTTCTACAACTCTCCTATAGCAACCCGCCAAATCCAAGGAACTACAATGTCAGTCGGATTTCTCAGGCGGTTCCAGTTTTACCACATCATCTATCCCACTGGATTTATTTCATCATCTTTGGCAGTATTATCATGCCCAAGGAGTTGAAACTTCTTTTAACCAAATTTTTTTTTCATACTTGGAGAATTTAACATATCACTTAACTCAGTGAAGTAACTCCAATATCTGGTACAATGTACCTCATATTCAATCTGGTCTCGAGAATATCATATTCTCAGTAGTCAATGTATATACACATTAACTTATCTTTCTTCTTTTCAAACAAGATAGGGCTCCCTCTGATGACACCTACAGTCATATGAGATCCCAATTTAAAAACAATTTCTTCCAATTGTTTTACCACTCTGCCATCTCTGCAGAGGCCAATCAACACAGAGCCTAGATAACAGGAACGGCTCCCAATACCAGCTTAATCATAAGCTCTTCTTGCCAATCTGGCAGAAATCTTGGAAGTTCTTTTCAAAAGAATCATCCGAAAATTTATTTAAAGTAGTACACTACTATCACAACTTTATTAAGCTTGGCCCATACCACGTATGCCAACTACAACATCATTCCTTTACTAACTCTTTTCTGAGTTTAAGCAAAGAAGCTAACCGATATTCTCAACAACGGTCATTTACTATGGATGTTCATCCGCTCATTTCTGCTTTCTGAACCATCATGTTCATATTTCTACAATTCATGTTAGCATAATTCATTGCTAACCAATTTATAAGCACAATTGCTTCAGATTTGCTGGTAGTCATCGGCTTCAGATTCATAGGGAAAAATGGTCCCGTAAATCTTAGGCAGACTACTTTCCAGGTGTTCAATATCTTGAACATACTTGCTATCTACAATAGCTATTTCAAATATTTCATCCAAAATCATTGATGAAAAATTTAAACAAAACATCAGTCATCGATCCAAAGCATAACTTCATGGATCAAATATAACATACACGAGTTATATTCAGAACAATGACATTTGCGACTATATCAGTCTCCTCACGAGCTTCTTCCACCATCTACTGGGATGCTCATGGTACCATGGGTCCTTTTCGACCATTCATTCCTTCTTTCTTTCCTGGGTTCATCACCCGTTACTCCACATTTAGCATGTGAGTATTTCATAAAGAAGTGATCTATAGTTCCACGCTGGAACCACTTCCGTCCCATACAACAAGCTCGAGCAATCTGCTCCTATCATCTGCAATTTCAGCATGTCAACGGTAGAGTCTCAACTCTACAATTTTCCTTAGTGCCTTTCCTGCACTGATCACTATACATAGTGGCTCTGTTTTGGTCCTTTCCCTATAAGGTTGGACCCAGTCTGTGGTAACTTCTCCCGAAGCGTCCACTAATCGTTTTCTGCTTTTTCTTGTAGTCTCAACTACTTGTCTTTTACCTTGAATATCAACCAAGGTAAGCAACCGATTTCTTTATCTGACCACATCAGCTACTATTGCTTGTCATGCGTATTTTTCTGCTTTCTGTCCCCTTTTCCTCCACGTATAATGGAGCTTTGACAAAGGGTTGTTTCATTTCCTAGAGCTTCGCGCCCTAAATTCCTCCCAGTAATACCTGCTGCTCATACTTCTTATACGTTAGAAGTCAGCAATAGTTAGGTTATATATATATAATAACAACTATATACACCTAACAGTTCATCATATCTACTGTCTCAAGGTTTAAGTCCAGGAATCTACTCTATAGACACCTAGTTCACTTAAACCACGGCTCTGATACCAACTTGTAACACCCGGCTTTTAAACAAAAACACCCCTGAAAAATTTTTCATTTTAAACAAAGGTTTCTATACATAAAACCATAACAAAGGGGTATATTTTAACAAAAACGGGTACAAGCGTATCAAGGAGAGTATAAAAATACCATGTCTCCTTTAAAGCCGGGCTGCTACTAACAACATCTATGAGTCCCACTTCAAAGTCACAGACTCTATCTTGTCCCCTATCAGTATCATGCTAACCTGCAGGGACAGTAACAAATATCGTGAGCTATAAAGCTCAGTGAGTAATCAAATATGCAAATAACATGTATCAAAATACAATCATATAACTGTCTGGATTTCGAATCCAAACTCCTAGCCTTACTGGCTGACCATATATACTCTAGGATTTCACATCCTATTATGTAGCCCTACAGGCTGAATCATAGTGACCTGTAATTAACAAGCCACGTTAGTTATTTGCATCTATAATCATGTCTAACCATTTCTGTCCCATATTTCTTAGTCACAATGGACTACATCATATATCATGGCTAAATAAGCCGCACCCTGTGTCATAGCTATATAAGCTGCACCAAAACAATATCAGTATATGAAACATAGCCCGCAGGCCGCACCAGCTGGGTTCAATAACCCGATATCATAGCCAAAAGGCCGCACCATGTACCTGTAACAATATCATAGCCATATAGGCTGCACCGGTTAGATATGGCTCACGGGTTATCCCGCTGTTGCCGTGGCTCACGGGTTAGCCCGCTGTTGCCTAGACTCACGGGTTAGCCCTCTGTTGTCTATATAAATTTGGCTCATCAAAGTAAACCATGGCTCACGGGTTAGCCCGCTGTTGCCTAGACTCACGGGTTAGCCCGCTGTTGTCTATATAAATTTGGCTCATCAAAGTAAACCATGGCTCACGGGTTAGCCCGCTGTTGCCTAGACTCACGGGTTAGCCCGCTGTTGTCTATATATTGGTTTGACTTATCAGAATAAATTATGGCTCACGGGTTAGCCCGCTGTTGCCTAAAATATGTGGCTCACAGGAAAATCCCGCTATTGCCTAGACTCACGGCTGGTTCCGGTCTTGTCTATATAAGTTTTATTGACTCACGGCTGGTTCCGGTCTTGTCATTTTATTTTATTGACTCACGGCTGGTTCCGATCTTGTCACATTAGTGTATATATATATGTATTGACTCACAGCTCCGTTCTTGTCATCGCAATGACTCACGGCTTATCTGGTATTGTCTTTTACATATATTTTTACACTTGTCATTTTCGTCCCTCGAAGCCGTTTCAACCTGTAACAATACAATCATCATATATCGCATATGATATCAGTGAGATTACTCACCTGGATGCTAGCTGCGTTTCAAGTTCGGTTGTTTCTTGCCTTTGCGTGCACCACAACCATTTTGTCTCATACCTATTTATCCATTTATATACCAAATGATAATAGGTTAATAATCATCTACATTGACTCTAATACACTAGAGTTCAATACAATATCGTTATAAATAATGCCTAGTTAATAAACTTTCCGTTTACTAACTTTATATGAATTTTACTATTCACCGAGGCATTCGGATCGGTCTACAGTGCCCCCGAGGGGTCGGAAACTCAATCTAAAAATTTTCCCAAACTTTTCAGACCATAACGAGCCTATGGTCCAAATTTGGGCTTAATCGGACAAGCAACGCAAAAGATAGCGTTTCAAAGTTCCTGTCTGAGGGGCGCACCCCGCCCAGACATGGGCGCACTGCGCCTGGGCGCACCCCGCCAGGCTTTTGGGCGCACCGCGCCTATCGCCTGCAGGTGTCTCCTGTCCAGCCGCGATTTATGCACTGTAGCAAGCAGTTTTGGTCCATTAAGTCCTTAATCAGGTCCTTAATCGATTGGGGTTTGTTCTAGGACTAAAACCTTATACTTTAACAAGGTTTTCAACCATCTAAAACAACCAAATCAATCAAAATGAAGAATTAGGGTTCTTGATTCTAACAACCCCAAAACTTCAAATTCATCACTAATAACAACCTACTTCCATTTTCTTGAGTTAAGTCCTTTCTAGCATGACTCAATGGAAGTAATAAACCATTTAAACTACATAATCATAACTGAAATGTACAATTTCAGTTTCTAAAATACCAAACCAAGAACACAATCAAGAGTTTGACTTAAAGAGTCAATTACTAACCTTAATTGCTTGGAATCATCATCCTCCAACAATTGATTCAAGCTCTTGTTTCTCCTCATGATTTCCTGCAGAAATTTGCTCTCCAAATCCATTCCCGTAGCTGCAAACAATGGCCAGTCAAAGAGAGTCAACTCTCTCTATATACTCCAAAAATTTACATTTTTGGTCCTAAAGTTCCATTTCTTGAACTTTGACCACCAAAATCAAGTTTTATTACAATAAAACTTTCATTTCTTACATTTTGGCCACAACCAACAATATTTTTACATAATTGGTCGTTGACTTGGTCAAATGACCAAAATACCCTTTTTCGGTAAAACGACCAAAAATCAGTTTTTATAACATTTTAAGTCCAAAACTCAAAATATTATTTCAAACCAAATATTTTTCTGTCCAAAAGACCATTTTACCCTTACATGGTAAAATGACCAATTTACCCTTTTATTATAATTATATAATAAAGTATCTTGGCATTACAAATTCTCCCCTCCTTCAAAAGATTTCGTCCCCGAAATCATACAAACAAACGAGAGAAATTCTTTCTCGTTACAATTTCGGTTTCCCATATCATATGGAAAACATTATGGTATTGCCTAAGCACTTAACCATACTAGTCTTCTTATCTCGTGGTTATATCACCACTCGCATATCACTCATCCGGTTGTCCCGGGCATCCTAATCACTTATCCTCCCCATTTCAACATGAGGGATTCGCTAACATTTATCACTCTATGTTCTCAAAACCATGAGACCCACAGAAAACTTTACAATCATCTTGAAGTTCATCAAGGATATTCAATCTATACACCGCAATTCTTGCGTTTGGGATATACGGAAAGGTCCAATAAACAAGGACTCAACTTTCCTTTTTGTCCCACATCAATTTCTAGTCCTTCTGGAGGGTCACTTTGAGTTCCACTATCTTCCCTTACTTGGGGTTTCAATGGTTTTACTCGTCAATCCGCATATTACTCTTGTCGATCTTGGTCTATTTCCAAGCTTTCTCGACCTTGCCAAAATCTTTTCTTCTGTTTGAGATACAATCTCAAGTTTAATCCACAGCTTCTTCCCAACTTCTGTCTAGCAATTCGGCGTGCAACACGGTAGTCTATACAATACTTCCTACGAGTCAATAAAACGCTAGTATAATACCTATACTTATCTATAACTTCTACTAAGGATAGACGGTCATCTGGTTTCCGCTAGGGTCTGTTATGCAGATTTCAAGCATATCTCCTAAGGTACGCATCATTATCTCGCCTCGTCAATCCATCTGGGATTCGCACACAGTACTTACTAGTACTTTTGAGCTAAAAATTCTAAGAATTAATGCTAAATTCAGCAAATAATTCTAGTATCTCGATCCGATACAGTCGTCACCTATAGTGCACGTCAACAATTTTCTTTATCTTTGTAGTTTTTCACTACTTTTCCACTCTTAACTTCTTCTTAGTCAGTATAAATCTACACTGATTTCATCAATCAACCTGCAATTCACCCATATGGTGTCATACTAATACGGTACTTGCAAAGACTTTACTACAAAGTCTATGATATTTTTCGTCCCATTTCATTTTTGGGACTGACAGTCCACATACTTCTAATGATTTGACTGTAGTTACACACAAGTCAAACATTTTTCACATGTCTTTCTTCAGCCCCGGCCACCAACACATAGGTTTTATCGACCTATACAGTTTGGTATTGCCCCGGGTATGCTGCATATCTGATACAAAATACATCTTTTCAAGATGATTTTTATATTTCGTTTGACTTTGGAATTCACATTTACAACCGCCAAGGGTGTTAAATCACTGTGATATTCCAACTAACTTCCGCTACTTTTCAATCATTTATTCACTTTTCACGTTTTCAGACTTGCACACATCTTTCTGTACTACCCGAATCAACTCAGGCAATCAATTTGCCACGTTCATACACGTGGATGTAACCTACGAAGGTTACTCTTTCTAATTCAAGGCATCTGTAACCACATACGCCTTTCTGAGATGGTACAAGATTTCATACCCGAAATCTCTAAGTAACCCATCTATCTTAACTATCTCATCTTCAGCTTCTTTTGATCAATTAAGTATTTCAACTTTTATGATCTTATCGCTATAAGCTTTACACCATACAAGTAGTGTTTCCAAAGCTTAAATGCCACATTCATAATTGGTACCGCAATATCATGCATCCACAGTCAACGTTGGATACCTTTCAATGATCCAATCCATCTTCTCTACTTAGCATCATTGCTAATGTTAGAGGTTCACACAAGGTTCATTCCAAACCTTTACAACATATCTGTGGTCTTTCTACCACTCAGACTTTACACTTTTCTTGGTCAACTTTAGTCAGCTAACTAGCAATCAAGGAGCAGTTTTCTACAACTCTCCTATAGCAACCCGCCAAATCCAAGGAACTACAATGTCAGTCGGATTTCTCAGGCGGTTCCAGTTTTACCACATCATCTATCCCACTGGATTTATTTCATCATCTTTGGCAGTATTATCATGCCCAAGGAGTTGAAACTTCTTTTAACCAAATTTTTTTTTCATACTTGGAGAATTTAACATATCACTTAACTCAGTGAAGTAACTCCAATATCTGGTACAATGTACCTCATATTCAATCTGGTCTCGAGAATATCATATTCTCAGTAGTCAATGTATATACACATTAACTTATCTTTCTTCTTTTCAAACAAGATAGGGCTCCCTCTGATGACACCTACAGTCATATGAGATCCCAATTTAAAAACAATTTCTTCCAATTGTTTTACCACTCTGCCATCTCTGCAGAGGCCAATCAACACAGAGCCTAGATAACAGGAACGGCTCCCAATACCAGCTTAATCATAAGCTCTTCTTGCCAATCTGGCAGAAATCTTGGAAGTTCTTTTCAAAAGAATCATCCGAAAATTTATTTAAAGTAGTACACTACTATCACAACTTTATTAAGCTTGGCCCATACCACGTATGCCAACTACAACATCATTCCTTTACTAACTCTTTTCTGAGTTTAAGCAAAGAAGCTAACCGATATTCTCAACAACGGTCATTTACTATGGATGTTCATCCGTTCATTTCTGCTTTCTGAACCATCATGTTCATATTTCTACAATTCATGTTAGCATAATTCATTGCTAACCAATTTATAAGCACAATTGCTTCAGATTTGCTGGTAGTCATCGGCTTCAGATTCATAGGGAAAAATGGTCCCGTAAATCTTAGGCAGACTACTTTCCAGGTGTTCAATATCTTGAACATACTTGCTATCTACAATAGCTATTTCAAATATTTCATCCAAAATCATTGATGAAAAATTTAAACAAAACATCAGTCATCGATCCAAAGCATAACTTCATGGATCAAATATAACATACACGAGTTATATTCAGAACAATGACATTTGCGACTATATCAGTCTCCTCACGAGCTTCTTCCACCATCTACTGGGATGCTCATGGTACCATGGGTCCTTTTCGACCATTCATTCCTTCTTTCTTTCCTGGGTTCATCACCCGTTACTCCACATTTAGCATGTGAGTATTTCATAAAGAAGTGATCTATAGTTCCACGCTGGAACCACTTCCGTCCCATACAACAAGCTCGAGCAATCTGCTCCTATCATCTGCAATTTCAGCATGTCAACGGTAGAGTCTCAACTCTACAATTTTCCTTAGTGCCTTTCCTGCACTGATCACTATACATAGTGGCTCTGTTTTGGTCCTTTCCCTATAAGGTTGGACCCAGTCTGTGGTAACTTCTCCCGAAGCGTCCACTAATCGTTTTCTGCTTTTTCTTGTAGTCTCAACTACTTGTCTTTTACCTTGAATATCAACCAAGGTAAGCAACCGATTTCTTTATCTGACCACATCAGCTACTATTGCTTGTCATGCGTATTTTTCTGCTTTCTGTCCCCTTTTCCTCCACGTATAACGGAGCTTTGACAAAGGGTTGTTTCATTTCCTAGAGCTTCGCGCCCTAAATTCCTCCCAGTAATACCTGCTGCTCATACTTCTTATACGTTAGAAGTCAGCAATAGTTAGGTTATATATATATAATAACAACTATATACACCTAACAGTTCATCATATCTACTGTCTCAAGGTTTAAGTCCAGGAATCTACTCTATAGACACCTAGTTCACTTAAACCACGGCTCTGATACCAACTTGTAACACCCGGCTTTTAAACAAAAACACCCCTGAAAAATTTTTCATTTTAAACAAAGGTTTCTATACATAAAACCATAACAAAGGGGTATATTTTAACAAAAACGGGTACAAGCGTATCAAGGAGAGTATAAAAATACCATGTCTCCTTTAAAGCCGGGCTGCTACTAACAGCATCTATGAGTCCCACTTCAAAGTCACAGACTCTATCTTGTCCCCTATCAGTATCATGCTAACCTGCAGGGACAGTAACAAATATCGTGAGCTATAAAGCTCAGTGAGTAATCAAATATGCAAATAACATGTATCAAAATACAATCATATAACTGTCTGGATTTCGAATCCAAACTCCTAGCCTTACTGGCTGACCATATATACTCTAGGATTTCACATCCTATTATGTAGCCCTACAGGCTGAATCATAGTGACCTGTAATTAACAAGCCACGTTAGTTATTTGCATCTATAATCATGTCTAACCATTTCTGTCCCATATTTCTTAGTCACAATGGACTACATCATATATCATGGCTAAATAAGCCGCACCCTGTGTCATAGCTATATAAGCTGCACCAAAACAATATCAGTATATGAAACATAGCCCGCAGGCCGCACCAGCTGGGTTCAATAACCCGATATCATAGCCAAAAGGCCGCACCATGTACCTGTAACAATATCATAGCCATATAGGCTGCACCGGTTAGATATGGCTCACGGGTTATCCCGCTGTTGCCGTGGCTCACGGGTTAGCCCGCTGTTGCCTAGACTCACGGGTTAGCCCGCTGTTGTCAATATAAATTTGGCTCATCAAAGTAAACCATGGCTCACGGGTTAGCCCGCTGTTGCCTAGACTCACGGGTTAGCCCGCTGTTGTCTATATAAATTTGGCTCATCAAAGTAAACCATGGCTCACGGGTTAGCCCGCTGTTGCCTAGACTCACGGGTTAGCCCGCTGTTGTCTATATATTGGTTTGACTTATCAGAATAAATTATGGCTCACGGGTTAGCCCGCTGTTGCCTAAAATATGTGGCTCACAGGAAAATCCCGCTATTGCCTAGACTCACGGCTGGTTCCGGTCTTGTCTATATAAGTTTTATTGACTCACGGCTGGTTCCGGTCTTGTCATTTTATTTTATTGACTCACGGCTGGTTCCGATCTTGTCACATTAGTGTATATATATATGTATTGACTCACAGCTCCGTTCTTGTCATCGCAATGACTCACGGCTTATCTGGTATTGTCTTTTACATATATTTTTACACTTGTCATTTTCGTCCCTCGAAGCCGTTTCAACCTGTAACAATACAATCATCATATATCGCATATGATATCAGTGAGATTACTCACCTGGATGCTAGCTGCGTTTCAAGTTCGGTTGTTTCTTGCCTTTGCGTGCACCACAACCATTTTGTCTCATACCTATTTATCCATTTATATACCAAATGATAATAGGTTAATAATCATCTACATTGACTCTAATACACTAGAGTTCAATACAATATCGTTATAAATAATGCCTAGTTAATAAACTTTCCGTTTACTAACTTTATATGAATTTTACTATTCACCGAGGCATTCGGATCGGTCTACAGTGCCCCCGAGGGGTCGGAAACTCAATCTAAAAATTTTCCCAAACTTTTCAGACCATAACGAGCCTATGGTCCAAATTTGGGCTTAATCGGACAAGCAACGCAAAAGATAGCGTTTCAAAGTTCCTGTCTGAGGGGCGCACCCCGCCCAGACATGGGCGCACTGCGCCTGGGCGCACTGCGCCTGGGCGCACCCCGCCAGGCTTTTGGGCGCACCGCGCCTATCGCCTGCAGGTGTCTCCTGTCCAGCCGCGATTTATGCACTGTAGCAAGCAGTTTTGGTCCATTAAGTCCTTAATCAGGTCCTTAATCGATTGGGGTTTGTTCTAGGACTAAAACCTTATACTTTAACAAGGTTTTCAACCATCTAAAACAACCAAATCAATCAAAATGAAGAATTAGGGTTCTTGATTCTAACAACCCCAAAACTTCAAATTCATCACTAATAACAACCTACTTCCATTTTCTTGAGTTAAGTCCTTTCTAGCATGACTCAATGGAAGTAATAAACCATTTAAACTACATAATCATAACTGAAATGTACAATTTCAGTTTCTAAAATACCAAACCAAGAACACAATCAAGAGTTTGACTTAAAGAGTCAATTACTAACCTTAATTGCTTGGAATCATCATCCTCCAACAATTGATTCAAGCTCTTGTTTCTCCTCATGATTTCCTGCAGAAATTTGCTCTCCAAATCCATTCCCGTAGCTGCAAACAATGGCCAGTCAAAGAGAGTCAACTCTCTCTATATACTCCAAAAATTTACATTTTTGGTCCTAAAGTTCCATTTCTTGAACTTTGACCACCAAAATCAAGTTTTATTACAATAAAACTTTCATTTCTTACATTTTGGCCACAACCAACAATATTTTTACATAATTGGTCGTTGACTTGGTCAAATGACCAAAATACCCTTTTTCGGTAAAACGACCAAAAATCAGTTTTTATAACATTTTAAGTCCAAAACTCAAAATATTATTTCAAACCAAATATTTTTCTGTCCAAAAGACCATTTTACCCTTACATGGTAAAATGACCAATTTACCCTTTTATTATAATTATATAATAAAGTATCTTGGCGTTACACCAACTGAGTGTGGTTCCCCCAATTATGAACATATAACCCATAGTGCTCTTGCATGAATCTGCACAACCCCCTAAGTCAGCATCGACATAACCTTCTAGGCCGACCTTCTGCCTTTTGTAACTCAAGGTTACGTCAGAGGTTCCTTTCAAGTAGTGAAATAGCCACTTGACTCCTTTCAAATGCTATTTCCCTGTATTAGAAAAGAACCTGATAACTACTCCCACTGCATGTGCAATGTCTGGCCAAGGCACACAATTGTGTATCATGTAACGTTCCAATGTTCACAAACAAAATTTTCATTTTTATACTAAGTGTGGATACCATAAACCATCTCAAAAGTCACATGAACCATTTAAAATACTAGAAAACCCATTCCTTCAATTTAAGGAAAACAGCATTCTACATTTGTAGTAATAAATTCCTGATTGATAAACATATGATAACGGGTCCAAAAACATGAACATAATTGATGCTACTACAGTCAGGCCACACCCATCCTTTAATATGAAAGAGTACCTGAAAAACATTTAACTTGCGAGAGTAAGCATAAATTTTAGTGAGTCCCCTAATACCACACGTATCTAGCATATAAAAAAACCTCCCGGACTAGCTCCGAGCTGCTAGCACGTAAGGGTTATCGGGCTCACCCCGACCCATCCGACTCATCGGCTCACCCCATTCTTCCAATCAACTAAGGACTATCGAGCTCTCCCCAACTTGTCTAGCTTGCAGGCTCACCCCGTTCTACCAATCAGCTAAGGACTATCGGGATCTCCTCGACTCGTCTAGCTTATGGGCTCACCCCGCTCTGCCAACATTTAATAGAGTCATAAGAACAAATCCTACAACTAAGCAAACATCAGAAAAGATTATGCCAAAATAACACACAATCTTACCTTAACATGTATCCAACTAACTACGCATGTAGCATCACACATACTATAGTGAGGAGACTTATATGAATTGTAAATTCATAGCACACACTGGATTAGTCTCTCAACATTCCGCAACCCAAACCACCTAAATCATCATTAGGTACAACTTATTGAATCGACCCAATAAAAGGTCAATCCCCAGTCCATAACTAAACTACGACAAAATTTGACCAAAAGTCAAACTAGTCAAAGTCAACGCGCACACTTAGCGTCGCGTCCAAAGACCCATGTCGTTGCTAAGGGACACAATCCATAAATTGATTTCCACCAGAGGTCGCGTCGCTAACTCCAACTATTAGCGGTGCGATCTCCAAATGTTTCAAACACTTCATCAAGTGCGTAATCCGTTAAATCATGGGCTAGGGTCTTCCAGAATCCATCCATTAGGTTTGTAGATCCATAAAAAGGTGAACTTTATAGACATGCATGTCCAATGCATTTCCAACCCAAACCGTAGGTCAAAAGATGTCCAAAACCACAACAAAACCTTGCAAGGCTTCAAGAGGGTTGAGCATGCCCTCTTCCAAGGTCCACACGTTCCAGAAAATGTCTTGAAGAAAACTTAGTGACCCGGAGTTCCCCAAACTCTAGAAATACAACAACCATGAACCATTCAAGCCACAAACTACCTTTAGCTACTAGATCAAAGAATACAACTCAAGATTGAGACTTTAAGACTTACAATGGTCCAAAATGTGTAGAACAAGTTGGATCTAGGTTGTAGAAAACTCCTTGGCACCACCGCTCTCCTTTTTCTTCTCCAAATAACCTTCAAAAGCAAAGAAATGAAGTTAGAACAACAATGGGGGCTTCTTCGAGGCTAGGAGGTTGATAAAAAGAGACAACCCTAGGGTTAGGTGTCCTTATATAGGGTCCAAGGCCCGAGATTAGGGTTTTAATCATTGTGGCACGTCACGTCAATATATCACGCTCGTCGTTATTCCGCGTAACAATTAAAACCCTCCCTCGCATTCGATCACATGTGCAATAGCGTGTTAAGGGCTAAAATACTTTAACCTTATTTAGAACTTGATCATGAAAAACTTAAAATCATTCCTGGAAATGGGCCTTACAACTATCTCCCACTAATTTGGATTTTGTCTCCGAAATTCGTACCTGCAATTAAATTTAGATAGTGCTCGCGCCTGTCCCCTTTGGGTTCCCACACTCATGCAAAACTCTTCCCGTGTTGTCGTAGTACCTTCACTAATCCAGTCACCCTATCGTGCAAGGTCTTAGTCCCTCCTTCCAAGACTGCAACAGGCCGCTCCTCATAGCTCAATCGCTTGCCCCCTGAATGTCCTACAAAGTATCATGGTCGACTCATCTACTATGTACTTCCTCACTACAAATCATGAAAATGATGTGGATCCGACTGAGTTGCTCAGGCAGCTCCAAAAGGTAAGCCTCCTTGCCCACACGAGCAATGACCCAATAGGGTCTGTTATATCGAGGGCCCAACTTGCCCTGCTTCCGAAACCGGATAACTCCCTTCCAAGGAGACATCTTGAGAAGAACAAAATCCCCAACCTGAAACTCCAAATCTGATTGGCACCTATCAACATAGCTCTTCTGCCGACTCTGAGCAGATTGTTGTCTCTCCCTTGAACTTTAAATAAACTCGGCGATCTCGAGTACAACATTCGTGCTCCTCGTGACATGCTTGTTTGACCTTTCCCATCCAACATCCCGAATGGAGGAGGCATGCCTATACACAAACAGAAGTTGTTGTAGGAGGAATCTGCCTGCAACAGATACGAATCCCAACCCTCGCCAGTACCGATAGCACATGCTCTTAGCCTATCCTCGAGCGTCTAAGTAGTCCTCTTATTTTGGCTATCCGCTTGCTGATGATAAGCAGTGCTGAGATGAAGTTGGGTACCCAAACCCTCATGAAATCTCTTCCAAAACCTGGAGGTAAGCATGACATCCTGATCCGGTATCTCCGAAACAGATACATGCACTCGTAGTCAATCCATCCATGACAACCCACATCGTGTCTACATTTTGCGGTGTCTCTGCAATTTGACTGTAAAATCCGATATGACATGCTCCATCTTTCACTCGAAGGTCCTTCAAGGTTGGAGCTTCCCGTGACACCTTTGACACTCACCCCTGACCTTCCAGCAGGTCAACCACCTCTCAACGTACCAGATTACGTCCCACCCTATGTCGTACCACCAATAACTCACTCGCAGATCCATGTACACCTTTTTCGTGCCCGGATGGACTGAAAACCTCGATTCCCACACTTCATCTAGCAGTTACTGTTGGTCCCAACAGTCAAAGGAACCTATATACAGCCATACCACATCAACAAGTCTCGTTTACATATAAAAAATCTGCCATCTTCCCTAACAATGCTTTGCACCTTCAATTCTCTATGTCACTTGCCTCAACCCGAGCTTTTTGATTATCCTATAAAGGTATGACTACATCAGCCTCAGACAGTTGTCACGAAGGTGCACTAAGTATCCCTCGAATCAATACATCGACCACCACGCTGGCCTACCCGGGTGGTATAAAATTCCGTAGTCATAGTCCTTAATTACATTAAGCATCTTCATCTGCTTATTGCTCACGTCCAGCTGACCCGAAAATACCTCGGACTCCTGCGGTCCATCCTTCTTCCTATTGAACAAAGTCAACACTCCCCAAGGCGAACTATTGGATCTGATAAATCATTATCCAAAAGCTCCTGAGGTGCATTGATAATCGTGCATCCCTGACAGTACAAGATGATATGGTGTCTTAGCTATCGGAGCCGCATCGTGCCGATATCTAACCGAAACTTCACTTGTCCCTCAATAGGGATACCCAGTAAACTATCGGAAACGCACCAGGAATTCCTGAACCTATGTGGGTATCTTTTCCATAGTCGTATCCTTTACTTCTCAAGTGGCAACAATGTACGCCTGAATTCAGTACATCCGCGCTAAAGATATTACAGCGCCCTTGCAGCCGCACAAAAGGTCCTGATGCCTCTGCTCCCTTTTTCCCTGAACTGTCAGCTCTCCCCCACTTATGGTTCGAGCCTACACCGGCTGCCAACCACAATCCATCAATGCGCCAAACTGACTCAACCAGTCCATACCTATCGCCAAGCCAACCACGCCTATCGGGATAGGGATGAAATCTATCGAAGACTGTAACGTCCCAAATTCTAGAGTAAAATTTTCATTTTTAAAGGCGATTTGAATACATAAAATGGGTAGGAAAATTAAATCATTTGATCCAAGTTTATTATTTACAACATTTTACATCATAATTATTAAATCAAATATAAAACCTTAACCAGCGCAAAACTTGAAAACCAAGATGTTGGATGCGATACAGTCGCGCCGCGCTCCTAATATTTATTTAGAAGAGTACTTGAAAAACATTCAAGGTGAAAAAGTAAGCAGAAAGCTTAGTAAGTTCCCCCAGATACCACACAATCCATCTCTTTCACACACATAAGGCACATACAACATCTAGGTACAACCCTAACATGGCACTACACCTTCTTTCATCCAACACTTTCGGGTAGCCAGAACGACCTATCATGCATCGTCCTTTTATCATGCAGCACCTTCATGTTGGCCAGCATGACTGTCGTGCATCGTCCTAGCCCGGGAACTGACTCGGTCCTAAATCAGCACTCGCCTATCCCAATATCAACAAAGTCGTAAGAACAAATCATATGACTACACATAAGCACTTATAGTCCTAACAAACAAACATCTGACCATTCTATATTATCCCACCTACTCATGCAACTTCAAACCTAGTATAGTGAGGAGACACACCTGATCCGCAACCTCAAGCCACACGCTTCTGATATCATCACACACTAAGCAACACGAACTCCTAACTTATCACAAAGTTGAAAATCAACAATCCAAAAGACCCAAAAGCGATCCTATGGTCCAAATTCCTAATCCACCCAAGTTTACCCAAAAATCAACTAGTCAAAGTCAAATGTCAAAAATTAACAGTCAACACCGACATAGCGCCACTATCTCCCCAATATAGCATCGCTATCTCCCAAAATCAAATCAGGGCCTTCATGATAGATAGTGTCGTTATACAGAGGATAGCGGCATTATCTATGAAACTTCCCAGAACTTCATTAAGCACTAATCCATTTAAGCAGGGGCTAATACTCTCCAGAACTCGTCCAATAGGTCTGAAACTTCAAAACTTGAAACTTTCTTAACATGCATGTCCCATGCATGTCAAATCTCATACTTAGGTCAAAAGTGAAACAATTTCATGCTTAATAGCTCAAGAGAGCTTGGCTCACTCTTTTATTTGACTCAAAGGCTCCAGAAGTCGTACAAAAAACATAAAGGTCTGAATTTCCCATCAAGTTCCAAAGACCTAGCCATAAGGGACCAAAAATTCATACAAACACCCATGACTAGTAGAAGAAGCTTATATCTACAAAAAGGCAGGAGCTTTCTACTCATAATGGTCCAGAATTTGTAGATCTTTCTTATTGCTCCTTGAAAAACACCTTCTAGCACCACCATACAACATTCTTCTCTTCAAGCAAGCTTCAAGAATGGATAAAAGAGCCGAAAACACCAAGAGGAGGCTAGAGTTCGTGAGAGACATTTCTGGGGGTGGAAGAAGAAGAAATAACGGCTACCTAGGGTTTAGAGCCCTTAAATATGGCCTAAAATCTGAGATCTAAGGTTTTGTGCATTTTGGTGTCGCTATCTCCATGATCCTGAAATACGCGTGTTAACAAGATAGCGACGCTATCTCCTATTTTTCTTAAAACCAACTTCTTTAAATCCAAACTTGGTCATTCCGGGACAGGGTCTTACAACTCTCCCCCAATTACCAGGATTTCGTCGTTGAGATCTGTGCCCGCATCCTCCTCCTCATTCCCAGACTTTAACCCATACATGTTGTCAATTACGCTCTTACAAGTCAACCATCCCACAGTTCATGATTCTAATTTCCACCAAGGACGCCTAAGGCTAACCGATACCTTAGAACTTAACCCATCATTCAATCACATGATTCATAAGAGCAATCCTAGACGGTCCTTAACTAATGTATAACCTGCTTCCTTAATCCTCACACCCGCTCAGGCACACTCATGTAATTCCTACTCCTAACACCAAGCTAACAATCTTTCCTATACGAAGTTCAAAGATTTGCGAGTCATAAACAATGGATAGCGCCAAAAACCCTCATTACGAAAGGTATCAGAAGTCACATCAAATGAACTTGATAATCCTAAGAAACAGGCCCGTCCAACTCATTGACATCCCACTTAGCCAACAAAGATTTGATATACCGTGTCGCACGCCCAACAACCATTTCCCAAAACATTAACGAATAACAACGATATACGCCCCTGAATGCATGTTGTCCTACAAGCTTCCGACACTCGCCGTCAGAAAGTTCCTACTACCTCAAGGCTACCCTGTCCAATGTGCACCACCTCGACAGAGACACGGGGGTATAAACCTAGAGGAGCTAAGTACACAATTCCAATCGTATGTCTTGCAGTCCACATGCATTCTATCCAAGGGTAGTTAAACAATCAGGGTCCAAGCACATGGTGCACAACGCATACACAGACCATCAGGCTATTCCCGCTTTACCCGTATCTAAGGACTCTCAGGATTTTCCCTAACATGTCCGGCTTACAAGCTGGATATCCAGGTTCCCTGATCTGTCCGCTGTTAAAGACTCACGAGTTTCCCGTTACGTTCAACTTACAGCTGAACTCGCAGGCCTTACCCTATTCTTCCTTAATAACTATCGCGTGCCATTCAGCTTATAGTAGAACTCGCAGGCTTTTCCGCGATTCATCCTCCCAGGTTCTCCGTGCCACCCCACTTGTAGTTGGAGTCGCAGTCCTTCCCTGATTCATCCTGCCCCTTAGTCGTGAGAATTGAACAAGCGACTAAGAATGACATCTATCACATAACAATCCGCCCACAGGGCTACACATGACCTTCTTAAATCGATTACTAACTCCTAATTCTCGAACTAAACTACTAGCTGCCAATAGATAGAAGACATAACCACATTTACCATAGAGAATAAACCCATACGGCACTCCACGACGCCATTGGTCAACAAGACGGCTCCACATCCGCTCCATCCACAAATCACCACATCCTTTCGGCTATAATTTCTTATCACGACAAGACTACACCTTCGTCTGATGCCTGGTTCAAGCCAACCAGATATCCGTGCATACAACCCATGCTACCCTATAAAGACACCCCTCCGTACTCCGACAATCATGGCCCAAGCCGAAACCAAACTGGTTCGAATCTTCACACGCTACCCGAGATGAATACCCAAACGATCCCTATATCACTGCTCAAAATCCTTCCAACCCTGAATAATTCCATCAGCACTGCCCCATCCACTCATGAGATAGTCCTATAGAGCTGAATGATTCCATCAGCACCGTCGAAGAACTCATGGTACCCGAACTACCAAACAAAAAGCACAGAGAAGTCCATATCCACTAAGCTAACCTTCAAGGTTCTCCCCCACTTGGGGCCGGACCTACCACAAGCGTAACGACTGTTACCCAAACCCGGGCTGAATGTCCAACCACAACTTTTCCTGTACGAAGCCTATAACACGAATAGGAGAGCAATCCGTCAAAAACCTCGTCTTGTCCTCCACTCAATCTTTCCACTAGTAACCTCAACATTCAAACTGACCTAATCCAAGAACCTTATCCCTCATCAATGACCCAACATCATTAAGGTGGCACAAAGGCCACCACCCTCCAAGTGACACAAAAGGATTGACAATACCAACTGCAGCCCAAAGCGATACCACCGAACCCCAAAACATATTCGACCGAACGGATGATCCAATACCGAAACTCATGCTAAGGCCGCCATTCTCATAGCGAAATAGACAAGTCGACTACTCCCACCAATAGCCAAAGACATCACTGCACAAGCACAAACACCTTCATTCAAACGAAACATAGACAAAAACTGAAGCATAATAAGGTCTGACTGGATCAACATCCGACATAGATGCCGACTTTATATAGCAACCTCCACACCTCATCGCTAGCCTTCGGGGCCTCATCACATAATTCGCGTCCAACAAAAATCCTTTAGGCGACAGACACTGGAGCCAATACCAATTTTAGAACTACAACGACCATTGACTTCTGAACATCCTTTGTAATAAAAAAACAGTGACACACGCACTCTTCACAGCAGTGTAGGGCGATAAGGCACCCGTCAAAAGAATCTGTACCTCACCCGTTACGAACAATCCCTGCTTGCTCCCCAAGGGAAACACCCAAAACTCACAAATGCACAACAAACGTCCCTAACCTATTTCCACTTCTTGCCACCATCGACCCGTCCACATTCCTAAACAGACAACGAGGCCTACCAATGTCGATCTGTAATGCAAGGGATCATCACGCGTGCTTACAGCCCAACGAAAATCGCATAGTGTCTAAATTCCTATCTCTAAGCTAGAAGTACTCCCCCACTTAGGGATCGGACCACTACGTGCTACCCACACAACCACCACCGCTCCACCCGAAAACATAGTCCTTCGCCTCACGCCAAACCCAACCACGACAAACCGTCATCACTAGCCCCTTGGAGGAAGATCTCGTGCTAACTACCCGCTTCCAATGCTAAGAAAAATAAAAGAGAAACACAAACATAGCCATGAACACATCGATATCCGTCATGGCTCCACCTCTTCGCTATAAGCTGTTAAACTTTGTTTTCATCCTTCGAGTCCTCCATCTTCACCTGATGGACTCCCATGCTCTTTAGAGTAACAGAATTTGAATCCTAACTAGCTTCCCTTGACAACATGGGACAACTAATCCGAACATGGCCATTTTGATTACACAGAACGCAAATCCTCACATTCGGTTTACCGTCTTGGCGGTAAGAGCCCTCCATTCTACCATGCACCATGAAACCTCTTCATCGATGGTTGCATCTGCACCTTAGTTTGTCCCTTCTGCCCCCACTGGGCCTCGAACTATGTCTAACTCGACACAGCAGCAGACTCTATCTCAACAAACATCTGACATCTAATAGCAGTCACGAACCCACTGATCTCTTTTCTCATCATAGCCTAGCATCGAGTCATCATTGCTTCCACCCTCGCGGTGTACCGCTCATCAAATATCGCTAGCAGCTCCGACTTGATCGAATCGATCATAGGAGGGAGCATCTCAAACACAGCCCTACTCACCTCCATAGCGACCAAATCCCGAATATCCTAATCACTCAACTCAGACCCATCCCAGCCATACGAGCCCGACCCAAGTCTCGAATCATCTCCCCTTATATCAACCTTTCTCATTCTGATATCAGGCAAAGAAACAGGTTATTACACCTACAAGTGCACTTACACACATGATTCCCTCGTCTACAGAATACTTAGATCCTTTGGGTCTCCCTTCGTTCTAGGTACAAATCATGTGCTTCCAATAGTATGGGCCCTTGTACTACCTTTCACACCTATTCGTACTTGTCTCGAAAGTCATCCCAATCTCTTAAGTTGTGTCACTCCCTTCTAACGGGCATTCGTATATCATTCATACGACCCTGCACTAAAGTGCCTAACACTTTTCCTAGTCCACCTAGGATTCCACACCTCACCTATACCGAAAGAACTTATGCTCATGCCATCAAGTCATCTCGTTAATGCGTAATCGTACGAAACAAAGAAAAGGTAGTGTAACAGCGTGTTCTGATTGGTAAGTACTCTAACTTCCTTACCTAAAGTGGTTAGGATTAGTTAGGATGACTAATTACCTCTTAGGGGTATTTTGGTCATTTTTATGTGGTGTGATGAATGAAAATGGAAATTTTGGTTCTAAGTATGAACACTTAGTTAAATTGTGTTGGATCAGATATGATGTTAGATGTCTCTGTATTGAGACTTTGAGTAGGAAAAATCGACAGGAAATCTGTTCCAGGGCATATACTGACGCTATCTAGCTAACATAGCGGTGATATGCTATCTTATGTTGTTATACTGGATTAAAATGAGAAAGTAGCATACGGCAAGGATAGCAGCATTAAGGGAGCAATTAGCGACGCTAAGGTAGATAGCGATGCTATCTTTAATAGATGTTAAACTGGCATAAATTCGCTTTAAGTCGTGTTTAGTGTCATTTGTGGGTTCAAAATACTGTAAAAACGTGGTTTTGAAGCAGGGAAGGGTTCTGGACATTCTGAAGCATTTGGAGGAGAAAATTAAAGGTATAAATCAAGATTTTAGCTTAATTCATCATGCTCTTCGTCAATTGAGGTAAGATTTCATGTTAGTTGACTCTAATTCCATGTTAGCTTGCTGAGATTATGATAGTTACACAGTATATGGTATAAGTACTTGTGATTAGGATGAATTAGAGAGACTTAACATGAGATTAGCTTGGAAAAAGGGTTTAAACTCAAACCCTAATGCATATAAGTTGTTATATTAATCCCAATAGCTTTGATTTATGCTAAACCATCGAATTAGACCTGAGATTGTGGTCTGGACAGGTTAAGTCGGACCAAAAAAGAAGTAAAGCTGAACAGCCCAGTTAGCGGCACTAACTAGGCTGTTAATGACGCTAATTGTGGTAGGGTGACATGTATGTGTTTTTCGAAGCAGAAATTAGGGAATTTGGCACCTTATTCCCGAGAAGTGTAGCTAAATAAATATCAAGTGTTTATAAGTATCACATGTGGAACCGTGTAGATATAGCAGGTGACTATCAAGAGGGGACCACACTGTTTATTAGTCCACTTCATATAGAGTGATAGCAGAGCTTCTGATCAGGTGAGTAATTAATAATTTACCCTTCTGTGATTTGTGGTTGTGAAGCCTTTGTTGTTTAATGTAAGTTGTTGAGCCTTTATGGCTTAGAGATCATTTAGGCCTTTGTGGTCGAGGGTTTGGGTTAATCACCCATTATATTTTATGATGGCCCTCATGGCCGGCTATTTTATCACCATACAAAGGGGGTACGGTGAGTGTTTGTCACTCGAGACGGCAGGGGTTGAGGAGGGGATGGGTAGCTGGTTGGAGGTGTTGTGAAAGAGCAGGGGATTGTGATGTAGTGGAAGTGTGGCTGTGTGTTTTATGTGCTTTCTTTATAATGTTGTATAATGTGATATGTGTTGATTATTCACTGGCCTTTTGTAGCTCATTCTTGTGGATGCTAACTTTGTAGCTACTAGAGGCCCCACTAAGGAGAAAGATGTAGCTCAGAGTTAGGAGCTGATGTAAGGATAGAGAGGACAATAGTAGCCCAGCTTTTAGGAAATTTTGTATGCTTTTGTATTCCCAAATATCACTTGTGTACCTCTTATATGTAACTGATACACCTCTACTCGATTTTGACATGTTAAATATGTACTAAAAACTGAAACATTTTGGGTTTATTTGTTATTATAAATTGTGTGTTACAAGTTTGTATCAGAGTCAAGGTTTAAGTAAATTAGGTCTCTATAGAGTAAATGCCTAGACTTGAAAAGAGATAATGAAAATTAGGGATAGGAGGAGGATGCTTGACAACGCCTAGTAATATCATGTATTTTAGTCGTTGTTAGGCCCTATTCTTGGTGAATTTATATCATAGATATGTGGTATTTCTCACTTTTTGTGCTAGTGCTTGTGTGCAAGAAAATGTTAAAAACAGGGACTAAAAACGGACAAATGGAAGAACTTTGGATCAAGTCAATATCAGTCGAATGAACATGCACGCCGTGGGAAAGAAGTATGCGTGTCGCGCCATGTCATAGATCAGGCGATTCAAAAAGCGAAAAAACGGGGATAAGGTTATACGCGCGTCACGGCTTTAGGCTTTGCGTGCCGCGGATTGACAGATTTCTCAAGTATAAATAGAGGTCTTTAGATCGGATTTTGGAGGCAAAGATCGAACCCTAAGGTGGACTTACGGCTTCTTTGACTCAAGTTTCCGAATTTCAGCAACCATTCTTGGTATTTCTTATGTTTGCACTTTTAGTTTAATGTTCTTTAGTTTAAATTAGCTTCTAGCCTAGTGTTTATGGATTGTTCAAACCAGTATCTTTAGTCTAGGGCTATTTATTTTCGAGTTTCAGTACATTGGATCTTCTATTTTGGTTTATAATTCAAGTAATCATTCGGTTCATGTTTTTATTGCACTTTTTAGCTTTAATTGTGTTTGGATGTGTTTGAATGCTATTGGATTGTTTATTTGTTTCTGGTTTCTGAATTTGGTTTCTGATTTCAGTAAGCAATAATAGTTTAGGATTGGATTTGGTTTAGTTTAGTTGATGTTTGAATTGAATTTTGGAATTTGCTTTGGAATTGTGTTTTTGTTGGATTTTTGGAAAAGTAGAGTTAGTCCCTCTAGCTGTAGTGTGACACTACAGTTGGTAAACTATCGTCCTATCTTGACCACCAAACTCCCGTGGATCGACCATTGCTACCGCTATACTAGTGTGAGGTTTATTTTCTTATTTTTGACCGTATAACGCCCCCTGCGTTGCCAAATTTTGGTGTCGTTGTCGGGGAGTTGTGAGCTTAGGATAAAACGATCTGTAGGGAGTTGTTTTGTGATTTTGGATTTAGTTTTGGTAATTGAGTTTATTTAGTAATTTCATTTTGGTCTTGGCGGTCGTTTTGCATTAGTGTATAAGTACCCGTCGGGGTGGGCATACATCACCCTTGCTTTTTGACTTTGAGATTAAGGGAACCACGTGCAATAACCATGTGCTTAGGCGTTTTTTTAATATGAGTCCTAGTAGTGTAGTCAGAGAGGATGTTACCAATGAGCCCTTGGGCGAGGTAACGGGGGGAGCACCAATTATACCCCTAGTTTCTGAATTTCATGTGGGAAGCACAAGTGCTAGTGGTGGTGCGGTTTCAGCCCCCGTACCAGTACCATCATACACTCAGCCTGTAGTCCAACCTTTAAGCCAACATATTACCAACCCGCTAGGAAATCCTGTGTCTGCTGCGATGGCTTGGGGAGCGCCGACCCGATATGGCAACCCATTACCGCGACAGTAGATACCGGTTTCACAACCACAACTTTCACAACCATTACCATCACAATACCAGCAACCCATTTTTAAACCACAACCAGTTATTCAACCTATACCACCACAAACCCAAATCCAACCACCACCTCAAATACAACCTCAGCAACCACAGTACCAGTACCAAGAGGCAGACACAGTGTATGACGAGGAAGACGAGGGATGGATGCCCTATCATCCAGTCCAGCCACAGCAACAATGGAACAGAGGTCGGGGACTGACAACGCCTAGTAATATCAAGTATTTTAGTCGTTGTTAGGACCTATTCTTGGTGAAATTATATCATATATATATATTGGTATTTATCATTTTTTGTGCTAGTTCTTGTATGCAAGAAAATGTTACAATCAGGGACTAAAAGCGGACAAATGGAAGAAGTTTTGAGGATAAGGCCAAAACAGACGAATGAGTACGTGCACCGCAGGAAGGAAGATATGTGCGTCGCGCCACGTCAAAGATGAGGTGGTGAAGAGAAATTCAAATGACGAAAAAACAGGGATAAGGCAGTACGCGCGACACGGCTGGAAGCTTTACGTGCTGCGGATTCTAATTTTTCACAAGTATAAATAGAGGTTATTAGGTCGAAATCAGAAGGCAAAGAACGACCCCTAAGGTGGACTTAAGGCTTCTTTGACACCAAGTTTCGGATTTCAGCAACCTCTTTTGGTATTTCTTATGTTTTCACTTTAATTTCATTATTAGTTTAGTTGATTTAGCTTTTAGCTTAGTATTTCTGGATTGTTTCAAACAGTAGCAGTAGGCTAAAGTTATTATTTTCGTGTTTCTAGTACTTTAGATCTTCTGGTTTTGATTTTAATACAAGTAATCATTCAGTTTATGTTTTTGTTGCATTTTTGGGTATTTATTGTGTTTGGATGTGTTTTGAATGCAAGTGATTGGTGTGTCTGTTTCTAATTTTTAGTTTTGTTTCTGATTTCAGTAAGAAATCTTAGGTTAGAACTTGGTTTGGTTCAGCTTAGTTTATGTTTGATTTGGATTTTGGGCTTTTTTTGGAAATTTTCTTTTTAGTATGTTTTTGGGAAAGTAGAGTTAGTCTCTCTGGCTGTAGCGTGACACTACAGTTGGTAAGTTATCGTCTTGTCTTGACCACCAAACTCCTGTGGATCGACCCTTACTACCGCTGTATTAGTGTGTGTGAGGTTTATTTTCTTATTTTTGACCGCACGACAACCCCTGCGTGTCAAATTTTGGCGTCGTTGCCGGGAAATTTGAATCGTGAGCAGTTCGTGTTTGTGTATCCTGTGACAATTGAGTTCCATCAAGCAGTCAACTGTCTAAAAGGGGTAACTCTTTCTCCCTTATTCTGAAATATTTTTTGTACAACGGCGACGTTGTACGGTTTTAAGTGTGGGGTGCGGACGGTCGAAAGAGTATTATTTTTTTAAAATTTTTGCGGGAAATGATCAATTTTCAAAAAAAAAATTGGCAATTTTTCAAAATTTTTAATAGATTGTAATTTTGAAACGAATAGTTTGTGAATGTTATAGCATTGGTATTTTTCAAGAAATACTGTTTAGTTGTTATCATGCTATTGGTTTAGTCAAATAAGTTGAGTTTTAGGAGTTAGAAGATTGTGATATTTTAGGATTGGAATTTAGGAAGGGACTGACAATCAGTGGCCTTTGTTGTTCGAGCTGGTAGGTCTAAAATGGATGGCCTAGAAGAGACACTTATGCACCTTACCACCTAAGATCGTCTAGTCTAGGATGGCCTTTCCGAAAGCTCGTTACACGGACAACATCGAAAGTCATGGATAGTTCTTTAACGGCCTTTAGAATCTGAATGAGTATGTACACTTCGTTGTGGACAGAAAATTTGTAATCAATGGTTCTTTAGAAAGTCATGAATTCCAAAGCATATTCTGGTTATGTTTGCAAAAACTATTTCAATCTAACTCTGGGAACAATAAGCTTTGAAATTGAACATGTTCAAAATTGTTTGAGTCTTAGTTAAAATCTATTAAAAACTCTCTTGCTTGGGGACAAGCAAGGCACAAGTGTGAGGTGTTTGACAACGCCTAATAATATCAAGTATTTTAGTCGTTGTTAGGCCCTATTCTTGGTGAAATTATATCATATATATTGGTATTTCTCACTTTTTGTACTAGTGCTTGTATGCAAGAAAATGTTAAAATCAGAGACTAAAAGCAGACAAATGGAAGAAGTTTTGAGGATAAGGCAAAAACAGTCGAATGAGCACGCGCGCCGCGGGAAGGAAGACATGCGCATCGCGCCACGTCAAAGATGAGGCGGTGAAGAGAAATTCAAATGACGAAAAACAGGGATAAGGCAGTACGCGCGACGCGGCTGGAAGCTTTACCCGCCGCAGATTCTAATTTTTCACAAGTATAAATAGAGGTTATTAGGTCGAAATCAGCAGGCAATGAACGACCCCTAAGGTGGACTTAAGGCTTCTTTGACTCCAAGTTTCAGATTTCAGCAACCTCTTTTGGTATTTCTTATGTTTTCACTTTAATTTCATTATTAGTTTAGTTGATTTAGCTTTTAGCTTAGTGTTTACTGATTGTTTCAACCAGTAGCAGTAGGCTAGAGTTATTATTTTCGTGTTTCTAGTACTTTGGATCTTCTGGTTTTGATTTTAATACAAGTAATCATTCAGTTTATGTTTTTGTTGCATTTTTCAGTATTTATTGTGTTTGGATGTGTTTTGAATGCAAGTGATTAGTGTGTTTGTTTCTGATTCTAAGTTTTGTTTCTGATTTCAGTAAGCAATCTTAGGTTAGAACTTGGTTTGGTTTAGCTTAGTTTATGTTTGATTTGGATTTTGGGCTTTGTTTGGAAATTGTCTTTTTAGTGTGTTTTGGGAAAGTAGAGTTAGTCCATCTGGCTGTAGCGTGACACTACAGTTGGTAAGCTATCGTCTTGTCTTGACCACCAAACTCCCGTGGATCGACCCTTACTACCGTTGTACTAGTGTGTGTGAGGTTTATTTTCTTACTTTTGACCGCAAAAAGACCCCTGCGTGTCAGGGACCTCCGAGGAGATTTCAACAACCACAGCAACAACAAGGGCAGCAGTATTACAACAATGAGCATTATAATGGTAACTTTGTTCCACCTCTATATTTTGCTCAACCTAGGGGGCAATCGGTTGCATCACACTTCCAACCCAGGGAGTATGATGATGCTTCGCCCATATACTTTCCTGAGAATGTTGAAAATCAAGTAGAAATTAGGCCACAACTTCTAGACATATTACCTGAATTTAGGGGCCATAAACAAGATGATCCTTATAATCACCTTTACGGATTTCTAGCTATAGCCAATGCGAACACCTCTAGAAATACAAATAGGAATACTTTTAGGTTAAGATTGTTTCCCTTTACTTTAAAGGACAAAGCCAAATATTGGTTTACTTCACTCCAACCTAATAGTATTACTACTTGGGAGCAACTGAAAGCCAAGTTTCTGCAAGAATTCTATCCAGCTAGCAAGACCACGGAGATCAGGAGAGCCATTCAGGACTTCCAACAGAAGCCAGGAGAAGCATTCCATGATGCGTTTGATAGATTAAAGGAGCTTCTGAGATCTTGCCCACATCATGATGTGCCGCGGTGGCAGCTGGTGAAGATATTTTTCGACGGGGTAGACCTAACAAACCAGGCCATGATTAATGCATCATCCAGTGGGACAATAATGATGCAGGAGCAGATGACGCCTGGCGATTCTTGGAACAACTCAGCAATGGATCGAAAGAAAAATTTTCTGCCAGGAAGCCTGTGAGTACAGCCGCAGCAGTAGGTGCAGATGCTGACTGGAAGAAGGAAGTGAAGAAGGAGATTGGGGAGTTAAATAGGAAATTCGATAGGTTGATGTCTACTTGCAAAATGGACCACAGAATCAGCAACAGGGTAATCAACAAGGACAAAGGACGCAGGAAGTTAATCAAGTTCACGGTCAAGGTCAATGACAATATAATAATGGACGACCTTACAGGCCTTACAACCAAGGAACTCAGAATTTCAACAACCAGTCCTATAACAACAGACAGAACAACTACCAGGGACAGCCCCCCAATCAACCTAGACAATTTTAGCCTGGGAATAACGGTGGTCCTAGTGGGAGTACCAGTAGCAATAGGGGGCCGACCAATGCTAGTAGCAATGCCTCGAAAAGCCAGGAGAACATGATAGCCAAAATGTACGAGCTTGTGAATGCTAGTCAGTAGCAAACCCAAGCGAATGCCAAAGCTATTGGCAATATGGAAAGGCAAATAGCTCAGATGGCTGAGGATCAACAGAAAAGAGACAGTGGCAAATTACCAAGCAGTACTGAGATGAACCCAAACCATATACAAATGGCAGGAAAAGAGCATGTGAATGCTATTGAGACTGAATGGAGAAAGGTCACGGAGGAGGATTTGGTAGAAAAGGAAGGTGAAAGTAAGACTGAAGAGAGTAAGGAAAAGAGTGAGGAAGGTGACCAAGTTAAGAAGGACAAAGAAGTCCAGAAGGATGAGCAGCCAGTTGTAGCTGGTGTTAAGCAGAATAAGAAGGATAAGAGGGTGAAAAAGAAGCAGGAGGTGCCTAGCATGCCAAGTGGGCCATCGATCAACCAACCTCTATGGGACGAATTGAAGAATGCGCCAGAGGATAGGAAGATTCTTCAGGAGATGTGTAAAAAGAATAAGAAGGTCAAAGTGCCAACGCCAAAAATGGTGAGATTGACCGTCAAAGCAAGCGAGGCTCTGTTAGGGACATTGCCTAAGAAAGAAAGAGATCTCGGTTCACCGTTGATCACTGTCACGGTGGGTGATGTTATCATTAGGAATACCTTGCTGGATTTAGGAGCAAGTGCCAATGTGCTGCCAGGATACCTTTATGACAAGTATAAAAATAAGGAACTAGAACCCGTAAAAACGGTGTTACAGTTGGCGGATCAGTCGACAAAGGTTTCTCAGGGAAAGCTAACAAACGTGGTAGTCAAGGTTGGTGACTTCTTTTATCCTATAGATTTTCTGGTGATGGAGTATGAGAGTTTAGAAGACGCGCCTGCGTTAATTTTGGGACATCCATTTTTAGCCACAGCGGGGGCTGTAATGGACTGTAAGACTGGAGACATGGACATCTCTTTCGGGACAAGGAAACGTAGGCTGAACATGTTTGGGTGCCCGATATCGTTGCCACCGGGGTATAACGAAAAGTATTTGAACAACAGACCACTTATGGCACCAAGGGCAAAGGATAAAGATAAGAATCAGGTTCAAGGAAATGGAAGTGATGAAGAAGAAATTTTGTGGGAAGCGAAAAAACATCCATTGGCAACAGTGGATAAGATGCAGCTTTTAGATATGCTCGAAATGATGGAGTTGAAGCACCAACAATATGAGAAGGACACACGGTGTAGGGAGGCAAAAGTCTTCCAGATTCTGGATGCTCAACAACAATGGATCAGCCAAGTGAGCGATCGTATGACATAGCTTACAACATTGCTAGCAAAATTGGTCCATGAGTTTGCACCTGAGATGAAAAGGATGATGCCACGAGAAGAAAGGGAGGAATAATGAGCAGAACGTATGGCTGAAGACGTTAAACTTAGCGCTTGTTGGGAGGGAACCCATCTGTAAATAGGTTAGGTATAGTGTTTTTAGAAGTAATTAGGAAATATCATTATCATCATTGCAGGTATTCGTGGTACGAGGCAAGTGTGGGGTTAAACGAAGAACTTTGGAGGATTTAGAAGGCACGACGCATCATGGAGTAAAGCGCGACGCGGGATCGCAATGTAACCCGATGCGCAGGTGTTAAATTGGACACGTGCGTCGCGGAATTTGATCAGACGGAAACCGCCTTTATAAGTTACGTCTCCCTCATCGCACCACACACAAACACATACGACGCGCAGAGACAGAGCACCCCTCGATCACTCGATTTTTCTCGTTTTTCTTACATTCTAGTGTATCCACTACTACGGTATGCCTTCTGGAACTCGTTATTTCAAGTTATTACGTGCATTTAGAGTGTGAAATTGATTGAAATAGTGAAAACTAGAAAACTTAGAAAATCGGCAATGTTGGCTCGTAGGATGTGAAATGGAAGGTTGATCGATAAACTTGGGGTTTAAAAACCTCAAATTGAGATATGTGCGAACTTCAAAGTTCACTACTTTTGACAAGTAGGAGGTGGTAGAAGAATGAAAGAAAGAGTTGAATTATCAACTTCAAGGAGAAAGAATTGAGATAGGTGAATCTCAAACGCATCGAGAGAGTGTTGTAAATTTTGACGAGTTGTAAGGTGAAGAAATGGAGAGTTGTGGTGTTAACTCTCAGGATGTTAAATGTTGTCATCGTGGTGAATTTGGTTGAGGTTGGGGATTGCCCTAAATCGATCCGAGGTGTTTTTAGTTGTGGGAGTGTGATCATCCCTTCCCTCCCCCTCCTCTGCCCCCCCCCCCCCTCGTGGCTGATCAAGGAGATGGGAGGAAAATGTTTTGGTGTTTGCTGAATATATTGGCTTTATATATAGCTAATTTTGAGGAGTATGTTGAATGGTTATGATTTTTTAAATTAAATATTGATGTATGTAAGAAAGTTGCTATGTTAAATATTTGGTGTAATTAAGCAAGTAGATTTGAGTAGAAAGTGATTATGGTTGTGATGGATAGGAGTATATCCTTAGCAATCGAACCTATCCCTACCATGGATGTAAAGGTGAAAGGAGGTAAATGTAGTGGTGTTATGGTATAAGAACAAGGTGAGTAAAGGTTAGCTAAGGTGCAGTGGAAACGTCAAAAGGAGTTAATATGAATTGGGAATTAGAAGACGAGGTGAAAAGCAAGTATCTACACTTAATTGAAAGATTTCGGGGACGGAATCTCTTTAAGGGGGGGAGAACTTGTAACACTCAAAAGTCAAGTTTGTATAGTTTTGACTCATAATAGCATGTGCGGGTGTTTAGGAAGTTTTAAGTAAGTTTTGGTGTTTTGGTAAAAGAACAAAGTGTGCAAAATAAAGGATGGATTAAATATTGGGGTTTGGGATGTTAGAATGTTATGTGTGGGTTAAATGTTTATTTTATGGTCTGAGACGAAGTATAAATGCTAAGTTTTAAATTCTGGGTCAAAGGAATGAAAAATTATGAAAAATGTATAAGAATTTCCTTATCATAGAGTTTTAGCGACGCTATTGTCTAAGGAATAAGCGGCGTTATGTAAAGTAGGTTGCTATTCTGTGTGTTGGTATCAAAAGTTAAGACCAGGCGAACTTTCAGAAGTTAGTGACGCTATGATTAATGTTAGCGACGCATGACAGACTTCCACTTTAAGCCTTTAAGTTGATCATTTGGGCTGTTTCTCATTTCTAAACAGAAGGTTCGGGAGAATACGAGTTTTAGAGCTATTTTGGAGTCAAATTCATCATTTGGATGTGAAAATCAAAGGGGTTTTACACCCAAAACAAATATTGAGGTTAGTGTGTTCATGTATATGTATTTGCTAAGTAATTTTGATTTAATTGTTGAATTATGGTGGACATGGAAATTGAGGAACGAAGGGTTTTATGTGTATAATGGAATAGGATGTTGTATTCCTTAGTTTCTGGGCGTTTAGGGGTTAAAACGGGGATTATGTGAAAACCCATGGAGGAAGGCCTTGTTCATAGTTAGTGGCGGTAACTATGAACAAGTTAGTAACGCTAGCATGTTTGGGTGGGGCAGTTTCATGAATTTTGTTGTTTAAGCTGAATTGGTGATATATTATGTCTAATGAATGTTTAAATTTTGTTCCCCTGTAAACAATAAGGTGTAAGGAAGCTTACAAACATCAAGTTTAGCTTCTTTTGATCTTGGATTAAGGTGAGTAACTTTACTTAACCTTAAATGGTGTACTTGTTGGATTAGGTGTCTAAGCCATGACTAATAATTTGTATTTACCTAATTAATAGTAGCAAAGTCCATTTGGGTTGCCCTCATAGCTAGAGGTTTGGTAGAAAGTTCAGTAGAGAGAAAGATTGATTTATTATATGATTAATAAATCAATAGAAATAAAAGAAATAGTTTGTTAATATATCAAAGTGATAATATATTAATTAGAAACTATATTAATTGATTAATAATTAATCAGGAATTAATTGGATTAATTTTGTGGCATTAATTAGATTAATCAAGAGGACAGGGGCTAAAGTTGTTCCAACTCAATAGTTGAATTGGACACGCGTGGCTCGGTCATGTATGGGCCGCGGCTCGGGTGACATGCGCGGCTCGGCCATGTATGGGCCGCGGCTCGCGTATCAGAAATCCGGAAAATGGCTTAGAGATAGGGTTTATCTCTGTTTGAAAGTCAAATGAGGTTTATCTCTAAGGGTCATTTGGTAACCTATAAATAGGGACCCCTGGACCTCATAATCAAGTGCAATTCTCTTCTGTTCTCTCTGGAATTTTCGTGACCTGTCCCTCTGGCTCCCTGGGTGTGATCTCATTTGAGGCAAGACACTTGTGCTGCTTAGCTTCAAGATTAAACTAAAGGTTAGTTTTTCTGATTTATTTCTTTAGTTAATTGTATTTGGCCTTTAGGAAATTAGTTACATGTTCAAAGTAAGAAAACATAGATCTTATCTAGGTTGTATGTGAACTTAGGGTTTTAGTTCATAGATTTGTAGAAAACTAGTTGTATGTGACATGTCCCTCTGGCTCCCTAGGTGTGATCTCATTTGAGGCAGGACACTTGTGCTGCTTAGCTTCAAGATTAAACTAAAAGTTAGTTTTTCTGATTTATTTCTTTTGTTAATTGTATTTGGCCTTTAGGAAATTAGTTACATGTTCAAAGTATGAAAACATAGATCTTATCTAGGTTGCATGTGAACTTAGGGTTTTAGTTCATAGATTTGCAGAAAACCTTTCAGTGGTATCAGAGCTTTTGTTTGTTTTCTTGTTGAATGGTTGTAATAGTTTTCCAAAAATTAGGGTTTAAAGCTTATAAACCCTAATTGGCCTAATTTCGATTCTGAGGTTTAGGATTTTTGAAACCCTAGCCCCTCCCCCCTCTTTTTCGATTTTCTGGTTGGGGTTTTAGGAGGTTTTCTTTTTTTGGTAACTTTAATTGGTTAATTAAATGGATAACCTTAAACCCATTTTGTTTGAATTTCGATAATTAGGGGTTTGAGATAGGTTTAAATTAATTTGATTAATTTGTGATACCTATCTACATTTGAATTAATTTAATTAATTGTTTAATTAAAAGATAATTCAAGGGATTTAATTTAATTTTAATTTAATGGTTAAATTTCGAAAATTAAAGGATAAATCCTAAATATTTTAAAAGGTTTAAAATATCTAGATTTAATTAATTTAATTAATAGTTTAATTAAAATGTAAATTAAATCGAATTTAAAGGTTTAATTTAATTTGAAATTTAATAGTTAAATTTCAGGAAATTAAAAGATAAACTAGGGATATTTTAAAAGGTTTAAAATACATCTTATATATATTATTAAAAGTTAATACTATATGTATAAGATAAATTGGTTAGTCAAATCAATAGTAGGCCTCATTCACGAAGCTGATCTATAAAGTGGGTATAAGGAGACTGCATATAAAATGGCGGTCTAATGGGTATCCACTCTCACCCGCCGCTCGCCTGATCAGTGGAGGGTCGTTAGCCGAACGGTTTTGATAGGACCGCTTAATCATTAAAAGTATAATGATCAAAGTACTAGAACACTTTACAAAGTCCCAATCGAGTTACTTTAGGAAAAATGTGAATTTGATGCTAATCCATGAAATTGCACATTGCACCTTATGAAACATTGGTGGAGCGTGTGTGGTTTACCGACACACCAATAGGGGTTCATAAAGAGTGGCAATGGGTTTCTCGGGTGTTATCATTGTTGATGGAGCATGTGTGGTTAACTGGCACATCAATTTGAGATAGCAATTGACCCCGAGAGTACCAACCTAATTTGCATGGTTATTCACACCCGGTTTGTGATCCTCGGCATCCCAGTCACAAATGGTGGGGCATATCCGAGGTTAAACATGCCATTGAACAGTTCAATGAATCTCACAGATCTAGGAATTTCATAAGACTGAAATTGATAAATGTTATCTACCTTAATGACCACTATGTTGTGATTACGGCATCCCTCTTCACAGCATAGTTGGGGTATTTTGGATCCTAGCCTTGTTAAATAATAAATTGGGTAATTATTCAAAAGGATTAATTAAACTAATAAATTCAAATTTTATATATGTCTGAAGAAAGTGCCATTCTCCTCCTTCCCCTCCTTCACCCATTTCTGAGAGCTTATGAAAGCACCTGTTAAATATGGTAAGGCTGACTGGCCTCGACTGTGTGATATGGTTTTACAATTAGAGAATAGTTCTTAGTTTTGTTGGCGAACCATATCCGACTGAGTGTCCGCTCCCAAACATGGCATCACACAGCAGCTTATGATGAGCATGACTCCTTGACTATTGTGTCCAAGGAAGTTCGTTGCCTTATGCTATTGATCATTGACCCCGAGTTCCGCAGGGATTTAGAATTCCTGGGGTCAGATAAGTTAGCGCAGCTGGTTGAGGAAAGGTTTCGAGAACTGGTTGAATATAGGGAACGAACTAGGATCTTCAAAGAGCTTGAAGTTGCAAGCTATAAGGAAGTAGCACCAGTTTGCGTGTTCCCGAGATTGAGGGATACATAGGCGAGCAGTTTAAAAGTGGTTTCCCTTTGTGATCGAAAGTTAAGCATTAGCTCGACTCGCTGATCTGTTCATCCAGATGAACAGAAAGGGTAACCGGATAAGACAATTGTGGAAATGCAGTCAATGTCAACTCTGTATGAGTCGTTCATGGAGAAGCATAGTTCCATTGATTCAGCCGCTTCAGGATTGAGTCCAGTATTAAGGTGCATCAAGAAATGATCCAGATCGCCTGGACCGATTGTTCGATGTTTCAAACTGCGAATCTATAAGGTAGGACACAGTCACAGAAAGATTGGAAAAATGCTCCAAAGCCAAACCGTTTGGCAAACTCAGTAATATCTTAAAACTCAGAATACCTGATCCTCATTTGAAACGACCGAAAATTTGTAATATAAAAATATGTAAATAAATATGTGTGTAATATAAGTTTTATATGAAATATTATGAGAAATTATGGTCGAAGGGGTAAAACGGTCTTTCGACAGTTATAAGACCATTACGTAAAACCATATGTATATGTGAGATAATAAAATAAACAATAAGAGTTTATGTGAAATTTAGACTTTTTACCGCGTGAATAGTGAATTTTGACCAAAAAGGGTAAATTGGTCATTTGACCAATTGCAGAAATTATTATAAAAATTTATTATATTTTAGGACTAAAAATGTAAAAGAAATGATTCCATGGAAAGATAGTTAGTTTTGGTGGCCAAAATTCAAGAAAGTTAACTTTAGGGACCAAAACTGAAAATATGAAAAATATAAAAGTGAGAAAAATATCTCATTAAGGCTCATAATTCAGTAGAAAGACTCTAGAGACGGGAGAAGAACTGATCTTGTGAAATTCGTGAAGTTGAAGCAAGGAAATTGGAGAAGTCAATACTTGGAATTTGTAATTCCAACCTTCCAAGGTAAGAAATCAAAACTCTAGTCAAGTTCTTGATGATATTTTTGAGGAAACTGAAATTTTGTAATTTCAGTAATGGAACACAAAGTTAAGAGGCTTAACACTTCCATTAAACCAAGTTATAAGTACTTAATCAAATAATATGGAAGTAGGATGCTATTTCTCAAAGAATTGGGATTTTGATCAAGAACCCTAGAATTTGAGTTCTTGTGATTAATCCGATTTTTATGGTTTAAAACTTGAAGAAATTGAAGGGTTTTAGTCTTGGGATAAACCCCTATCGATTAAGTGATGAATTCAGCCCTTAATATGAGAAATTGAGAAATTGTAGCATAAAATCGGGGAAAAACTGGGCTGCTGCTCGACAGGCGCGGTGCGCCCCTACCCTGGGCGCGGTGCGCCCAACGCCTGGAACGAAAATGCAGTTTCAGCTCAAGAGTCCTCTGTTAAGTGATTTCTAATTTTTAGAAATGGTTCAAATCTTATCCAATTGACCTCAAATTTTAAACATAGGTCTAATATAGTCCAAAACTTTATAAAATTTTATCGGAATTAAAATACGACCCTCCGAGGGTACTGTAGTAAAATACGTATAAAATACAATTTAACTAAAGTTGAGTTTTACCCTTGCTTTGATTATTTATGGTATAATAAGGACTCTAACATGTTATAGAGTCAACTAAAATATAAATTAATGTACCATATAAAATATATAGGTGCAAGTCAAATAATCGGACACCGAAAGGGTAAAGAACCGAGGGATGCCTAAACGACGCTTCAAGAATTATTTGGTGAGTACATGTAGCAATTTACCCATTTTGGGATACATGGCAAGTAAGTAAGTATTTTCAGATTTCATATATTATTTTTATATGTGAAAAATATTTGCAAAAATGGTCCTTTTTCTAGTTTAAATAGAAAGTTAATTGCTATATTGGAAAGTATGATTCTTGATGATAGCCTAAATTATGATAGAGATATGTTTGAGCCAAAAGCTTGGCATTTAGCCATTTCTTGTGCAAGTAATGTTTTGCTTTCAGAAAAGTATTTTATGTTTGACTGGTATTGTGACTAGCATTGTTAGTAAGGGAACTATGTTCCAACCTACCCGGGTTAGGTAAGGAGTCTACTGGGGACAACCCCCTTCGCGAAGTAGACTGCCTCAGCAATTCTACCGTTAGTATTGATCCGTTCTTTCTAATTGTAGAGACTTGGGGTATCACTTATAGTGATTAATGCCCTAAGTATAAAAATCCCAGCAAGTTTATAAAACCAGTCAAAGGAAGTATAAAAGATATTATTTTTGCAAAGTTTAATATACGATGCTTTCGAAAAGTGAAAAAGTATAATATGTGTATATTATGTAGTTTTGACAAAGACTTACGTTATGAAAGTTTATAAAAGTTAGTAAAAGAAATTTTAAAGTTTGAGTCTAAAACTCATGTAACTCACGAGACAATTTGTCTTACGTATTTTATTTTTATGCCATGTATTCCAGGTTCAGGTATAAAGCTATGAGATAGTTTGAAGTTGCTAAATAAACACTAAGTGCAAAGGAGTGGAGCTGGATACAGCTTCCAAATTTGGTATTGGTTGAATCCGTTTCTCTTAAGCTTATGGTTTGATATGTGTTGTAACTCCCCTTTTGATTTTATTTAAACAAATAACATGGTTTTTGTTAAACCATACTTGTAAAATATGTTTTTATGTATTAAAAATGGTTTGAAAAGTTGGGGCGTTACAAGTTGGTATCAGAGCCATAGTTTAAGCGAATTAGGAATGGATCATTCCACTCCTAGGCTTAGACTAGTAAAATAGTCAGTCAAAGTGAGTTACACAAATTGTTATGTCTTAAGGAATTAAGACATTATCTGTTAATGGAATTATATGAGTATATTTATAAGTTAAAAGTAGCTAATTGATACTAGTGAACAGTGGAACCGAGCGGAAACATTGGGAACAACATGTGTAGGTGATTATGGTAATATGGGCCCGTATTATCATAATCACAGGATGCGTATTGTGACTAGTGTAACCGCGAGGTAGTACTGGAAAACTGGTAGAAGAAGTAGTAAGCTAATATTTATGGCATGTCTGGGGAATGACATATAATATATAATATACAATTAAGAACTTGTAAATACATGGTAGGAAGTATTTGAGACAATGAGTTATATCTTATTGTCAAGTTAGAATCATAATATGACTAAAAACATGTAAAATTGGTGATTAAGTTCTTGACAGCTTTGACTTTTTATAAGAGTCAAACTTAGAATGCAACTATGAAATTACTTGGACTATGTATGAGATATCTTGAAATTGAGCGTGGAATTATGAAACACTATATGTAATAAATTAGAAACACCAAAGAATCAACATTTGTAGAGTTGGTTTGCTAGGTAGCAATGAAGGACAAAATTGACTTGTAAAAGTCTAAAATGGGACAATAGTTGGGAATTTATATTTGTAATCAAGAAGCTAGTAAATATGACTTATGAAATCTGCTTACACCACAAGATGATAACATTGATTTGGGGATACGAGTATTTGGGTTAAACATCATATAAAACACCATTTAGTCGTAAAAAGACTATAATTGCAATATTTTAGTTAAATTTGCCGTGTTAAGTCAAATGAAAGAAAGTTTAAGAAATAACCTCAAGACTTGAACAACATGATTCATTGTCATGTTATTATACTATACTAAAAGGAAATTGAAGGTTTGGGTCAAGAAAAGTTATGTAATAATAAGAATGAAAATAAGAAAGTATTATGACAGAACTTGTATGTCAACTTAAACTGTAAAACTGTACAAATCTACAGGTCCAAAAATTTTGTGGCATACATGAAAAGAAAGCTACAGATGTCTAGTTTCTAAATCAAAAAGCGGTGATTCGTTTCGATCCTCCTAGAATGAGTTATGTTGTTTTTCGTACATGGTATTCTGTTTCGGTAAATTCTGTCCCACTTGGGAATACGAATGTATATGTTAATATAATGCTCAAAGAATTGAAAGAAAACCATTATTGGTATATAGGGATGTATTATGAGTAATTAGAAGTGTTAAAGAACATAATAGAAGTCTAAATAACTTAATGAAATAAGCTTAGAAATGTTATAATACGTATGAAAACTTGTATTGGTTTTATGATTTTACCTTGAATATAAAATGTTATGGTTATGTAATTAATAAAAGAAAGAAGATTTTATGGGGATTAAGAGTATGTAAAGGAGTTTGTAAATATCACAAACATAATGTGATATTAATTTATTAGAAAAGTTGAGTTTTGGTTAAGTCTAAAAATGACTTAATCGGAAATGATTAAACTAAAAGGTTGCCGTTTTAGCAAATACGAACCCGTATGGGTATGGAATGAATTTATATCAACATTAGTATATTGTTGGGTTATATAACACTGACTTAAACAAACGTTTACATGAATTTTGGATTAAATTGTCAAAATGGGACAAAAGGGCAAAAATGTCCAAAATGACTATTATGGTTTAAGAGTCACACTTAAACCTTGGAATGGAATTAGATAATACTAGAAAGAGTTTATATATGATTTAACACATATGATGTGTTTAGTTGTGTAATTAGTTCTAACATCTTAATAAAATGGGAATGATACGCGGGGTACCTAAGAAGATGAGAAGTGTACTCATAAGAGTACTGTAAGAAAGTTGAAGAACGAAAAAGACATGATTATATTAGTAAGTATAATGAATAAGTGAGACCGATATCATATAAATAATAAATGAGGACGAAAGAAGTATTTGGGTTGCTAATATGTAAATTGTAAAAGTATTATAAGAAAAAGTGACATAATACATGTATTGATGGAAGTAATACATATAATTTAAGGGAAATAAATGAAATCACTTCATAGTATGGTAATGGGTAAGAAGTATGAGAAATTGAAATTTCATAAACTATGAATTAAGAACGAAAGTAACAATTGAGTCATTAATAAAAGTTAAGACGTGAAGGTAGTATATGTACAGAGTGATACGGGATATGTAGTTATAGAAAGTAATACATGTAGATTAAAGAGTGGAAAAGAATGTGGAAACTTTATAACATATATCTAAATTTGGTTTAAGTAAAATGTCCGTTAAGGAACAAAATTTTACAAAGAAAGATTTAGTGTATTTTATAAACCTTGCTTACATGCAATTTATGTCTAACCGTATTTAGAAAAGTTTTATAAGTAAAGAATATGGTGAGTATAACCTCACATGTTTTTTGGTAAATATATAAGAAGAATTGCAAAGTATATTGCTACTTTTGATAAAAACATGGAAGTATGAGACTATTTTGTAAAATAAGAGTTTGAAGGATGAAAGTCATAAGGAAATAATTTTTATTAAGTTAAATGAAGAGATTCGCGTATGAGTGAAATAAAGTAAAAAGGAAAGCGATTTAAACATGGAGTAAGAAGTATATGAATGAACAGACGTTAAAAATTTAGAAAAAAATGAATAGAATGATTGAAAGGGCATTTTGGCCAATTAATAAAAGTAATATATATATATGTTGTTATGAGTATTTTGGATATTAAAAAGGAAAAGCTTGGGAAAAAGGTGGTGATTGAAGTAAATACTCAAGGGTTGCGTACTTTTAAAGGACGTATTTGGGTCCCCAAATAGGGAACAACCAGAAAGATAGTCTTGGATAATTCTCACAAATCCAAGTATTATATACATCCTGGAAGTACGAAAACATATCAAGATTTGAAGCAACATTACTGGTGGCCAGGAATGAAAAAGAGAATAGCAAAGTACATATCCCACTGTGATACTTGTGCACAAGTAAAAGCAGAACATCAGGTGCCATATGGTAATCCGCAGTCGTTGCAGATACCAGCAGGGAAGTGGGAAGAAGTGACCATGGATTTTTGTCATGGGGTTGCCGAGAACACGAAGAGGACACGATAGTATATGGGTCATTGTTGACAGATTGACCAAAAGTGCCCTATTTCTCGCTTATAAAGAAACTGCCTCACTTGAAGAATTGGCTCAGTTGTACATTGATGAAGTGATCAGACTTCATGGAGCACCATTGTCCATAGCTTCAGACAGAAATCCTCGATTCACGTTTAATTTTTGGGATTCTCTACAAGAAAATATGGGAACTCGAATTAAAATGAGTACAGCCTATCACCCTCAAACAGATGGGCAAAGTGAACGTACTATTCAGACCTTGGAAGATATGTTGAGATCGTGTGCTATTGATTTTGGAGGTAATTGGGACCAGCACTTACCATTAGTAGAATTTTCGTATAACAACAGTTACCACTCAAGCATCAAGATGCCGCCTTTTGAAGCCTTATATGGTAGGAAATGTAGAACCCCAGTATGTTGGTTAGAAGCTGGTGAAGCAAAACTTACAGGGCCAGACATTGTAAGAATGACAAATGAAAAGATTGAGGTGATACAGACCAATATGAAAGCTGCACAAGATCGCCAAAGAAGCTACTCAAATTTGAAGAAAAGACCTTATGATTTAAAAGTAGGCGATTTGGTAATGATAAAGGTGTCACCTTGGAAGGGGGTGATAAGATTTGGTAAGAAAGGGAAGTTGAGTCCAAGATATATTGGACCCTTTAAGATTTTGAAGAGAATCGGTTTACAAGCATTCAAGTTGGAGTTACCCCAGAAACTCAGGGGAATACATGATACATTTCATGTATGTTATCTCAAGAAATACTTTGGAAAGAAAGAGTTAACCATTCCTCTAGAAGAAATAAGGGTGGAAACACCCAACAGACTAGTGGAAGAACCTGAGGCGATGTTAGAGGTGAAAACCAAGAAGTTAAGGAACAGAGAGATTGATCTAGTGTTGGTCAAATAGAAGCATTCACTTGGCTCAGACTTGACTTGGGAAACATTGGAAAGCATGAAGAAAAGATACCCTAATTTTACGGATTATGAAGCGATTCCGAGGACGGAATCCTGATTAGGGGGAGGTAGTTGAAACGACCGAAAATTTGTAATATAAAAATATGTAAATAAATATGTGTGTAATATAAGTTTTATATGAAATATTATGAGAAATTATGGTCGAAGGGGTAAAACGGTCTTTCGACAGTTATAAGACCATTACGTAAAACCATATGTATATGTGAGATAATAAAATAAACAATAAGAGTTTATGTGAAATTTAGACTTTTTACCGCGTGAATAGTGAATTTTGACCAAAAAGGGTAAATTGGTCATTTGACCAATTGCAGAAATTATTATAAAAATTTATTATATTTTAGGACTAAAAATGTAAAAGAAATGATTCCATGGAAAGATAGTTAGTTTTGGTGGCCAAAATTCAAGAAAGTTAACTTTAGGGACCAAAACTGAAAATATGAAAAATATAAAAGTGAGAAAAATATCTCATTAAGGCTCATAATTCAGTAGAAAGACTCTAGAGACGGGAGAAGAACTGATCTTGTGAAATTCGTGAAGTTGAAGCAAGGAAATTGGAGAAGTCAATACTTGGAATTTGTAATTCCAACCTTCCAAGGTAAGAAATCAAAACTCTAGTCAAGTTCTTGATGATATTTTTGAGGAAACTGAAATTTTGTAATTTCAGTAATGGAACACAAAGTTAAGAGGCTTAACACTTCCATTAAACCAAGTTATAAGTACTTAATCAAATAATATGGAAGTAGGATGCTATTTCTCAAAGAATTGGGATTTTGATCAAGAACCCTAGAATTTGAGTTCTTGTGATTAATCCGATTTTTATGGTTTAAAACTTGAAGAAATTGAAGGGTTTTAGTCTTGGGATAAACCCCTATCGATTAAGTGATGAATTCAGCCCTTAATATGAGAAATTGAGAAATTGTAGCATAAAATCGGGGAAAAACTGGGCTGCTGCTCGACAGGCGCGGTGCGCCCCTACCCTGGGCGCGGTGCGCCCAACGCCTGGAACGAAAATGCAGTTTCAGCTCAAGAGTCCTCTGTTAAGTGATTTCTAATTTTTAGAAATGGTTCAAATCTTATCCAATTGACCTCAAATTTTAAACATAGGTCTAATATAGTCCAAAACTTTATAAAATTTTATCGGAATTAAAATACGACCCTCCGAGGGTACTGTAGTAAAATACGTATAAAATACAATTTAACTAAAGTTGAGTTTTACCCTTGCTTTGATTATTTATGGTATAATAAGGACTCTAACATGTTATAGAGTCAACTAAAATATAAATTAATGTACCATATAAAATATATAGGTGCAAGTCAAATAATCGGACACCGAAAGGGTAAAGAACCGAGGGACGCCTAAACGACGCTTCAAGAATTATTTGGTGAGTACATGTAGCAATTTACCCATTTTGGGATACATGGCAAGTAAGTAAGTATTTTCAGATTTCATATATTATTTTTATATGTGAAAAATATTTGCAAAAATGGTCCTTTTTCTAGTTTAAATAGAAAGTTAATTGCTATATTGGAAAGTATGATTCTTGATGATAGCCTAAATTATGATAGAGATATGTTTGAGCCAAAAGCTTGGCATTTAGCCATTTCTTGTGCAAGTAATGTTTTGCTTTCAGAAAAGTATTTTATGTTTGACTGGTATTGTGACTAGCATTGTTAGTAAGGGAACTATGTTCCAACCTACCCGGGTTAGGTAAGGAGTCTACTGGGGACAACCCCCTTCGCGAAGTAGACTGCCTCAGCAATTCTACCGTTAGTATTGATCCGTTCTTTCTAATTGTAGAGACTTGGGGTATCACTTATAGTGATTAATGCCCTAAGTATAAAAATCCCAGCAAGTTTATAAAACCAGTCAAAGGAAGTATAAAAGATATTATTTTTGCAAAGTTTAATATACGATGCTTTCGAAAAGTGAAAAAGTATAATATGTGTATATTATGTAGTTTTGACAAAGACTTACGTTATGAAAGTTTATAAAAGTTAGTAAAAGAAATTTTAAAGTTTGAGTCTAAAACTCATGTAACTCACGAGACAATTTGTCTTACGTATTTTATTTTTATGCCATGTATTCCAGGTTCAGGTATAAAGCTATGAGATAGTTTGAAGTTGCTAAATAAACACTAAGTGCAAAGGAGTGGAGCTGGATACAGCTTCCAAATTTGGTATTGGTTGAATCCGTTTCTCTTAAGCTTATGGTTTGATATGTGTTGTAACTCCCCTTTTGATTTTATTTAAACAAATAACATGGTTTTTGTTAAACCATACTTGTAAAATATGTTTTTATGTATTAAAAATGGTTTGAAAAGTTGGGGCGTTACATCATTTCCTTGAGATATTTGCTATATATGCACGGACTCTGTAGGATGCGGGATGTTGTCGCACAGAAGCATATTCGGATTGGATCTAGAGCTCGTGCATTTTTTGGAGTTAGGCTAGATATTTGTTCTTGTTATTAGTTTATAGATACATATGACATGGATTCGCATAGTGCATTGTTCTGAGGATAATTCTGGTTTAATAAAATATTTTTCTTTTAAAACATGATTGTTTTAATTGTCCTCGAAATGTTGTGTAAATGTGTTGATGACGTAAATGGTAATAACTTGAATGTTGATACATCCAATGGGATTGGATTTATGAATTGTGTTCCTTATGATTGTTAAAGTGAATTTTATGAGAATAACTTCAACCAAAGGTCCAGTTGGACAGGACTTTGGAATCATTTGACTTAGAGTCACATGATGAATTGAGTTCTAAATAAAATCGGTTGTTGCAAGAAATGCATCACCCAAAGATCCAATGGATAGGATTTTGGAATCAGTTGACTTGGAGTCAAGTGATGATTGCATGTCTTGAACAATATTAACAAAGTCATAAATTTACATAGAGATGTAAAAGACCTTAAGATTTTGAGCAACAGACACATAAGTTACTGTGTATTGCTCGAATCTTCGAATAGAACACGGTTAGTTATACTTCATGATAATTGCCAAATAGTTTGACAAATATGGCCTCGCTTATCGGAATAAGCGATTGATTGGAACTTTGAAGTGTTCAAGGATTTCAAAGGAAGTATAAGATCAACAGAACCTGAGTAACAACACAGACTGAGAAAATGTTTCACAGTTTATCCTCTTCCAAGAACATTAATGGTTATAATGTGTCTTAGGGAAGACGATGGAGCATTGATCGAAATAGTTTTGATCCTCGATGTATAAGATACATTTCCGATTAGTATTTCAATGAATTGAATATTCAACCAGTCAGACCGCAGAAACCATATTCCGACCATATCTTAGACTAAGTAGGTTATGCCGACACTGTCTGAAATGTAAAGTTGGGATCGTCCCACTAGTACATAGAAAGTCCAGGGTCATGTAGCATTCGTCTAAATCTCATGACAAGCCTGAAACTGATCAGCGATGTCGTTTCATTGGCCATCCCGGTTATCCTTTGAAAGAAGAGTCCTTTTAGAAAGAGCTCATGTTCTAAGGAAACAGTGGGAGTAAGAATAATTCTGAAGGAGTTTAAGGATTAGCCAAGTGAAAGAACCTTTAGTCACCACCGGGCCTTGACCAGGAATCGGATTCCTGTTAAACCTGACATACCCTCTCTTCGCTTGACCTGTAGTTTTGGTCACCGTCATAAGGAGTTATGATCTGGATGACATACCGATTAGTGGTGAAACACTAAAGATGGTACGGATAAGTAATCCGACTACTAGGAAGCATTGGTGAGCCCGGTTGTTGCCAAATAAGAGAACCTTAGTGCGAGACACAGTCTATGTGACAGTTTGATTGATTTTACAACTGGTCTAGGAACCAGTGGGAGTAATTGAATCATCAAAAGAAGGGAACATAGAAATGTACTTACAGAACATCTTGTTGAATGAGTCATCAGTAGGAGTCAAGCAATTGATTCCAAGAGAAGCATTCTCAATAGAAGATGTAATCTGAGAAGATTCTGCGTGGCATAATGTGAGTCGTTAGTGGAGCGTGTGTGGTTTACCGGCACACTAATAGGGACTCACATAGAGCATGCCATTACAAAAGGTACATGGCCCCGGGATTCGTCTCATGGGCATCTCGCAAGAAAGGATATTCGGATTCTCAAAATAGGCCAAAAGGTTTGGATTTTGTGAATATCCTGAAAGATTCCCATTAATATGTCGGAAAGGTTTGGATTTCGGTTTCGCAAAATGTGCCAAAAGTTCTGGATTTTGTGAATAGTCTGAAAGAGTCATATAAGCGTGTCAAAGCCAGTGGGAGTATCGTTGTTATCTGCTATCACATGTATGTGGGTTACATACTGGTTCTAGGAAACGTCTCTTATCATTACAAAGTGTAATGCCTTGGTGTTAAGAAACGGTTCGCTACGAAAGACTTTAAAAGATACAACATACTCAGGTGGTTGTGAACATCTATTAGATAGATTGAAATCCTGCCAATATGATATTGATGAGATTCAAGATGCATAACCCCAGGAAAGGAGTTTCCTATCATTGCAAAGTGTGATGACTTGGCATGAAAGAAATAAAGAAGGTTCAACATACTCACATAGTTCACGGACATCTATCGGATAGATGAAATTGACAGTATAGACTTAGCCATTGAGAATATGGTCTTGATGAGGTTCAAGATGCATAAGAAAGAGTCTCCGAAAGGAAATGGTTTTTGGAAGTCATGACACAAGGATTATTAGTAATCTTTGGATTCCGAAAGGGTTTAGGATGAGATTACATCAGATTCCACGAGATTCCTGGACCGATCAGAAGTGTTATGAACATATCCTGATGACTTGATGCTTAGAGCATAGTAAGTTGGATTCAGGATATGACTTGGCTGAGAATACTAAATGGATTTTGAACACGCGTGAGAAATCATTGGGTAATGATTAGGGTGAATGATTTGAAAGGAGTTTCAAATCAGTAATTGTTTACACCAGGACGCGGTGTTGTAGGACTTCATGGTTAAAGAGTTTTGTTGGTTTCTGATGGAGCGTGTGTGGTTCACCGGCAGATCATGATGCCTCAAAATAGTCTTAGGGTGTAGTCATGTAGACTAAAGATCCCGAGAACCATGGGCAGTCACGGTACACATCACCGGAATGGAGTTGTGAGAGAGAAAGAAAAAAAGAAAAATTGAGATATCATCGGAAGAGTTTCTGATAGGATCATCTGCAATAAAGTGTATAAGTGTTAGACACTTGGATACATAGAAAGAGTGAAAAGGTCATTTAGTCAAATAGACATAGATATAAAAGGCTTGAATTGAAAGCTTAAAAGAAAATAAGAAACCGATAATAGTTATGATAAATCTGACTTGGTGATTACCTCGTAGAGACTTGGTAATAAGCAGGAGTAGCTGCCAGTCAGATTTTATGTTTGGGTTTCGCATGTTTTACTTCCTGAATAATTGGATTATTCAAATATCCACAGTCGCTCATACTTTTAGGGAGTAAGTATGAAGGAAGACTGTCATGAATTGGTTTGTAGATTGTCTAAGGAGTTAGACATTGCAATAAGATTGCTGCAACGTTCATGAGTACTTGGAAATGGAGATTTGAGTATTGGATAAACCCACGCTCAATAGATTGCTTCATGGATTACATCACGAGCAATGTTGAGACGATAATATACTATGGTCTTGAAGTGGAGAGATATGAGTTATAATTTACGAGGCAGTTGTTCATTGATAGTACGAAAACGCATCGGTAACTCGGTGTTATAAAATGTGCTGTTGTGAATGATTTGTCTGGTAAAAGATATAAGCATATGAGTCGAAGCTTATTCGTCCCTTGACCCTGACGGGAAATAGATATATGTAAGCCTCTCGATGGTTTTGAAGTTGACTAAAGTGCTGGCCAGCCAGGACTGAATTGATATGTTCAATTAGAAGTCTTCTGTCATATGCAAAATAGGAAATCGGGGAACAGTGTCTCAGACAGAGATTGATCTCAATCCATGTCTCATGTTTGAAAATATCTTGTTAGACGGAGGATCATTTGATCACTTATCTATGGACAGAACTGACTAGGTCAGAGTTCAGCAGCAGTTTCTAGGAAGCTACAGTGTGCTGATTAATTAGAGGTTAAATTGGTAATTATAGTCATAGACTTATCCAAGTGGGAGACTGTTGGATTAGGTGTCTAAGCCATGACTAACAATATTGTATTTACCTAATTAATAGTAGCAAAGTCCATTTGGGTTGCCCTCATAGCTAGAGGTTTGGTAGAAAGTTCAGTAAAGAGAAAGATTGATTTATTATATGATTAATAAATCAATAGAAATAAAATAAATAGTTTTTTAATATATCAAAGTGATAATATATTAATTAGAAACTATATTAATTGATTAATAATTAATCAGAAATTAATTGGATTAATTTTGTGGCATTAATTAGATTAATCAAAAGGACAGGGGCTAAAGTTGTTCCAACTCAATAGTTGAATTGGACATGCGTGGCTCGGTCATGTATGGGTCGCGGCTCGGGTGACATGCGCGGCTTGGCCATGTATGGGCTGCGGCTCGCGTATCAGAAATCTGAAAAATGGCTTAGAGATAGGGTTTATATCTGTTTGAAAGTCAAACGAGGTTTATCTCTAAGGGTCATTTGGTAGCCTATAAATAGGGACCCCTGGACCTCATAATCAAGTGCAATTCTCTTCTGTTCTCTCTGGAATTTTCGTGACCTGTCCCTCTGGCTCCCTGGGTGTGATCTCATTTGAGGCAGGACACTTGTGCTGCTTAGCTTCAAGATTAAACTAAAGGTTAGTTTTTCTGATTTATTTCTTTAGTTAATTGTATTTGGCCTTTAGGAAATTAGTTACATGTTCAAAGTAAGAAAACATAGATCTTATCTAGGTTGCATGTGAACTTAGGGTTTTAGTTCATAGATTTGCAGAAAACCTTTCAGTACTGCTGTTTGCTATGTTTTGTTTATGTATATGCATTTTTTATGGTGTATTAGATTTAGTGCTTTGGTGAAGTTAATATGAATAATATGTATGTTGATATAGGAGATACCTTTAAGAGTAATTAACTCTAAATAGAAGGGTGTACTCATAGGTGATCATGTTATATGTGGTGAAATATATATGGTGTTTTAATAGTTGCATAATGGATATTTTGAAACTATGTGGTGTCTAAAAATTGGTGATTTGTTGGTTTGTCAAGAGGCGGGTGTTAGATCTTTGGGTTGGTGTAATACCCAGGATCCTTTGGTGTAATATGTATACCATTGGGGGTATGTATAGTGTTGGTGTTAATCTTAATAATTATCATGTTAAACCTTATAGGGGTGGTGTTACTTTAAATGATGACTTTGGTGATGTTACATATATTGTTGGTGTTTGGTATTCATGTGACAAACAAGAGTTGAAACATAAACTCTTGGTTAGACTTCTTAAAAATTTGTTGTTGGATTATACATTGTTGTAGTAGAGTTATTCACTAAGCTTTTTGCTTAAGGTTTTATAGTTGTGGTGTTTTGCAGGACTTAGAAGTAGTAACGCTTCGCTTGATCATGGAGCGATCTTGAAGTTATCCACTTGTCGCTTCCAAAGCATCAAGTATCACGTTTTAAATATCAAATCTGTACCATTTTGCTAAAATGTTCTATATATACTCGATGTCAGATTATAAGGCGTTACAAACTACCTCTCTCCGTTTTCTTATCCTACATCGCTAGAACAATTTATCTCTTATAAAGATGTTATTGGAACAACATGGTTCAAGATAAATTTTGATGTTAAGTACTACAACTCAAAATACTTTCATTCAAGTCTTTTGAGTACTAGAAAATGAATGTCTATATAACGTATTGTTTATCATCATTTGCAACACAAACACATGTATATTATTGAAATCAAAGGCATGGAATGATAAGATCATGATCATCACCTTAATTACCTTCCTTAACATCTTCAAAGTAACAAATTTATAAGATCCAAAAGTATATTATGCCTATTTTTTATCAAAATATGTTTTGGTTTTTAACATTATTTTTGTTGATTCAAAACCAAATTAATGTTTTTCATTATTTTTTTACTTAGAGTTTAATATTTGTACTTTTGATTAAAATGGAAAAGTGGTTAAGAACCTAACTATAAGTTTAAAATTAATGTCATTTTATATTTTATCGATGTGAGGCAACAAAAGAAAATAGAATATATGTTATATATAAAAAAGCAACACTAACTCTCTTCGATCATTTATCTCATATCGTTGCAGGTAATAAAATGAAAGAAACTACTATCTCTACAATAGATATAACGGTTTATTTCCTTCATATCTTATCCTACACGCTAGAGAAATTTATGTATTACAAGAGATGTTATTAGAACAATATGGTTGAAGATAAATTTTAATATTAAGTAATACAACTCAAAGACTTACGGTTAAGTCTTTTGAATACTAGAAAATGAAAGTCTACGTAACATATAGTTTATAATAATTTGCAACACAAAATACATATATATTATTGAAATCAAAGACAATGGAACGATGATGATCATGATTATCTCCTTAATTACATTCATTAATATCTTCAATGTAACAAATTTATAATATCCAAAATTATATTATGCATATTTTTGTATAAGATGATGTGAGTTTAATGTTGTTTTTGTTGATCCAAAGCTGAATTAATGTTTTTCTTAGAATTAATGTTTTTCTTATCTTTGTTTGAAGTTAAATATTTGTAATTTTGATTAGCTTGCAAAAGTGGTAGATAACCAAATTATAAGTTTAAAATTAATATACGTATATTTTTAGTTATCTACCATATTAATTTGATATTTTTATATATCATACATTGCTTCATACATATATCTAACATTTTCTATTTTCCATGCATTTGTTTTCTCATACCCTTTAATATTAATAATATGATTTTCAGAGTCTATTATCGATATTAATCTATTGTAATTTTATCATTAATAATATGTTTATATATCAAGGCTTCAAATGATTGTATTATTTAGTTTTAGTTTTTAGAATTATTGAAACATAAAAATAAACAATAAAATTACTTAGAAACTTTTAAAATAATCAATTAGGCTTGCAAGTTTATAATATGTTATTTGCTAGTCCAATATGGCATCACACCCATATAAACTTTTTTTTTTCTATTCATCGTGATGTATATACATAAAAAATTTCAACAAAAAATGTCTAGACATCGTCAAAAATATTCAATTGACCCCTTATTATAAATAAATATTCAAACTAACTAAATAGGATCATTTTAATTCTATTTTAATTCTATATTAAATTTGAGACTAAGTATTACATACTGCAAAACCCTTAAAAGATTCCACATGAGAGACCAAAAAAATTGTATTAAGGCTTCTCATATAGATGGAAAATTAAGAAGTGAAAATCTTATCAGGATAGAATTTCCTTTAAATAAAGAAATTTTACTCTCGTTATTTGGCATTTATGAGGGACATAAAAGCTTGTGAAAACTGTTGTTTATAAAACACAAAGACAAACCCTCTTCGATTATCACACGTCGTTAATTAAAATAAAATATAAGGAACAACTGTATTTATTTATAAATAAAGATATAAAACTTAATTCCTTTATATATATATATAACAAAAATGGAAAATAAAAACTCCACCGGTTTCAACCAATCGTGTTTTCTAAAACTTTTTTGTTTCGAATCAAAAATACATAATACAAAAGAAAGTCGACTCTTCGATACTCAAACTCGGTCATTTTCTTCTGAAAAACTTTAATACAAAGTTTTTATTTAACACGACACCCAATGACATTACATTTACCAAGTCTTGCTGCTATCAAAATAGTCTTGATACATCTTAGAAACAACAATTCAAGAAAAATGTTCATTCAAGATACCACAAAGAAAGTTCCTGTGCTGCAATTCCCGAAACTGCACAACCTTTTTTTGAAATTCCAAACACTGGCCAACAAATTATAAGCTTCAGTATAGCAAGAATCAAAAAACAAGTTTTAATGGAATTTGGGAAAGAAACTTACAGTTTATTTGGAGGAAGAAGGTGACTCGGTTTGGTGGTCTTGAAGGAGATCATCATAAGGGTCCCTACGGCCTTCAACCTGACTAATTTGGGCATCCCAAAAGATCTGAGCATTGTGGCGGTCAAATGTCCAAAACCCATAAGGGCGAATTGGGTAACTCCACATCTCCTTTGTCTTTGCACAACGTTCCTTCATATGATATGTATGCTCTCTGAATTTGCGATCTCTTTCAACTGGATCTTCCATCATTCGCAGGATTAAATTCTCAGCAAACTCCATGATGAAAGACATCTCTATGAACAGTGATCATGAATCAGAACAATGAATCATGAAGAATACAAAAGCCCCAAATTTTCACCACAAGATAAAATTAAAGCAGACATGAATCACATGAGTAAGATTGCGAATCGATGACTATAACTTGAAAAACTAACAAGAAATAAGGATTTGGTAACACACTAGTCATGAATCAATCAACTAACTGAAGTCAGAATACAAGTTATCGACTAACTCAGACATTAAAGACTAACTTTTTCAGAAATGTGGAAGATATTACAAAGCTAAATGAAATGCTATCGAAAATGAAGCCTCTGATTGATGATAAATCCTATAGATGCAAAAGAACGAGTTCCTTAAATCTAAACTCTGACCATAAAGAAGAACAGATATTAAATCGAACATCAAACCCTAGGTTCCACAATCAGTTCGAGACAATCGACATAGGAACCGCAAAAATTTAAAAACGGAATCGAACTCTACAGCACTATAAAGAAAGCACGAATCAGAAACATGAAATTTATGAAGCAATATTTATGAATCGATCAAGTGACTAACTACGTTTTACAGATCACACAACGATAGATTTGACAGTTACAAAATTCACACCGACACATGATACACGAAATAATAGAAAGCCTCAGATCGATGATAAAATCTACTACACTAAACTTGTAATATGTAATTACCTGTTCGCCTATTCAAAAACGATGAAGAAGAAGATGAACAACCGCAACAACTATGAAGTCGAAGATATGTCTGTGTAGATGAAATGAAACTGCGTTGAAAAAATGTAAAATTATATTTGGGCCCTTCACAAAGTTTTGAACTCAAATAAGCCCACTTGAGTTGGGTCAGTGAGTAACAAATGTTTTTACCTGAATTATAAATCCATGAACCCAAAAATAACTATTATACATTATGACCTCGTTGTTTAACTTTAACATAGTCTTATTTTCTTTTATAAATTATAGCATTTCATACTCTTTTAAAAAAATCATTATTGGCAAATGGTAGTTCATAGAATTTTAATGACTCGTGGGACTAGTCCTGCTAGTGACCACAACCAACTAAAAATTTGAAAAATGATTTCTACTTCATGTATACTAATACCATAATAACACCAAATCAACTCACAACCAACTTAAAATTTCAAGGAATTATGATTTCTATTTAATCTATACCATATCAAACCAAATCAAGTCGAGTTTTATCAATTTTATTAATAACTCAAATCAAATCAATTTTTTTTTGTTATAAAATGATAAAAATATAAAAAAATATATCAATATTGGTTTTTGTTTATAAAGAAAGACTATGAATTTTAATCTAGTTTGCTTTTTTTAAATAAAGCATAATTTTTTATTTATAATACTTGTTATAAAAAAGAAAAACCAAAGGCATATACATGTATGCCATGTGGCATTACTAGTCATCATATTAGGTTCGCTCGGCTGACTGCAAAAAATCTTAATTGTCCATTTTTTCTATTTTATCTTTTTTCTTTAATAAATTTAGTAACCAACTATTCTTTTAATCGTAGATGGTAATCTGAGTAATCAATCTTTGGAACAATATTTGATTCTATTTATATTTTACAATATTTGAACTTTCTTCAAAAATTACAAACATTGTATAATGCATTAATAGGGTTACTAATTATGTTTCATATATACATTTGAACAAGTTCTTGTTTTTTACATAATTACCACTAAAGTCTGATGTTCGAAAACACCATTTCAACCGGGTTATTGCATTTCCAATCAGTTTTTGACAATCATTTTTAGTGAGTCTCTGATAATGTTCTCCGGTTATCATCAATTATATGGAAAATATATACAAGAAGAACATATAGTAATGGGTTTCAAAATAGCAAAGAACCCCAAATATAGCTCCCATCTCTATCTCCGAATTCAGTTCTCATATCTATATACTACAAGAACAAAAAGAGTGAAAATTGGGTTTTTGGCAACCATGTCATCGTCGTCATAACTCATAACTCGCTTCTCTTATGTTTTCCATATTCCATAACCTCATGTTTGGGTTCGAGAGAACCATTTGTCAAGAATTTTGATCTTGGAAAAGTCATTATGTTATTATTTTTTCTTGTTTACCAATTTTTAAATTATGATCATTTTCTCTTTTATTGGGTCAGTGAACTTATAATTCCACATCAAGATAATACATTAAATATATTGTGCTTCTATGTGTTTTTCTTTCATGTTTGCATGAGGTTGAAGGAAATAAGGACTAAGAGGAGGGATATAGAGATGTAATGGTGGAGATAGAATGACAGTGGGGAGATTCTAAATCAAACTGACAACTTCTGATGAAGTTCCCCAATGAAAATCAAACCCACAACTTTAAATAAATTTATTTTTACTTCTATAATTATATTTTTGATTCATCTTGCGACTAGAGCCTTCAACCCAACTCTCATTTCCTTATATAATTCAAGCTCTTTTAGTTGTGGCAGTTGTTAGGGTTTAACCATATGGGGTTGTATATTCTGATAAGGAATAAAGGGAAGATTGAAGAGGTGGAAGGGAAGGGAGAAATATATGATGGGTTTGGTGTCATCTGAAATGTTAGAGGTGCCAGGCTAACCAAATATGCCAATGCAAACCTAAAAATTGGGTAAACTTGCAATAGCCGGTTAAAATGGTGTTCTAGAGCAGCAAATGTGACTTTAAAGGTAAATCGAGTCTAGAAAAAGTGACCAAATGTATACATTGTGTATAATTGCTTACTCCATCAAGTCATTATCCATACAAAAAAAACACTTTCAAAAACCTTTTATTTACAAAGCCAAGCATAAATACAATTTTACTATATTTATGTGGGGCACTATAATCATAATTATATATTCTGCTATTAAGCAAGAAATGAATAGAAAACCTTTCTAGAAACGAATATCTACAACAATGATCTTTGAAGAAACCCCTACTTCTCCATGATAATACTCTCTCTTATTCATAATCATCGTTATTAGTAAAATAACTTTAGTTTCTCCAATAGGAAGTTTAAGAAGCCTTGCAAACTGCCTTTTCAAAACATTGTGTCAATTTATCTCCTTTGGTTAAACTTCGATCTTAAATGCCACAGATTCATTTCATGTGTTGCTTTATATTTGTAGATAATTGTAGAATGAAAAGCCATATTAACACATGCAACCGATATAGATGGACTAGCGGTAAAAGCGTGACCCATAATTTATGTTGCAGACAGAATACTAAGATTACCAAATTAGAGGAATATGCCTCTAGATCAAGGTTTGCAAGCAAATTAGTAGACTGTGGCTTGAAGTGTAGAATGGATACCTCTTGGTTTTATAAATGATTGTTTTCCACATCATTGTTATGTCCTTGACAAAGCAATCTATGGGCTAAAACAAGCACCATGAGTATGGCACAAAACTTTAACCCGTTTTTTGAAACAATCGAACTTTAAACAAGGCTCAATTAATCCCACCTTATTCTGAAGGAATGTTAGTAATCATCTCATGCTCGTACAAATTTATGTATATGATGTCGTCTTTGGTTAAACTAATTATTTGCTAACAAAAGAATTTGAGAATCTAATGAAAAACAAAATTTCAAATGAGCATGATGAGAAAGATTAATTTCTTTATTGGATTGTAAATTAAACAAAGCAAAGAACGAACTATTATCAATCAAGGAAAGTACACAAATTAAAGCTCGCTTCGACATGTAAAATTACACTAATGGTAAAGTTCCTATGACCTTCGGTACTCGACTCTGTCCATCATCAGACAAGCCAACAGTAGATTTGAAGAATTACTAAAGCTTGATTAGATCACTTGTGTATTTTACTGCTAGTCGTCGAGATATCATGTTATCTGTGTGTAATTATGCATGATGTCAAGTGAATCCAAGAGAACCACATCTTGTGGCAGTCAAGAATATTTTTCGTTATTTACATCGCAGTTCAGCACTCGGTTTATGGTATTCTGCCAATTCTGGCTTCTTCATTCAAGCGTATTCTGATGTAGATCTTGGTAGGTGTTCTATTGATAGAAAAAGTACTTCTGGTGGATGTCAATTATTGGATGACAAACTCATCAGCTAGCAGTCCAATAGGCAAATATATGTATCTATCTCCACTGTTGAAGCTGAATATATTGATGCTGCTACTTGTACTTCACAAATCATATAGATTCAGTGTCAACTTTGTGACTATTCTATGAACAGGAAAAGAATTCCTCTCTTCTATGATTCTCAGAGTGCTACTCGTATTTGCCACAATCCTGTGCAGCACTCTAAAACAAAGCACATTCGTTATTACTTCATCAAAAACCATGTTGAAGAAGGCGCCATTGAAGTCCATTTTGTTCAAACTTCTGATCAATTAGCAAACATATTTACGAAGGCCCTTGATGCAAACACGCATTTTACATGGACTTTGGATGATTGATGCAAGCTCTAATACCACTAGAAAGATTATAATTCAATAAGACAATTAACAAACAATCAATTAATCAATCAATAGAGAACATGTCATTTTCAAGAATGCAATACGTCAAATGATTAAAAGGGTTTCAAGTATGAGTGCTCTATTTAACGAAGTAAAGAGCAACTGTGAATAACAAGCTGCACTATTACAGACTCTGTAAAGTGACACTTAAAACCCTAGCACACACCTCATATTTATACAAGATTGAGACAGTGTAATCAACGACCAATAAGAACATGACACATAGACCCGTCAAAGGCGCAACAAATGCTCAGACTAACATGCACAACAAGTTAGGAGCAGGATAGTCTACGGTACATGGTTACAAAAGATTCACTTCAGAAGAATAGCTGCTTCGGGATACAAGAAAGTATCTTCGGTAGATTTGAATTTAGCAATCTTCATAGCAACAACTTTGGCATAACATTATTAACCCTAACAAAGATTTATATACAAACCCTTTCCTAAAAGTCGATGTTAAAGGAACTTCCGCATTAGGTCCTCCCGGTTGAGTGCTTTTCCCCAGATGAACCTTGTTTAGGAGCGATTATCTAAATGTTCATCAAGAATTCAGCCCAACTGTTTTTTTTTTTTTTGGAACGACAATCTAAATCTACTCCTAACCTAACCACCTCCTAAACTACCATTAATGTCTCCAAATAGACTAGAACCCTCGTTCCTTAGAATAGAAGACAACACCAAATACCGCTGGGTTAGAAGCCCTTAGGTTTTTTTGAGCCGGTGTAATCAGCCCGACTGTTCTTTACTTTTTTCTTGCATATCATGCATTAATTAAAGGGTTATTGCTACTGTAGCCCTATAAAGTATGGTTTTTGACCCGATTTAGTCATTATTCTATTTTTTTGCGCAATAGACCCTTAAAGTGTAAAAAAAACGTGTCAAATTGGGGAATAACCCTCTTTTAAAACAAGTTAACCGGTGAATGGTTACGTGGCTGGATGAGTTGGCCTGACACGTGGACACTTAAGCCATGTCACCAAGGCGGGTTTTGATAAACGTTATTTAAGGAAGTTTACGGATCAAAGTTGAAAGGTTGATCCCTTATTTGAAACCCTAAAGTAGAAAGCAGTGATGTCTTCGTCTTCGAATGCGGTTGTTCCAGTTGAACATCGAGATGAAGGACCAGCTCCAGCAAGACGTCGACAACGTGAACTTGAGCTATGCGAATGCAACCCACGTATGCCAGTGGTACTGCGAACCTCTTGGAGTCCACGAAATCCAGGTCGCAAGTTCTTCAACTGTGTCAACTCCATGGTAAGTACGATCATCTCTAAGACATCGATCGGTGTAAAAAAAATGTAAACGTGAATGCAAAAAAGATTTCGATCGAAAACCCTAAAGTTGAAAACCCTAAACTTGATTTGTATCTATGATCTCGTAAAACTTGGAGACTAAAGTCTGTGATCGCGTGTGTGGAATCCCTAAAGTGTTATTGTGTTGATATCTGAACTTTTTTGCAGACTAATCGAAAATCTTGCGACGTTTTCGAATGGAAAGACCTCTCCATAGAGGAGGATCCTGAGCATTACAAGAAAGTGTTATTGGATACAAAGAAAAAGCTTGATGCGGCTGAGTCCAGGACCAAACTTATTGAGCTTCGTCGAAGGATTGTGGAGCTGGAAAGGATTGTTGCAGAAAAGACTCAACAGATTGATGTTCAAAAGGAGAAGCATGAAAGATATGTTGTTGGGTTGAAAAGTCGTCTGGGGGTGTACCAAAAGATGCTTGCTTGCTTGGTTGTGCTTGTGGTGGTGTTGTGTCTGAAGTGAAGGGTTGATGGCGGTTGGTTAGGGTATTATTAGGGGTTTTTGGTTAGGGTTTGTGTATAGCTTATGTCAAGTGGAAGATGGATGATGAGGGGTTTTTGGGATGGGTTTGGTTGGTATTTGTATAGCTTTTGGGCATTGGAAACGGTTGATGAAGTAGTATTCCAACCGGTTGGGTAGAATTTTGGCCATTAAAAATGTTAAAGTATGTTTATAGTATCTTATTGTGGACCTGTGGACCCAATTACACATGCAAATTGTTGGACAGAAGTGGCATGTGGCCGACCAAGTTATAAGGGTAAAGTACATTGCTATAAACAATGATACTTTATGCTTTTGAGAATCTATGTATATGTGTCTTTATGCTATAAACAAAGTACATTGGCCCACATTTTCCATTTCCCTGCACATTGACAGTGGGAGTTTAACATTCCATTTACATTGTGGTCCACATTTTACCAACATTGTCTAATTCTTTATACGTGTGCAGGCCATTGTGGTCCACATGCATAACCAATTTAACCATTTAAAAACTAACAGAGTAACATATGGTACCATGTAATTCATTTCCATGCATGCAAACCTGAATAGCTTATATTACAATCCAAAATGTGCCATAAAGGCTTCAAGTTTGGTACATGCAACCCATGGTTTTAAAAGTAGAATGTCAAATAAGAAATCTAATGCAACAAACATAACCCACAAACGGCCAAATCAAAGTACATTGTCTAAAACCATTAAAATAAAAAAAAACCTAATCTAAGTTGACAGCCTTATCCAATGATCCTCCAGGTGCATCAGGCCCACCAACCACCCTGCTTAAATTTCTTTTCACAATCCTCTCAGATTTTCTGCGTCTAATTTTCTCCAATATTTGACCAATAGGTGTTAATGGTAACACTTCCACAGCATGTTGCACACCAGTTTGGTCCTCTTCATCAGCATTTGCCTGCATCATTGAAAGACTTACATCCATTTCATCAAAAAGTTGACTAACTGGTACTTGATCATTATCAGGTCCTCCTTCATTGACATTTACCTGTAATTTATGAAAAGTTACATTATTCAGACTTTATCAGTAACAAATAAAATGAATTTAATTATACTTACATCAACAACCCCCTCTTCAATCACAACATTAACATGCCCTTCACCATTTTCATCATTAACCTGCCCTTCACCATTTTCATCATTAACCTGCCCTCCACCATTAACCTGCCCTTCAGGTGGATTTGCACCATTAACTGTTTCATTCTGTTCAGTATGGACTTGATTCTTACTTTTTCTGATGTTTAGTTTTTGGTTTTGTGGTCTCCCCCCTTGCCACAACTGGCTTTGTTGTGGCCTACCTGCCTACAAATACTACATTTTACCTTTTTGCCCACTTTAGACACCCTATTCCCACTTGGGTCTTCTGTAGCATCTCTCTTTCTTTTTGTAGTTGGTCTTCCAGGCATCCTCCTAGCAACAGGTGGCAAAGGTGGAGCATATGTTGTCTCAGGCCACATGTTACTTCCATTCATACCTCTAATTCTAAACCTATATGATTTCATGTATGTCATGCTTGTAAACATTTTGTCCACATACCTTTCCACATCCCTATTCAGATAACATATACATGCTACAGAATGGACACACCCATATCCATTAAGTTGCCAAATTCTACAACAACATGTTTTTCTTTCAAGATCAACCTCAAAGGCATCAGATGTACCTCTAACCTCAAATTGGTTTAATCCATTGGGAAGAACATGCCAATGCCTCTGATGAACTTTAAGTTCATTGAGTTTGTCCCTTATGGCTGGGCATACCTGATTGCCCCATGTCTGTCCCTTTAGCTTCATGTTGTAGAGTCGATCCATCATGTACAACCTTATCTCCTCCAGCATGGTGATTATTGGTTTCTTCCTAGCTTCCACAATTAAAGCATTGAAGCTTTCAGACATCCCATTCTCAATAGAATCACAACATTTTGGGTCTCTATCCATAAGATACTTATGAGCATTGGGGTTCAACACATTAAGCTCCTTCATGGTAGCCTTAAAGGCTGCTTCAGTGGAAGAATTGGCAGCTCTCCAAAACAAGGTTTCATACTGGGCTCCACTATACCTTTTCTTCAGGTTCTGACAAATATGCCTAGCACATTGCCTATGTTCTGCATATGGCAACATTTCTTTCACTGCTTCAATCAGACCCTGATAAGACAAATTATTATCAATGATGTATAACAATAACATTTCTGAATATAACATAAAAAAGAACATTTAATAACTTTATGTGAATACCTTGTGTTGATCTGAAATGAAGGTAATGCTAGTTCCTAATCTTAAATCAAGGTCATCAATTAGGTTGTCCAAAAACCATTTCCAATTTTCCTTGTTCTCCACACATACAACTGCCCATGCTATAGGGAATAATTGGTTATTAGCATCCCTACCCACAGCACTTAGCAATTCTCCTTTACAAATCCCCTTTAAAAAAACATCCATCAAGACCTATGACCCTTCTACACCCTTGTAGCCATCCCCTTTTTCAGTGCATCAAAACAAACATAGAACTTGCTGAAGTAGTTCTTCCCATCTGGCATGCAGTTCACATTAATCTTCACAGTAGAGCCAGGATTGGATCTCCTTATCTCCTCACCATATGACCATAGCTTGGCATAGTGATCAACTAGATTGCCTTCTATAAGAGCAAGTGCATAACTTTTTGCTCTTCTACATTGCCCAAGACTGACCTGAATACCAAATTTCTTCACAACTTCAAGTCTTAATTTCCTTACACTCATCTTCTGCCTATCTATAATCTCCTTGGTATAATGACTCCCTATCCATGCATATGTTACTAGTGACCCCAACTTATAATTTCTTGCACAATTGTGATCAATCTTCAAAGACTTAATCTGGAAACTTTCCTCTTCACTCATCCAAGAGGCCCATAACCTGAATGAACATTGACCCTTACAACACTTGACCAACAGCCTTTTACTATCGTTTTTTTCAAAGCAAAGTTGGTACCCATTTGCCACTGCATAGTTGCACAACATGTGTTTTACTTGGGCAGGGTTCTTAAACCTCATACCAAGTATTGGTTTTTGCTTTTTCCAGGCTAAATTCTCATTAAAAATTGAATGCTCTTGGATAGTTTCTTCACTTTCCCCCTCATCATCTGGACCAATATTTTGGTCCTCCTCCTCTTCCTCCTGTCCACAGAGTTTACTAAGGAACACATCACCTGAGGTTCTGTTCATTCTGATTGGCTCGTCTGTAAAATCCAAGGCAACATCCCTAAGGGTTCCTGTATCATTTTCCCCACCCTCAATACATGAATCATGTTCCTCACCTTCTTTATCAGAATCAACCCAATCCTCTAATTCATCCCCAATATGGTCTACGAATAACGATATTTTCCCAAGCGTACCAAAAGCAATGAAAATAAAACTCGCGTATTCGACATCATTTGAAATAGGCCGAAGGCCTTTATACATGGGTTCGTCTGGCTCACAGTAATAAAGTTTCTTACAATCTTCATGCATGAATTTTTCCAAGAAAGTTACACACTCAGCATAGTTCATACTAGCCCAATCATGTTCCGTAAAAGTAAATTTGATACCGTCTTCGTATGAGAAAGGACATCGACGAAATACACCTTGATAGTTGAGCTCCACAACAGCGTATACTCCCTCAGGATCAATGTCTGTAGTCGTCATTTCTTCAACTTGTCTGCTTCTCACCGTTTTATCTCATAGAAAACCCTAGTTTCACTTCTTGCTTTCTTTTTCTTCTCGTGGGTTCACTGGTATACGACATGATATTGACCCTTATAATATACAAATTCCTTACCTGGCAATAACTAATATCCTTATTAATGGAAATATAGTCCATGTGTATAAGCCAGGTAAGTCATAACCGGATAACTTGTTTTAAAAGAGGATTATTCCCCAATTTGACACGTTTTTTTACACTTTAAGGGTCTATTGCGCAAAAAAAAAAATAGAATAATGACTAAATCGGGTCAAAAACCATACTTTATAGGGTTACAGTAGCTGATATCGTAAGTTTTTTTAGGCTTTTCATTTGCGTTTCCCGTGTTGTCATTATGGGCAAGTTACTAGAGGTTTGCCCATTACATGGGAAGATGTTCTCTACTTTTTTACACCGCTCCCAAGTTATTCACGAAATTTCAAAGTTTATTAATAATCAATTCACAATGTCATATGTAATTATATGACATATATACTGTCTAATTAATCGTTATACATACATCAAGCCTAAATACCTACTTCTTAGGTACATATATCAAGTCTAACTACCTACTTATTAGGAATTTTACTTTGTGGATTTTGGACCTACCTTTCACTAATAGTGTTCTTATTTGTTTTGTGAATTTCATAGTTAAAACCTACATCACTTAAACTAATGGAGTTGATATGGTGATGAAAATTTATATTAAATGTTAGATTTATATGTGTCAAAATTTTCAGGTTGATGTTTTTGAAAGTGGAATATTACGAAACACATGCATCATGAATTTAAAAAAGCAACATAAAGATATTTAATATCCTTTATTCGATTGTCTTTTGGATTAAAAGACTTGACGCAAAGAAACTGATAACCAACCATATATATCATATGTTATCATGTAAAAGTGTTTTTTGTGTGTAAAAAACCACATATAAGTGTTTCTTTGTGTAACAAACCTCGGGTTTACTTTGTCACAAAAAATCTCAGTTCTATTTAGGGGTGAGCGTAGACTGGTAATTTGGTTGGAACCGAAACCGGCGGTTCCTATAAAGTTGGAACCGGAACTGGTCTAAGCTGTTCTTAAATTTTAGGGACCGAAACCGGAACCGTCGGTTCCAGTTCAAAAACAAATATCACCTAAATATCCAAGTGACCCAAAAAAATATTCAAATTTATATATATCGTTCATATGAAATAGATAAACAAATGGAACTTTTTAAAAGTCAACCAGATTTTAGTCAAAACTAACAAGAAGCTAGAATAACAACTTATTGTAGAGAATCAAAATTTTAAAAGGCATGAAAGGGTCTTTCAACCATCCAATACAATGCAACCTCTTTTTATGAGCTCTCATAGACATCCAAAAATACGATTGTGAGATTATGTTATAAAAAAAAAAAAAAAAAACAACTTTCTCTGACTTCTAATAGTGAAAATTAATGTGTTACACAACCTACAAAGTACAAACCATCTAAAATACCGTGGAACAACCATGCAAAAGATTCTTTGTCTCTGTGTTAAGAAATTGTATGATCGGCCCAACTCAACCATTCCTTAGCTAGCAAAAAAGTAGGAAGATGAACATTCGCCATCACCCACCAGTGAAAGATTGAAAGTATTTTTTGTTTTCAGTATATCAATTTCTTATAATTTTTATATTATATAATTTAACAAAGCTATTTTATTATTTAACAACATAAATTTTGAACCATATCTTCTTTTAGAATAACTAACTCATTAAAATTTATGTCTTTCGTCCAAACGGGACTTACACCCTTAAGTTATGCTTGATGGGTACCAATCCAACAACACGTAATCAGTCTCATCTTGGAATATAGTTACACGTTACTCACACGACGCTAACATATTTTTACATACTACCCAATTCATTTGATTTGTCACATTTAAACTCTTTATCACCTAAATGTAATACCATGAATGATCTTTCAACTCATGTCGATCTTTCATATCATGGTGAATAATAAGATCTAATAAATCTTGTAACACATATTTTCATAAATTGATATTTGTTAGTTATATGACATTTCCTAGGAAAAACATCATACTTTAAGATCCAAAATATGTAATAATTGTTTTGTGTAAATAGTGGTGTCACATAAATTGCACTATGCTTGGTGGTGCCATGCATTTTCAACCATAGTGGAAGCAATTGCATATGCACAACACAAGAATTTATTTGCCTTTAAATGGACTGGTGTTGGACCATCACCTATTACATCCCTTTTCAAGCTCTTATATTTAGATTTTTTTCAACTTACATAAAGATAAAAGTTTTATTTTTATTTAAATTGCTGAAGATTCTTCATGTTAATTTTAGACAGTATATAATAATTCGATATGAATTGTATTGATTCGTCTAACCGGTAAAAATAGATATACCATACAAATTTATAAGTCGAAACCATAACACATACTAAATATTATTAAGTTATATATAGACTACACTAAGATACAGGCAACAAAGTTTTCAAACATATTTAGGTATCGATTTTTGAACCTTTAAACAAAAGTAAAAAAAAAAAAAAAAAAAAAAAAAAAAAGGTATTGTTACCCACCCATGGATATATGCCTTTTTGGTGTGGGATTAACTCACAATCGTTTTTTCAAAAAAGAATTGCGTAATGGGTTCCCTTGGAGCATAAAGCACATACAACTATAGCAACAACAAAATTCTCCACTAACCAAATAATATTTTTAAAAATTAGTAATAAAGTAAATAAAGAAGCAATTGCTTATCAATTTCCCACCATACCTTCTTTTCTTTTTCAATGTACTGATGTCTTATTAATATTATAGCAATCCTTTTCTTTACACATCAACAAAAAATAAATATGCTAGAAAGATTATTCATAATTTATCACTTTTCTAAATTAACATTAGCACATTTATCAATTAAGGTGTATCTGGGCAATAACAGTTTTTCGGAGGTGGTTTTTTTTTTTTTTTTTGAAGACTTCAAGATTTTGATTTGATAAGTATAAGATAGAGCACGGATGACGTTCGCTTTCTCAGAGACTTGGTAAAAAACAAAACATGTTATTTTTCAGAGAGTATTTAGTTACATATTATTTTAGTTAATATATTTTGTTTTTCAGTTTTACAAAGATGTAAGTCTAAGATTTTAAATAAGCTTACAATAAACATGGTGCAACACCTATACACGTATGTCTCTTCAATAGAGGTTTATTTAACACAGCCTGCAAATCTATCATGTGCTGACTTTAAGTAAGCTTCTACTTTGTATACTTTGTATACTGAAGATGATGTCTAGACATGCATTTAGATTGGAGAATAAATATAGAGATAATGGCTAGTTTTGAAAGAAATCATTGTAAATGTCTTTAGGTTGTCAACAAACTCAAAGAATGTTATAAAAAGATAATGGGCTCTATGTTTTGTTGCAATACTGCTTATTACACCAGGACACTAGGTCATATATCAATTTTACATTTTTGGTCCAGATTTTATTTTTTTCACGAATTTTATCCAAACTTTAAACTTTGTTACAAATACGGTCCAAACTTTTCGTTTTAAAATTTTGTACCAAAATTAGTTAATTTACATATTTACCTTTTTTACAACCCTTTTAAGGAATTTTTATGCACTCATTTTATATAAAAAATTATAACATTTTTTACAACCTTTTCTAAACCTTCTTAAAAAAAAGGTATAAACTTTTATGACCTTTTTATACCTTTTTTATAACATGTAGAAATATCTTCATTTAGAAAGTTATAAAAAATATAAGGTTGTGTGAAAAAAAAGTATTTAAAATTTATAAAACAAGTTTAAAAACATGCAAAAAAAATTTTAAAGGTTGCAAAACAAATGTAAAAGTGTGTATAAACTTTTTATTATTTACATTTGTAAAACAAGTTGAAAATCTTATAAAGATGTTTACAAATAGGGAAAATGACTTATTAGGGTAACCAACTAATTGTTTTGTTTACGTTTGGTTACTTTTTTTTTGGTGCTTTATTTGTCATTAAACTATTTATTTTGTTCATGATACATCATTATGACGGGGAAATAAAGCACGAAAGAAAAAAGAAAATTGACCAAATGTGAACAAAACAAATAGATGGTTACCCTTATAAGTTATTTTTCATACCCTCAAAAGTCACGTAGATGTCGCCTATTTGCCACGTAGATGTCAATTAGGTTGTAACTTGCTATTCCCGGTCTTAAGAATGTATTATAAACAAAATGAATAGTTTAATGGCAAATAAAGTACGAAAAAAAAGGAAAGCAACCAAACGTAAAAAAACAAATAGTTCGTTACCCTAATAAATCATTTTCCCTTACAAATATTGCAAAAGCAATTTTAAAAGTTATACAAAAGTTTGTCATTTATAATTGTTATACAATAATTTTATTTTATTTTAAAAGGTTTTAAACTTGTTTTACAATTTTCCAGTTTGCAAAAGAATTGTAAAAAAATTTTGGAAAGAAAGTTTTCAAAACAGGTAAAAAAGTAAATATATAAAAAAAACCTAATTTTGAGGCAAAATTGCAAAACAATGATTATATTCGTAAAAAAAAAAATAAGTTTAGACCAAACTCGTAAAAAAATTAAAATTTGAGCCAAAATCAAAAATTTGAACTATAACATGTTAAGTTGATATAGCATGTCATAATATAAAAATATTTTTTTTAATCTTTTTATTATAATGTTTTTAGGTTTGTCGTTTTCAATTAGTGTTTTTCCAAAAATAATGTTTAAATATATTGCGATCAAAGTTGAGAATATCAATAGGTGCTGGTTTCGATATGAAATTCAAAAATTCAGTATGGCAAGTGACAACATATAGTGGTATTGTTCTTTTGTCCATGTGTGTTTATAGTGGTCAAACCCTTAATTGTTGGGCTTTATGACCAACTTAAAGAAAAAAAAAAGGCTAAAACATGAAGAAAAGGGGTGTATAATGGATTGAAGTGGTAGAATGGTGGTAATCATAAACAAATGACCTTAGGATCCCTTTTCTTACCATTACCATAACTTTGCCTTTCACACCCATATAAAAAAGTGTGGACTTTACTCAAATTTTAAAAGAAAACAGAACCAAAAGGTATATGAGGTTGAATTATAAACAGGTTGGATGACTTTGGTGCCGATTTGAAACACTGGATGGACCTGTCAATATATAAATTTTTGTTTTATAAATAATTGGCGTATAAGATGTGATTACAAATATATCATAATAAAATAATAATGAAACTTTAAAATAAATTACTTATGAAGTTTTTACCAAATTATGACACTTTCAAGTTAATTTCAACCTGTTAAATTGTTTTCCTGTTTAGCTATATCTTTATTTATTTTGTCCACTTGATCATTATAAGAAAACATTTTATCTCGGTAACTATGTTTACTTATAAAATTCGTTCAAATTGTCATCCCTATTTTCAGTAAATTAACCTGTCACGACGGTTAATTTTTTAGGTGCATGCACACAAATTCAACTATTTATCGTGCTTGATCCTCTACTCGTGTTTAAAAGTATATCCTTGAATTTAAGTTTGGACATATGATCGTGACAAACAAATACAAGTTCAACTCCTTAAACTTCGGTCCAACTCGGATGGATTAAGAAGTCAAATAAAACATAATTGCAGCATGCTAGATGATGTAAATATATGAAAGTTTCAAAACAGTGATCCTATTTGTTTTAATCGTGTCATGTTTGAAAAATATTCCTTCGATTCGTTTCATCCTCGTTATTCCTAATGGCTTTAATATTCTTACTTTTTAAAGAAAAAAATATATGCCCACAGAATAAAAGATGTCCAATTTTTCATATCTTTCACTTACTATTAAACAATAAGATTATTTGTTAAAATGATCATATATGAAAATCACTTACATGAAGATAACCATCTTTTAATTTTCTATGTAGAAAATGATTAACCAATGTCAGGAACTAGCGAATTACGACTTTTTGATATACTAACCTCACGAGTGTCTTCTCGCGAAGTACCACTTTTTGATAAAGTGACCGTGCAAGGTCTTTTCAAACTTCTATTAATTCAAGAAGTGTAGTTTCCTGATAGATGGTGAACTATTCTTATGATAAATGATGGAGTATTTCTTTTCCCCAAACAATATGTACACAGGCCGACCCAAGGGTGTTCGAAGTGTACGACCGTACAGGACCTGTGTCATTTAGGGGGCCCACAAAAACATATTTACATTTAATATACTAGCAATGGAAAATCCGTCAGTAATCCGTCAATATTCCATCACTAAAATCATAGTGATGTTAGGTGAAAGATTGGGTTGGTGAAGTTTTTGTCAAAGGTAGGTGAGATCAAAGTCTTCAAGCTTGATTTTTATTTTCTCAATTCACATTCAATTCCTAAGCCTATAAATACAAGGCTTTGGTTGAGAAGCAAAATGCACCAACAATTGTAAATTGTAATCTTATTGAGTTAATAAGATTTCTCTAGTTGCAGCCCGTGGACGTAGGATTTGCACCGAATCCGAACCACGTAAAATCTTTGTGTTCTTCTTGCTTTATTTTCTGCTTTCGTGAGTTTGTGTGTGTGATAGAGTGTTTCCGCTGCGTGTACCCTGTCCGGTTCTTAACAACTGGTATCAGAGCTTCGGGTTTTGGAGGAGGTCTAAGTTTTAGAAATTAGAGTATGCTCTGTGGTTGCAGTTTTGTCTGATCTTCCACATCAGAAACTAATTTCTATTAATTGTATTAAAAGTGTCTTGGTACTTTGAAGGGTACTGTCTGTCACACACGAGTACACTAAACGAACCGGTCAGGTCTGTGCCATTGTTGTGTCTGTTTCGTTGTCTCAATTTGTTTCATGTTTGTCGTAATGGCTGAAGACAAGGTTGTAATCGAGAAGTTCAACGGTTCTGACTTTAGTTGGTGGAAAATGCAAATAGAAGCATTGTTATGTCAGAAAGATTTGGACGTGGTACTTGAAGACAAACCGGAGAAAATGGAAAAAGCTGCTGAAGATGCGTGGAACTCAAAGGACAAGAAAGCTAAGGCGGTTATTACATTGTCGTTGGAAAGGAGCGTCGCTTTCAACATCATGAAGGAAACCACGGCGCGTGGTATGATGGATGCTCTGACGAACATGTATGAGAAACCGTCGGCGGCTAACAAGGTGTTCTTGATGAGGGAGTTATTCACTACAAGGATGAATGAGGAAAGTTCTGTTACGATTCACATTAACAATCTAAATTCAATTCTGTCCAGATTATCATCTGTGGGAATTAAATTTGATGATGAAACTCAAGCTGCACTGCTGCTAGCTTCACTACCTGATAGTTGGTCCGGAACAGTTACGGCTGTTACTAGCTCCGTGGGAGCTAGCGGTATGAATTTTGAAGGGGTTAGAGACTTGGTTTTGGGCGAGGATATCAGACGCGAAAATCAAGGTGGATCATCTTCTTCTGCGTTATTGAATATGGACAGAGGTAGAAGGAATAGCAGGAACAGTGGGAGCCGATGAAGAAGTTCGTCTAGAACTTGGAAGAATGTGAAGTGCTGGAACAGCCAAGAGGTGGGACATGTTAAGAGTCAATGTCCAAAGAAAGAATTGAACATTGCTGGTGCTGAGAGTGTGTCTGAGGATGATGCACTGATATTAAGTATGGAAAGTTCTGTAGACTCTTAGGTCATGGATTCAGGAGCTTCGTTTCACGCCATGGACAACGGAGAAACGATGGTGAATCTAAAAGAAGGAGATTTTGGGAAGGTACGGTTAGCAAATGACGAGATGCTTCAAGTAACGGGCATGGGAGATATTGATCTGGTTACTTCATTGGGAACTACATGGAACCTGAAGAATGTCAGGGTGATTCCAGAGCTGAAGAAGAAATTGATTTCTGTTGGTCAGCTGGATAAACAAGGACTGGAAGTAAGGTTTGGTGGTGGTAAATGGAGGGTGGTCAATGGTAATTCGATGATTGCTCAAGGTATGAAGCGTGGGTCATTGTATATGGTTGAGGTACCTGCTGAGGGAAGTATGACCGTCCCGGTTAAGCATGACAAAATTTGGTTCGCTAAATCTAGTGCTAAGAGACTTCATTTGGCAAACATGAAGTCTGGAACCAAAGAGATGTTAGCTGAACGAGTCGGAAAGTCTAAACCATTCAAGGGATTTTGTGACAGTGGGAGCACGGGGTGTGTTCCGGGTATAGTTACAAAGAGCCGTTGGGTTTTGAAGACTAAGACTGAAAAATTCTCTCCTGTTGGAAGTTTGCAAAGTTTGGAGAGTGTTATTGGTCCTCGGTGTATCTCTGGATCCGGTGGAGTGTCCAAGCCGGTTGAGACAGGGGATGAGTCGGTGGCGGTATTGACCACGACTGAGTCGGTAGCGGGATTGGCTACGACTGAGTTGGAGCTTGTGGTAGCTTCAACTGGCCCTTCTAGTACTTGATGATGAGGGGCGGCTGCAACTAGGAAAATTGGACTAAGTTTAGCTTGTTCTTAGGAACTGGAAGCTTGAAAGACTGATTTGGTTGAAGATTACTGAAGTTACTGTATTGTTCAAAATCTTCAAGTGGGAGATTGTTAGGTGAAAGATTGGGTTGGTGAAGTTTTTTTCAAAGGTATGTGAGATCAAAGTCTTCAAGCTTGATTTTTATTTTCTCAATTCACATTCAATTCCTAAACCTATAAATACAAGGCTTTGGTTGAGAAGCAAAATGCACCAACAATTGTAAATTGTAATCTTATTGAGTTAATAAGATTTCTCTAGTTGCAGCCCGTGGACGTAGGATTTGCACCGAATCCGAACCACGTAAAATCTTTGTGTTCTTCTTGCTTTATTTTCTGCTTTCGTGAGTTTGTGTGTGTGATAGAGTGTTTCCGCTGCGTGTACCCTGTCCGGTTCCTAACAAGTGACGGCTTAGTGACAGAATATTTCCATTGTCAAAAAAGGCATGTCAAATGACTTATCCGACGTTAATTCCTTGCAAAAATTCATCGATGATACCTCATAAAATTTCGTCGCTAATCCCTCGTGAATTCCGTTATAAAAAGAGTTTTATTGAAGGCCTTTTTTTATTATAGGACTTTCAAAATCAACGGGTTGGCAGTGTGTGTATAAGTGTATATATTATCTAAAGAAGAAGCCAATGATGACGATGATGATCTTCCTAAACATTGTGTCGGTTGTGTTCAATTAAGTTATTAAAAATTTTCCAATGTCGTTCATATACCTTTCAAATCATCATATTGTACTTTTGAAACAATATGTAATCAATGAATTTGTTAACTTTTTGTTCATTTAGTGATCAGGAGAAGACAATTTAACAAAGCACTAATATTGCAAATGTCAGATAGCAACTTATACGGATCAATCAGCTTTTGTAGTTAAGAATTTTTTTTAGTAACAATGAACCGATAATGTCATCTTGCAAGAGTATTGTTTTCATTCGATGGGACTTAGAGCACTTGCTAGGAGTTGCATCGTAATTCTTACAATAAAGTTATCTTTTTGGCCTAACAATTTGTTCTCTAGTATTAAGTAAGCTTATGTTTCAACTCACGGTTCACTTGCGATGAGTTGATATGTTTTATACTAGGTTAGAAACCCGTGTAATACACGGGATGATTAAAAAATGTATAAAATAATATGAAAAATATCAATATTGCAGATGATAAAAGTGTTATTTGTGAATTTTGTTTATTTTGATATTTTATATGATATGATAAATTTTGCTGGTTTTAGATAGGAATTACGAATGCTATGTTCAAATAAAATATGATTAAAATGAAGAATAAAAAAGTAATAAAAGAATAATACAGAAAATGAAAGACGTAATAATAATTCAAAATGCTCGAAATACTTCTTTGTATACAACATTTGATGTCCTATCTGTAATTTTACCCTTTTTATCTAAAATCAGTAGTTTAAGTCATTGTCTACTTTAAACTCTGGATAACGCAACATAGAGCTGACCATGTGTGGAATGCCTTTACGTATCTGAGAGTTCCCATCAAATGATGATGTGTTTCCTTTGCAGGCAAGTGATTCCTGGATTCCGACGGAATCAGAATTCTAGATTCCATTCCATAGTGTGTTTTTGTATGCCAAGTGGACACATACTAACTAAAAAAAAGTCATAAATCAAAAATGTATTTACATTGTAATTTACATTTTATTAATGAACTTATTTAAAAAGAATCCAAAAAGTCATTTTTTCATTTTTTCAGAGTATGATGCTTTTCATGAATTGTTTTTCTGCAAAGCTCAATGTTATTAATGAATTTTTTTTCCAGAAAATTGCCATATAAATGTGCCGCAATGTCCAGAAAAATGAAATTTTTTTTGGATCATGTAAAAAAAATGAGAAAAAGTCATTTTTCAAAGTACGGTGTCATTAATGAGATTTTTTTTTTGTAAAGTTCAATGTTAAAAACGTTAAATTTTTTTTTAGAAAACGTTCCTATAAATGAAAGTTAATATACAAAAAATGTGAACTGGAAATTCCCATACACGAATGTTTGTCTTTGTAACTTCAAGGATAATAATTCAAAAAGAAAAGAAATTAATGTTACATGAGGTAAAACAATAGAAATGAAGAAGTGGGTCATAAAGAATATAAAATACAATCATGTTAACAAAATGGATTTTTAATGGTTAAATAACAAAGAGAAATGTGAAATGTGATATTTCAAGAGGTTTGTGCATTATGAAATATGCCATTATGGCTTTCCTTTTGTCCTGTACAAGTAGATTAATAAATTATTCCAAGAGGCACGGTTAAAAAAGTGTATCATACAAAATAAATAATAAATTATAAAGCTACAATCCTATGTCTCATGACAAACAAATACGTAACCTTCTTAGTATGATGTATGATTCAAAAATTAGTGAAAATGAATGAGAGTGAATCTTATACCTGCATTCTTAAACTTGCCCAACCCACAAAGATAAGTAGCTTTTTGTATTTTTTAAAACCTTTAGAAATAAATATGTAGCATAAAAGTGTCAAATCAAAGGAATCATATTCATTCCGTTCAACAATGGAATCAACCATTCCATTCCTATCTTAAACATTGAAGATTGCATCTTACCAGGTGATCCATTTCTCTCAATATTTGCTACCTTATACTCCCTGCGTGAAATCAAGAACTCCAAATCCATTAAGTAGAATATTTTTAGTGAAAAAAGAAATAAGTGATGCATAAATGTAATATGAATGTTCTAATTACAGGTTCGCTTTCCTTATATTCTGCATCACAAAGATTTTAAATCAATATGAGTGTTCTAATATCCCAAAAAAAAATCAAAATAATAGATAGAAAACATAAAAATCAAGCATTAATCCTTCAAAAATATTAACAAATGGTACATGGACCAGCACTGTGACTTAACCCAAACACGAACGCCTCAACCCATTGCTATGCATCACAATCCATAAAGAATGAAAAAGAAGAAAGAATTTGCATCTTTTTACCATATTTACATGTTTGCTTTCCTTACAATCCGCATCACAAGTTATAAAGAACCAGAGTTGGAGTTAGTAAGCTGGATTAAGAGCTACCGATAACTATCTCAGCTTCCTTTCGCAATAATATACTCTTACGATTTCCCAGCTCTAGTTGTTATAGCAGAAAATACTGAAGGCTTAAGAGAAAATAGCAATTGGAGATAGAGAAGACGAAGGCAGTGGTTGCACATGCTTACAAAGGTGGCGACTGGTGGTGGTTCTTTAGCGGTGGTGAAACTCGTATTGATGGAGGCAATGACCGGTGGTGGTTATTTTCATGTCTTGCTGATTTGTGTTTTAATGAAGAGTATTTCACAGTAGGCACTTCTAATTCGTGCATATATAAACAAAATTGTGAATTAATCAATTAACAAATCAACATGCAAGATCTATATGTTATCGTTGACTGCATCTAAACGCTCCTGTGTGTACTCATCGACTATCTATTATCCACCTGATTCAAAAGCATGCAATGTTCAAGAAATACAAACATGGTCTAAAAGTGAAAGCGAAAAAAGAGAGGTCATGATTTTACGTATGTACCTATTGGCATGGAGAAGAGCAGCAGGGTTGAGATAAGATTCGAGATTCCACCAACAGCTAGGGCAGGAGTGCTACAACTTGCGCACAATATGCATTCATAAATTCCGCCCGGTTTTTGACTATCATTTTTACTCTGAGGAATCTCATTCCCTTCCCAATCAGACGGCACCGGAGGTTTCCGCTTTAAACATATGCGGCAAAAGGCGTTATCATCGTCGTCTCCTCCGATAGAATATTCGTCAAAGAATCTCGATACAAAGGCAACATTTAGATCTAGTCTTCACGAACCCTAAACACGAGAAATAAAAAGCACAAAACATGAGAAATCTCAATTCTACGATTTACTATGTTTAGGGTTCGTAGTAAGGAGGAAGAAGCAATGGTAACGACATGATGTCTACGGTTCGTAGAGAAAATGAAAGTGTTTCTTGACAGGAAAAGAAATTTCAAATTTTAAAATGTAGACGACCTCTTAAGAGAAGGCGAAAGATGAGTAATTGAAGGCAAGCAAAACGGAAACCGATAATCTCACAGTTTGTTACAGTGAGTTTCGATAAGTTGGGAAGCAATTGGCTCACAATAAGTAAATCAAATTAATTTAAATTATTATTGTTAAAATATAATTTTAAATTAAATTAAATTCAGAGTACACGTGTCGGATGGAGAAGAGGGTTTAAAAAATGGACACGTGGCAAAAATTATATTTATTTATTAGGTATAGTAGATTTTGGTGTAACAGATATTCTCTAAGAAAGTTTTTAGGGAGTAATTTTATTAGAAGTTTTTTCATGTAACAGATTATATAATTATGTTCATTCCCATATATTATAGTTTTATAACAATCCTTTTTAAAAAATGTTTACGGAGGCAAAAATTACGTAAACACGAGACTTCGCGACAGGATTGGCCACTCATGAATAGTATCTTGATTCGTGACTCGGGTAATCTCTGAACTCTACTTCAATTTCAGCTACAATATTAAGAATGTAGGCTTATTGTAATATTTATTCATGAAGAAAGTGTTGTAAAATACGACGGATCCGAATTGACTTTATACAATATTAGCTCAATGCGGAATAGGATCAAAATTATCAAACGATAATAATCACAACGAAAAATACGAATAAAGTAAATAAAATAGAGACACGAGGATTTACGTGGAAAACCCAAATTGGGAAAAACCACGGGCGGAAGAAGACGAGAACCAATTCACTATATTTTGCGGTGTTTACAAAACGCTTGGAGAATATAAAAAATACAAAGAGTTTAAAACTCTTATATATTTACAAGAGAAGAGATGGTTTTTGTGAGATGTTTTGGTTTTGGTGGTTTGAGAGATATTGAGGTGTTTGATGTGTGATCCTTTTATAGATGAATTCATGGCACACCACCTTTTTAAAGCTTGAGCCACACTGAAGAAAACTCCTAGCATCAGCCATATTTTATAGCCAACTTTGTTGAAACTCTTTGGCTGCAAATTGCATAACAAACTCTTCTTCCTTTTTTTTTCTTCACGTGGGCTTTCAAAAAATAAGCAGCCACATATATTTGACTTGGTTGGTCAATATTGAAGGCATGCATATTCCACAATCTCCACCTTGACTTCAAAATTGAGCAAGTAACAGATTGATTCTGCAACATGTTTAACCATCAGAAAACAACTCATCAACCTTCAAAACTCCATAAGAAACGGCAATCACCATATAGAGAAAAATTGATCCCGAAAAATGAAATACTTCCTCCACCACGAGCCTAATCAGGCTCAACTGCAATCAGAAATACTCATTAAGTCCAAACACAGTTTGAACTTGGATATTGGAAGACTCTTAGTGAACACATCAGCGGGATTATAATCTGTATCGATCTTTTCTATGACACAATCACCTTTTTCAATGATATCACGCACAAAATGATAACGAATATCAATGTGCTTTGTACGGTCATGAAACATCTGATCTTTACTCAAGAAGATAGCACTTTGATTATCACAGAATACTGTGGTAACCATAATTCTATCATCGAGTTCTATAAATAATCCCTTCAACCAAATATCTTCCTAAACTGCTTCTGTAATCGCCATATATTCTACCTCTGTAGAAGACAGTGCAACTGTAGACTGTAACTGGGCTTTCCAACTAATAGCACAACCGTTCAGTGTAAACACATACCCTGTAATGGATCTTCGTTTATCCAAGTCTTTGCCAAAATCTGAATCAACATATCCAACCACCCCAGTGTTAGATTGTCCATAGCATAGACACATAGAAGACGTACCGCGTAGATAACGTAAGATCCACTGTACTGCTTTCCAGTGTTCTTTTCCCGGGTTCTCCATATATCTACTAACCATGCTAATTGCATAAGCCAAATCAGGGCGTGTGCAGATCATAGCATACATCAAAGATCCAACAGCACTAGAGTATGGTACGCGTGCCATGTACTCCATATCAGTCTCAGTAGTAGGACTTAAAGCGGATGATAACTTGAAATGAGCTGCAAAAGGTGTGTTGACAGGCTTTGCTTCATGCATATTAAAACGTCTTAGGACTTTCTCAATGTAACCTTTTTGAGAAAGATGCAAGATCCTAGACTTCCTGTCACGAACAATTTCCATACCTAAAATTTTCTTGGCAGCTCCTAAGTCCTTCATTTCAAAATCAGCTTTCAACTGGTCTTTTAACTTCTGAATCTCCTTCATATCTTTTGCTGCAATCAACATGTCATCCACGTACAAGAGTAAGTAGATCTTTGAACCATCGTCACCTTTCTTGAAATAAACGCAGCTATCATAGGTGCACCTGCTGAATTTGTGACTGGTCATGAAAGAATCGAACCTCTTGTACCATTGTCTAGGAGACTGCTTGAGGCCATAGAGAGATTTCTTCAATTTACATACGTAGTCCTCCTTGCCCGGAACTACAAAACCTTCAGGTTGTTGCATGAAAATCTCTTCCTCAAGCTCACCATTTAGGAAAGCTGTAGTAACATCTAGTTGCTCCAACTCATAATCATTTGAAGCAACTAACCCCAACAATGCACGAATAGAAGTGTGTTTGACTACTGGGGAATAGATGTCAGTATAGTCAACGCCTGGAATTTGAGTGTGGCCTTTAGCTACCAACCGAGCTTTATATCTTGGCTTCTCATTCGGGTTAACAGGTTCTTTGAGCTTGTAGACCCACTTGCATTTAACTAGCATTTTCCCTTTTGGAATAGGAACTAAATCCCAAGTACCATTTCTTTGCAAGGATTCCATCTCATTATGCATAGCAATCATCCAATCACTTGAGTCTTTAGATTTGATAGCCTCATCATAATTTAGAGGCTCCGTTTCCGACTCAATATCATTAGCAACAATAAAAGCCTAAGCAACAAGTTCAGCTTCAGTATACCTCTTTGGAGGAACAATTTGTCTTCTCGGCCTATCTCTTGCAATGCTTCGAGTAGTAGCTTGTGGTTGTGAAATTATTGTATCTTCAACAATGACATGCTCATTTGGCGAGGAAGACTCTTGTTGCTCAACTGGACTCGGAATGGTGACAGGTGAAGTAGGAAACTCCACCTCTATTTGAGCTTTCTCTTCACTTGCTTTTGATGATGCGACTGTATCTTCTGTAGAGTCGGAAGTTTGATGAATCATAGCAGACTCGTCAAAAGTAACATCTCTTGAGATGATGATTTTATTTAGATCATTGCTCCATAACTTGTAACCTTTAACTCCTGGATTATAACCAAGAAAGACACATTTAAGTGCTCTCGGTTCTAACTTCCCATTGTCAACTCGTGCATAAGATGGACATCCGAAAGGTTTCAGATGTGTATAATCGGCAGGTTTCCCGGACCATAACTCATACGGAGTTTTCTTCTCGATTGCTCGTGACGGTGATCGGTTGATAACATAGCAAGCAGTAGAAGCAGCCTCCGCCCAAAAGGATTTTGGCAATTTGGAATTTGAAAGCATACATCTGACCTTCTCCATAATGGTGCGATTCATCCTTTCAGCTACACCATTTTGTTGAGGCGTATGAACTACCGTACGATGTCGAGTAATGCCTTCCTTTCGGCAATAGGCATTAAACTCTTCTGAGCAAAACTCTAGTCCATTATCCGTACGAAGATACTTTACCACCAATCCTGATTGCTTTTCAACCTGAACTTTCCAGTCTCTGAAGGTAGAGAAAACGTCTCCCTTATGTTTTAAGAAGAAACACCACACCTTCCTGGAGAAATCTCAATGAGAGTGAGCATATAGTTAGCTCCACCTTTAGAAGCAACTCGAGCTGGTCCCCATAAATCCGAGTGGACATAGTCGAGTGGTCCTTTCGTTGTATGGATACCACTTGCAAACCTCACTTGTTTTGCCTTGCCATATACACAGTCTTCACAGAACTCCAAATCAACAATCTTTTGTTGACCAAGTAAACCTCTTCGACTCAATTCTGACATGCCTTGAAAACTCATATGGCCGAGTCGAAGGTGCCAAAGACGGGACTGATCTGGATCAGAAAGAGACTTTGAAACAATAGCAGCATCACTCGAAATTGTTTGCCCGTCAAGAAAGTAGAGGTCTGAGGTTTTTCGACTGGCTCTCAGTTTTTCGGAACCATCTTTGAACACCCTGAGAACTCCACCTTTACCGGCAAACTCGTATCCTTTTTTATCAAAGGAACTAAGAGATAACAAGTTTTTTCTGAGGTCAGGGACATATCTAATATCCCCAATGGTTCGGATAACGCCATCAAACATACGGATTCTGACTGAACCATATCCAAGAACTGGACATGTAGTATTGTTACCCATCAACACATAGCCCTGGTTAACCTTTTCAAATGTGTAAAACCAACTTTTGTTGTGACACATATGAAAAGTACAACCAGAGTCGAGTATCCAATCACCAGTGGAATCCAGTTTATCTGAATAAACTGTCAAGAGTTCTCCAATACATTCGACCTCAGCTACATCGGCTTCACCCGAAGTGCTAGCTTGTTTACCATTTGCTGCAGCCTTCTCTTTTTCTTTATTCTTCAACTTGAAACATTCTTCAAGCACATGTCCTTTCTTGTGACAATAGTTGCAAAACTTTCGTTTGCCTTTAGATTTGGATCTGGTTCTATTGGAAGATTGAGAAGTTCTACTTCTCTCTGTTGTTCTTCCTCTGACATTCAAACATTCGGCTTTAGAATCACTCGAACCACCACCAGTAATATGCTTCATCTTCTCTTTAGAATCCAAAGCTGTAAAGACTTCATCTAAAACAAGAGTGTCACGGCTGTAGATGATCGTATCACGAAAATGGCTATAGGATTCGGGCAACGATGACAACAAAAATAAAGCCAAGTCTTCATCTTCATACTGAACATCCATATTCTCCAAGTTATTTATTAACTCTTTGAATGTGGACAAATGTTCAGCTAATGAGCCTCCTTCAATCATCTTGAGATTGAACAATCGTTGCTTTAGATGCAACTTGTTCGGTAAGCTCTTTGTCATCAATAACTGCTCCAACTTCAGCCACAAAGCAGCCGCCGACGTTTCTTTTAGAACATCTTGTAAAACATCGTTTGACAAGTGCAACCGAATTTGAGATAAAGCCTTCAGATATTTCATCTCCTTTTCTTTTTCGGTCCATGTATTGGGCATCCTTTCGAAGCCCAAGAGCGCCTTGTGTAAATCCATCTGAATGAGAATATCTCTCATCTTTACTTGCCACAGCGGAAATCGGGTATTCCGATCCAGCAGCGGAATATCGTATTTCATCAAAGACATGATTTATTACTTGATAAAATGATCCCAACAAGCTAATATCAAAACCCGGACTCTCTGATACCAATTGTTGTAAAATACGACGGATCCGAATTGACTTTATACAATATTAGCTCAATGCGGAATAGGATCAAAATTATCAAACGATAATAATCACAACGAAAAATACGAATAAAGTAAATAAAATAGAGACACGAGGATTTACGTGGAAAACCCAAATCGGGAAAAACCACGGGCGGAAGAATCCGAGAACCAATTCACTATATTTTGCGGTGTTTACAAAACGCTTGGAGAATATAAAAAATACAAAGAGTTTAAAACTCTTATATATTTACAAGAGAAGAGATGGTTTTTGTGAGATGTTTTGGTTTTGGTGGTTTGAGAGATATTGAGGTGTTTGATGTGTGATCCTTTTATAGATGAATTCATGGCACACCACCTTTTTAAAGCTTGAGCCACACTGAAGAAAACTCCTAGCATCAGCCATATTTTATAGCCAACTTTGTTGAAACTCTTTGGCTGCAAATTGCATAACAAACTCTTCTTCTTTTTTTTTTCTTCACGTGGGCTTTCAAAAAATAAGCAGCCACATATATTTGACTTGGTTGGTCAATATTGAAGGCATGCATATTCCACGTAAAGTTTTATTAAAAATATATCTACTGTATACAGTCATAATAACTATATTGTGGTAAAATATTACATACGATTCACAAAACAGAGTTTACCACTTATGAATGAATATTGTGATCTACATTTAGATACCGTTTGCGAGTGGGACAACTCTTTTAGTGATGCTTTAAACGGTGTCTGTGGGAAAAATGGGTTTTTATATGTGGGACAGTCTTCTCCTCTTATCGAGTCATGAAGTTAAATTTGTGGTACAAAGGATCATTTATGTTAATAATTGGAAATGTGGTCATGTGCTAGTACAAGCGCTATACATATAGTCATTTTAGGTACGTTTGATATATAATATTGGATGGAACAAAAAAAATTGCTTTGAAGTTGTCTTTGGTGGATACGGGATGGGAACAATTACCAGGATAAATAAGATTAAATGATTAAATTGTAGTCACACTCAAAAGAGTATAATAAAGTAAAGGGGTATTGGTAAAAAAACCCCTTCATTATGATTTTATGATGTCCCATCAATTGAGGTTTTGTTTATATATATATATATATATATATATATATATATATATATATATATATATATATATATATATATATATATATATATATATATATATATATATATGTATATACGTTTTATTTTGTCGATCGTGTTTCGGTTAAGTCGTTTTTTTAATTTTTCCAAATTAATTGTAACCAAACCAAATAAGGTTCAGTTAAATCGGTTTTGGTTTAATTGGTTTCGGTTTGGTTAAATCGATTTCGGTTTAATTTAACCAAACCAAATAATGTTCGGTTAATCGATTTCAGTTTACTTTATTTCGATTTATTTGGTTTGGTTAAGTGGTTTCGGTTTAATTTAACCAAACCAAATAAGTTCGGTTAAATCGGTTTCAGTTTATTCGATTTGGTTAATCGGTTTAGGTTTATTCGGTTTTGGTTTCGGTTTATTCGGTTTGGTTAATCGGTTTGGTTTATTCGATTAACCGAAACCGAATAAACTTAAACCGATTAACCAAATCGAAAAAACCGAAACCGATTTAACCGAACCATATTTGGTTTGGTTAAATTAAATCGAAACCGTTTAACCAAACCGAATAAATCGAAACAAATTAAACTGAAATTGATTAACCGAACATTATTTGGTTTGGTTACGATTAATTTGGAAAAATTAAAAAAACGACTTAACCGAAACCCAATTTAATCGACAAAATAACACGTCTATATATATATATATATATATATATATATATATATATATATATATATATATATATATATATATATAAAGTAAATATTAAAAAAAAACTCAATTGATGGGACATCATAGAATCATTATGAAGGGTTTTTTTAAGATGACCTTAAAGTAAAACATGAAGCCAAATAACAAAAAAAAAAAAAAAAAAAAAAAAAAAAATCATATTATCGGTCTTTCATCTACAGTTTCCTATCCAAATTCACACTAACACCCACTTCCACCTCCAACCCCACACACCCACACACAAATATATATATATATATATATATATATATATATATATATATATATATATATATATATATATATATATATATATATATATATATATATATATATATTCAAATATTATGCGAGATTGTTTATTTACAATCATAGTATGATAAAAATAAATTAAATTTGATAACTTAGTAATTTTAACGCAATTTTATGTTTATCCTAGTGCGATCAAACACTACATATAAGAATTAATTTACTCTCGTTCAGTCATGTCTCATTTGATCCAGTCTTGTCATGTCTCTGTACCAAACAATGACTTAGTGAATTAAGTCACTAAGTTTTCCAATTTGTTGCAATTTTGGCCATTTGACCGGTCAACCCGGTTGTCAGCTGAAGTGACATAACGACGTATGAGTCTTTAATGATGCCGCATGACATGGCGCTGAAATGACCATAATTTTTTTGAAAAGTAAGATTTAAAACAACAATTATAAGTGAGAGATGATGATATTTAATTTTTTTAGGATACAAATACAATGTTTTGAAAATAAGATGATATACAGTTATTGTATATACTGATAGTTACATAAAGAAATTCAAAGCATGTTTGTAAAAGTTGACTTAAAAGTAATATGATATACGGTGATTATATATGCTATCTACTGATAATTATGTTAAAAAGTATAAAATATATATTTAGTAAAAGTGGTAATTATCGCTTATATATAGGTGAATTTGTTAAATGGGTAATTATTTGTCTCCGTAATCAAATAAGTAAAAATAAAATAATTTTTTAACTAAAAGAGAAAATATCAGCATGACACGTCAGTATCACGTCATCAAAGACTGACGCGTCACCATGCCACATCAGTCGGCAATATGATTGACCAGTCAAATTATCAAAATTGCAACAATTTAAAATATTTAGTGACTTAATTACAACAAAAATTAAACATAGTAACAAAATTAAGATTTTATATAAATTTAATGACTTTTTTGTAATTTGTCATCTCATATTTAAAGCAACAATAACTTTTTTCAAAGGGAATTTACGTTTGCAAATGCGTCGGTATTTTACATAGTTGGAATCAAACTTGCTTTATCAAACATACTAGCATTTTCAAATTATTCAAAGTTCGCAAATTAAGGTTGTACTATCAACCATTCTTTAAGATGGTATTTTTCAAGCTCGGATATTTATTTATATGTTTTAAGCTCGAGTTCAAATCGTCTGAAATCCGATGTTTACCTACAAATTTGCTGTTGAGGAGGTGGACCATGTTTTCTTCACGTGCGAGTTCTCTTCGATTATTTGGAGCTGTATTTTGAGGTGGTCTGGTGTTTTCTGTCAGTCCCCGGCTTCTTGCAAAGACTTATCAGATCTGATTATGGGTTTCAAAGGGAGCAAATGGTCTTGCAGATTATTGCTGTCGATTGCTTACGGTTCTCTTTGGCTCATCTGGAAAGAAAGGAATGCGCGTCTGTTTAGAAAGGAGAGGAAATCGGCTCTTGTGGTGTTTGATGATCTATGTCTTCTCTTGTTTAATTATGTTAAAGATAGATCGAATTTTCCTAGTTTAGATTGGCACTTATGGTGCATTTCTCCTGTTAGATGTTTCTGACTTGTTTTTGTTTGGCTTGAGCTTCTCGCTTAAGTCTTTTCTCTTTTCTCCTTTCTAATGATATTTCGCCATTCAAAAAAAAAAAAAAAAACCTACAAATTTGCTTTGATTCCAATGGTAAAGTCAAACGATCAAATCGAGTCTATTTTATTGTAAAAGTATTATAAAAATAAACAAAATACGCTAGCTAAATATTTTATAGAATCAAAAGGATAACATTAAATGACATCTTTTCAATTGACCAACCTCTAAGTGACGAGAGAAGAGAAACAAACCACGATCCGCAATTCGTATCACAATTTATTATTCGGTGGTGACATTTGGAGGCATACATTCCCTCTATCCCACGGTTGCCCCAGTACACATTTTTATGGATAACGTACAACACCCAATGGACGATTTGGCCCAATTCAGACCCTTCTCGAATCAAATCCAAGAAAGATCCTTTACACTTTACTAAAAGACAAGCTCTTAATTGATTTTTTATATTTAGGAACTAAATTAAAATTGATATAAGGTATGTTATAAATTTATAAAAAATACAAAAATCGTAAAAGAAAAGTAAATTTTCTTTAATAATTGAGTTTTGAGGATACTTTTTCTCAGAACATTCGATTGTTAAAAAAAAATATTCTAGGTGTAATTTATCAATCAATTTTAATACTTCATACAATTGTTTTTAAAGAAAAAATGTTCTTGTTACCAAACATACATTTCAGGCGCTTCCTAATTACAAAAAAAAAAAAAAAAAAAAAGAAAGAGGCCAGTGAAATAATATTTAGATAGTGTATATTACGGCAAAATGAAGAAAAATTTCATTTATTTGTCATAAAGAAATGAAATAAAATATTACTTACAGCATATGATTTTCCACCCGTAACGGAGAGTGTTTTTTATTCATTCGATGAATGTATATATATATATATATATATATATATATATATATATATATATATATATATATATATATATATATATATATATATATATATATATATATATATATATATATATATATATAACCTACGATAATATTATACTTTTGAAAAGAAAAATTAGAAAGTTTATTAAGTATTTTTTAAAATAACTAAAAGTAAATTTATTATACTTATATTTAAGGTTTCATGATATTTTTTATTTTGTAAAAATCTAAAAGATAGAGATATTTATTTTTTATCTTATATTAAACAAAATGACATAGGATTGTATGAAATGTTATTTAACATTATATTTTATTATTCAAATTTAATTTCTATAAGAAATTAATCTGTGTTTATTTATTAATTTCATTTAATTTATTTAATTTCTATACGTAATGTTTTATTTCAATCGATTGCTGCAACCAAAAATAACATTTTCTTCACTGTAAAGGTCTATTTTTTTTTGTTATTTACTCGTACCAAACACTATTTTAGGATCAAGAATTTTAAATAATCATTAATATTTAATTGTTAGTTAATTGCAGTAAAAAAGTAATATTTTAATGTTTTAACGGCACATTAAAAAGAGCTAGTAGAATATATAAATATCAAAACCATTAATTTCACGTGGTATGAGTATTTTTTTTTGTGTTAAGTAGTAAATAACATTTTAATGTCTTAATTATAAAAACGTTTTTATGCGTTTAAATCACACTTTATTAATAAAAAAACAAAATGAATAAACGATGGACAACTAAAATTACTAATTCCAAGTAATAACCTTTTTTAGAATTAATTACATTAGAAAGCAACAGTTATTATTATTCCTTGTTCCCAATACATTATATCTGTTTTCGTTTCAAGTACTATGTTTGTGGTTTTGCGGTAGCCGGTAACATTATATATTTGTGAATTTTCAAGATAGGAAGTGATTTTTATTTAAAAATATATTATCCATATTAAATATATATTTTATTAACTTGGAGTATAATTGCAAAGGTGTTGTATAATATATGGATGAATAAATTTCTTAAATAGAAATATTCTTTTTAACAAACTTACCTTAACATATTCTTAATTAAAATTTAGAATTAAATAGTACAACACTTTTGTTAAAACCTTACCTAAAAATTGGTACATTTTCTAAGGTTTTGGAAAAAACATGGAAAAAAAAACATTTGTATCATTAAATGCAATATATAAATAACTTACCGTATGTTTATAAGATACCATTATGAGAGAGAAAATGAATCCACACATATACACACTAACACATATATATAGGGTTTATTTAAGATTAATATTTATATCAATTTTCTATAACAGACTATATTGACATGTTTTACCTTTTTTACAGCAACAAATTTGAAAAATATGTCATAATTTGATGAATACTACTTAGACTTGGCTGCATAATATGACAAAAATATGAAATAATTACATATAGAATTCATCGGCACAATATATAAAAAATTATAACTATTAGTTGTGCTTTGTGAAAATTCAGAGCGTATAAGAGATTCTTTTATTTACCAGTAAATCAAGTATAATTTTCATTGACAAAAAAAAATGTATTAAACAAGGCGACTTTTTATAGTAAGGGATTATGAACGTAAATTTGAATCAGTATTTTCCTTTTAACTAATTTCTTTGTAATTAAAAAAGGCAGCTACATTGAATTATATTGTACAAAAATTGCTACCCTTCGAAAAAAAGGAGAAATTTACTTTTCTTACTAACATCGAGATACCGGCGAACGTCAAAAGAAAGCATACTTGAAATTCCAAAACTAGCCCCCACAAAACTTTGCTTCAAGTGCCGCTCAGTCACCGGTTCCGATATCGTTACCGTCAAGTTCAGTATCTCCGGCCAACGTTTCAACTCTCGACAAATATACCATCATGGTTATTAACATTGCCGTTATCTTCAACGTCGCCGTCATCGACCCATCTCTCAGCTTGTGTACACTCCATCTTATGACGCGTCTTCCAGTCGAGTGCTTGACACGCTCGAGAGCAGTAGTTCACGGCTCCGCAAACAGAACACCGTCGGAACTCATGTCTTCTAGTCTCCGGCCGACCACAACCGGCGTGAGAGCATAACCGAAGACCCGGCCCAAGTACCTTATCGGAAAACCAATCTGTAAGAAAACGGTTGGACGGATGAGGTTCCGGTGCAGGTACGTTACATCCGAAATCGCTAAGTAACGGACATCCAGGACCCACCACGTTTCCATGGCGTAGGTGAGGTAGGGGGTTCCACGTTAGCCAGTTGCCGGACATCAATGCCGACGGAGTAGTTGAAAGTACGGATGCAAGTTCACGCGCGTTGGCTTGAACCAAAAACCGCCGGCCTTCAGCAATGTTCTGACGAACGCCGTAACCGTCTTGGAGACAATGTCCGAGTTCCCGGAGGGCGTCGATGTGGCCAAGAAACGCCGCACGGGCACAAAGAGCTACACCGGCGCGTAAGTCCTTATCATTCTTTGAACCACCACTTCCGTTGAACTGAATTACCGCAAGCGAGTATAACGCCGGAGCGTGAGAATTAATCGCCGCCTTAGCCATTAGAGACGCTCCGCTTCCTCGGTTTTGCAAACAGTAGAACCGAATCTGTGTCAATTGAATAAAACTCTGTCAGTTAATTAATGCTCCCAAACAGAATGTCAATCAACACTTAAAAACCATAAAGATTAAACTTACCATGCCAAGTGTGTAGCAAGCTTCGACATTTCCAGCATCTGAGCACTGCTTAAGAAACCGATGAGCAGATTCCGACCAGTTCTTAGATTTAAAAGCGAACGCTTTCGGAGATGCCTTCGATAACACAAGAGAGTGAACACCTAACGCATTTAATCTTTTGCATCTGTTCAACAAACACAAACAAAATCAGTTACAAATTTAACAAATTTGGCGTAATAATCGGATCTTTTTCCGACAAACAAATTAGAAACTTAAGAAAAAAGAAAAAAAAAAAACTGCTACAATATCCGGATTCTTACGTTGATAAAACGCTCACAAAATCGGCAGGACATGCGGCGGTGGAACCAAGCTTTGCAAGAATAAACAAAACGATATCGTCTGGAAGCTTATCCAGGAAATCACACTGACCGGAAACAGTCGCCACCGGTGTCCCCGCCGACGACTTCAACCTTTTCCGACTCTGTATCATCTTCTCACCCACAATATTACCATCGCTTCTTCTTCTCTTCTCACAACACATGTTATTCACCTTCGGATAAGAAATCCCACGTCTTGTTCTCATTCCCTAACAGATATCTGTGTATCTCTATATCTATATCTATATATAGAAATAATATATGTACGTATAGTCGTATAGATACAGGAACGTGTATGTATAGATTCTGAATTTCCTGTGTGAAGAAAAAACTGAGGCCTTATATATATAGCAAGAGAAGAGACCTTATCGTATTAAAAAGAGAGGGGGAGAGGAAGATGAAACACAACAACAAAAACGACGCCGCCGAACATTAAATTAAAGATCTGACCATTAAAATATAGGGTTAAGGTCAAATTTGGTCACTTAACTTTCTGGTTTGTGCACATTTAGTCACTTAACTTTGTTTAAGTTCTACAAGGTCATCTAACTTTTTATTTTGTCTCGAAATGGTCACTATAACTTGTTATAGCCGGTTACAGTGACCATTTCGAGAATAAATAAAAAGTTAAGTGACCTATTATAACTTAAATAAAGTTAAGTGACCAAATGAGCACAAACCAGAAAGTTAAGTGACCAAATGAGAACATTAACCCTGAACAAATTGATTTTTTGAAATGTTGGATTTTTGGGATTTGCATTAGTTGTATATGATAATCCGATAATACATTTTTATAGACGAACAAATGTGTTTGAGCTGTGTTAAGTTGGAACCATGGAAACCGTTTCTATGTTCATTTTACTCTCCTAATTCATCTTTATAAACGAACGAAAAAAACTACGTAGATAAAGAAGAAGGATTGGTTGATCGGTTCTGGTTTGGTGATTTTTTAATTCGTTGGTTTTAGCTTCTAGTAGATGTTATAATTGTCTGGTATTTTTTTAATTGATTGGTTTTAGCGTCTAATAAAATGTTATAATTGTCTAAAAAGAGAAATGGTTATGTGTTACAACTCAATAAAACCTTATTTACAATTTATATCGAACAATGCTATGCAGATGATTTATAATAAGGATGAACCAATAATTTCGAGGACCTTCTTCTTTATTTAAGTAGTTTTTTTCGTTCGTTTATAAAGATGAATTATGATAGTAAAATGAACATAGAAACGGTTTCCATGGTTCCAACTTAACACGACTCAAACATATTTGTTCATTTATAAAAATTTATTATATCGGAGTAACATATACAACTAATGCAAGTCCCAAAAATCCAACGTTTCATAAAATCAATTTGTTCAGGGTTAATTTTCTCATTTGGTCACTTAACTCTTTGTTTTGTGCTCATCTGGTCACTTAACTTTATTTAAGTTATAATAGGTCACTTACTTTTTATTTATTCTTGAAATGGTCACTGTAACCGGCTATAACAGGTTACAGTGACCATTTCGGGACAAAATAAAAAGTTAGGTGACCTTGTAGAACTTAAACAAAGTTAAGTGACCAAATGTGCACAAACTAGAAAGTTAAATGACCAAAAATGACCTTAACCCTAAAATATATTATAGCCCAGAAAAGCGCGACTTAATTACGATACTACCCTTCTTCTCTACCACGGTTTAAAAACTTGGTCAATCGGCGTTGACCAGATCCCTCCGTCCGTCGTCCTCCTCCACTGCACGCTTTGTCTGCTTTTACGTACAAGTTTAAACATGACAAATTATCTTTCTTGTAATCAAATGTTCTAAGACTTTAAAGTTTGCTCTGTTTTTCTAATTTCTCATTTTAGATTTATCAGTTTAAAAACGGTTAATTTGTTGCAAGTGAGCAACTATTTTTGTTAATTTGTTTTGAATGGATCAACTTTTACTTTGGGATGAGTCCTAGGAAATAACCCTAATATTTAGGAAATTTTGTATAGCGATGAATATTATTAAATTTGATCGATTTTAATTTTGAGATCTAAAGATATAATGGTAAAATGCTTATATAAACTTAAACGATTTATTACAATAATTTTAAAATTGATGAGTACCATAAACATGAATATTGTTTGTAGCCGGTAATTGAAAACTGATAGTTATACATTTTATTGAATAGAAGTATTTGGCAAAAGTATATGTTATCTTTCAAAATTATAAAATAATATAAAAATCAAACTAAAAGCTCCGAAAAACTAAAAGCTCTCAAAAACTACTTAAAGGTGTTTGCAAGTGCTTATTAAGTTGCCTTATTTACTTATTAGCTTTTCAAAAGTTGATAAGTTGAGGCAAACTGGCACCGCAGCTCATCAAAGTTTCACTTTCGATTTTAAATGCTCTCTAAACTTATTTTCTTGCCTTTTAAGTGTATGAACTTTACAATTTAGGGTTTAAAACAACACTGACCCCAATTGAAAGGGTCAACCGATAACAATCTGATTCAGCTGCCTAATTACCATCCATATCACTCCTAATCAACATCCATATCACTGGTAATAGGTTTCCATGTCAATATATTCAGTCATCATTCATAAAACAAGACACTTTAATTTAGCAACGAAGAAAACCCTATTTCATATTGATCTTCCTCTAAATCATTCTCCTTGATATTCTTTTATTTGTTACCATGGCTTCGTAGTGCAAAATAAAGTTATACTTCCAAGAATTGTTCTTAGACAACCTTTATGTTACTCTGAAGGCATGCATCAGTTGTTTGAAGATGTGGATTTTGATGCAACGAATTTACAAGAATGTGTTAAATTCCTCAAACAATTTACACAACGGGAGTGCAAGAACTTGTATTACTATTTTTCGGATCTCCAGTTACGTGAAGGTTTAATGAAGATGTTCACTGGAAGAACTAGAAGCATGTCCTAGGCATGAGGTTTAAAAATGCTAAACAGTTCAACAGTATGTTATGTAATTATGCAGTTGCTAATGGGTTTCAATTATGTTATAAAAAATGATAGGAGAAGATTATTGGTAAAATGTTATGGTGGTGATTACACTTTCATGTTGTGGGCTTCATGGATGAGTGAAGAACATTCATTCGAAATCTAATCTCTTAGACATAGGCATAATTGTGCTAGAAATTTCAAATTAGGTTCAATTGTTAACTATGCTTGGATTGGTAGTCATTACACAAATGAAGTTTTACATAAGCAAAAAATGAGTGTTAGACTACTTATGAAATAAGTGAAAAAGAATTTGGTACAGAGGTTAATATGAGCCAATGTAGGAGAGCAAATAAGCATGTAATATCTCTTATAAAGGTACCATTGTCGAACACTATGCTAAGTTTTGGTCACATAGAGAAGATATTAGAATACCTAATCAATGGTCTATTGTTAAATTGGATGTCAACAACATTCCAGATGGGAAGAATTATTTCAGCAAGTTTTATGTAAGCTTTGATGGATTGAAACAAGGTTGGAGAAGTGGGTGCAGAAGAATCATAAACATGGATGGATGTTTTTAGTAGGTTTATGTAGTGGTGATTTGCTGAGTGCAGTGGGAATGGATGCTAATAATCACATTTTTCGAATTGCATGAGCTGTGGTTTGTGTGGAAAATAAAGAGAATTTGAAAGGGTTCTGTCACACCCTCAAACCGTATTGGCGAAAACGTTCAAGGGTGGATGACTTCATGAACAATATCATAAGAAGTTGAATTATAGTGATTCCAAGCAACACAACCATCATAAATAATTGTAAAGGTTACATGGTTCAATGTATCATGTTTCGATTACAATTACAAATGATAACAAAAATATGCAAAATGATGTCGTAACGTCCCTTCAACCAAGTTTGTGGTTTACCTTTTTAGTTTCCTGAGAATACAAGTAGTTGAAAAAGTGTCAACAATTAAGTTGGTGAGTTCATAAGATTTTGCATAAGAAAAGTCCTTTATTTAAAAACCATAATGTTGAAAACCAAGAAAATCCAATATTTTCTTATAAAAGTGTCCAAGTCTTAAACGTGCAAGACTAAAATGTATAACATAGTTCGTATTTTTAAAACCCGTTAAAATGTATATTTCCGCGTAAACTTATATAAAAATATAAAGTTGATTATTTTCATATTTGTGAGACACCCTATAACCATGCTGTGACTAGTTGGCCTGCTGCGACGTTCTTCAAGCGTCGGAATGTTAGACATTTGACACCTCAGACTTGCCGGCCTAGCTATACCTAACAGCTCAGGTGCGGGGTTGTCAATCCCGTATAGATCTATACTCAAATATCACGCTCTCTTACCAAAACTCTGGTTATAAATTCAGGACTTATAGTAGGTACTTATAAAAGTACTGTGAAGATCCATCTCACAAAAATGTATGTATTCAATCAACTTGTTTACGTAATATTTGTATATGAAAACGCTTGTAATTATCCATTATCATTTTTCCCATGATAATATAGTAATGTATAATAATTATATAATTTTATATAATTATTTTGTCTTGTTCAAAATGTCATAACAACCTTGTGTTCATAAACTATTCCTATAATAGTCTATTTTTAGTATACCGTTGTGATAATCATATTTTTACGAATAATAACGTAATAACTTATTCAAATGATTATAAATATCATATTTTAAGATATTTCCCACAAAAATGGTGTAATAACTTGGTTATAACCATTTTTGCTAGAAAGTAGTATTTCCGGTTAAAAAAACGTAGTTTTTACTAGTTCTCGTTTTTATGACGTTTATATCAAAGATCTAGTATTTTTACACCTTTATTTATAGTTTTGTAACTTTTACACAAACATAATATGGCACAATGTTTATAATACATAGATCTAACCATATTTCATGTCAAAAACGTTTTTTACACACTACTAGTTTTATAAACTTGTGTAAATCGTTATTTATAACATATAAACACATATAATCTTGTGAAAATCATTATTTTTAACATGTGATCTTGTATTCTCCCCTAAAATGTTTAGAAAAGATGAAAATGAGGGGTATGAACTCACCCTTGAAGCGTGCTTTACTTAAAAATAAAGTTGATCTTGCGGGATTTACGGTAGGAAGCAAGATCTAGGCTTCGTAGCTCGATGGACCCTTGGACAAAGCTAATACCCAAAGGTTTTACGTAGATGTTAGTGTGTGTAAAAAGAATAAAAGTTGTGTAATAAGGTTTAAAATCATAAGATGAGGTTAACTTACCAAGTTTCTTTAAAAGAAAACCTTGAAAATGAAGAAAATGGTGGTGGAATGTGGTGAAATGGTGGTAGCCGAAGGTGAAGAAAATGGTGGAAGTGTGATCGGGTTTAGAGAGGGAGATGAGAGGATGGAGAGAATTTTTCTTGTCATAAAAAATAGTATAATATCCTTTATTTAAATGAAATGTATGTGGCAAATGTTTGTTTATAATATTCTTAGAGTTTAGAAGCTAGAATGAGGAGAATGGCATGGTGATTGTGATGTATGTCTGCCGAGAGTTAAAGAGAAAAAAAAAAGAAAAAAGAGAGGAGATGAGTGATATGCTACTATGCTAGCACCACATAGGCTTTATGAGGAGTTATAGGTTTGCATTAATATATAATGTTTCTAGTAGTCAAGAGTTAATATTATGTGCATGGCTTAAAAAAATTGATCTTGGTGAATGGGTCAGCCGATGGTTAGGGGGGGTAGGTTGGGTGGGGTGGGTTCGTTTTAAAAGATTTAGCAATTTACTTATATAAATGGATGATTTTTATAAAATCGTAAGACGTTTTAGTGAAATTTTATGAGTTTTTGACGAAACGAAGTTCTAGATAAATATTATGTATAAAAACATTGTAAAACATTTAATTATATTGAGTCGTAGCTCGTTAAACGATGAAATACGCGTTTAAGTGCAGTATTCTTCCGATTTCGCGATTTTCGACACTTTACCGAAAATTGTATTTGGCTTTGAAATTAAATACTAGATAATATTACGTTCCGTAATATATGATTTGTTATTCCATATTTGATGTTTAAGGCACCACATTTTGTATTTTGAGTCCAAACCCTATTTATCCGTTCACAGCGATTTAATTGTTGTAACTTTCACGTACGAACTCCGTTTTCGACGTTCTATATATCCACAGGTTCGTATTTACGAGTAGATCGTTTTATGAATATTATTATTTTCAAAATAATAATTGTACGATTATCGAATTTTTACGCTACAGTAGTTTACTGTCCGTATTTTCGACCTTTAATCGATAATTGTTTTGAATTAGCGTACGTAGTATTATAATATCTAATAATACATCGTAATATCATAGAAAATTACTTTTCAATATATGGTTTAACGTACGCTTCGTTTGACTATAGTTAACTTTCATTGACCAAAATTTAAAATTGTCACATCATCTACCCGTTAGAAGAAATTTCGTCTCGAAATTTAACACTTGAGTAGATCCTCAAGGGTTTGGGAAGAGATGTGGATACTTGTGTTTCATTTGGTCGTCACGCTCCCAAGTAAATTCTGGTCCACGCATGGCGCTCCAGCGGACCTTCACTATCGGTATGCGGCTTTGTTTCGTTCTCTTGATCTCTCTGTCCATGATTTCTACGGGCTCTTCAATGAAATGAAGGTTCTCGTTCACTTCAATCTCGTCGAGCGGAATGAGAAGAGTCTCATCGGAGAGACACTTCTTTAAGTTAGACACGTGAAAGGTGGGATGAACAATGCTGAGCTCTTATGGTAGTTGAAGTTTGTAGGTGTGACATCCTGGAAATTTATACCTAAAACTATAAACAGTTAATTCACCGCAAACCTCTTTATAACCAAACCTTTTGAGCTTCAATGCATACTTTGGAAAATATAGTGTCATTCCGATTAAAATAAGATACGGGATAAAATCGTACTTCCTATAATGGAATATCTCAAACACAAACTGAAACCCTAGTTAATACGCCTGAAAAACTGAAAATAAGTATTAACCATTTGTGAAACAAAACAAGCAATCTAACCTCAGAGTACATGTTTCCTTGATTCCGGAAATATAAATAACATTCAAAACGGAGCTAATATGCAAAAGTTACGACTGTTATAAGAAAACAAGCCAAAACAAACCAGTGTAACACTGATTTTCTTTAACTACATAAATCGTTTCGATCCGTTGAGGCACTTGCGCACCTCATATGGAAATTCCGAGAACATTATTGGACTCAGACTATGGTCTATTATTGGATTCCATACTCGAAATATTTTTAGTAAAAATATTTATAAAAGTCAACTAATCGGATACTGCGGATAAATGAACGTAATATTTAAACACGTTTTCCCAGTGTTTTACAACTCGAAAAATAAATCCGTTTGGGTTTCTGAAACCGGTGCACTCGGCTCGACAATTCTCCGGTCTCAAAAAAATTATTATACATCGGGATCTTGCGCACGAATTATGTCATCCACGACATCACTTTCACCAACCCCAACTACTCCATGAGACTATAAATAAGAGGCTTTGCATCTCATTTTTCTTCACCAATTCACCAAAGCTTCTAGCTTTTTCTTTCTTTCTCCAATTGCTCTCCTTTTGGCCAAGAACACAACCACCATTTGTAACACCCGGCTTTCAATATAAATATACCCATTTATTTTCCACACTATAAAACATATTTTATTCAACAAAATATTATACAGGGTATATATTACAAGAAAAAGGTACAAGTGGTATCTCCCCAAAGCCGGGCTGCTACGGTCATCAGTTCTAACCCCGAATTAGATCCTTCCCTTTAGTAGGGTCTACAGCACCTGCACAGTTAGTATCAACAAGGATGAGCTTTACAAGCTCAGTGAATAATCGATAAGTGTTATAACAACATTAAATTTTCAGCTTCCACATCATATCACAGCCCCCTGTGATACCGAGTCTCAAGGACTCAATGTACACCTGTTGCATGTGTGATAAAACTGCCAGCCAAATAGGCCATCACAACATTTGTATGTGGTCCCACCACAATTACTGCTAATTCGATCGTCACAACATATATGTGGTCTCAACCACAATTACCGAGTATGTGACCCCACGGAAAGATGGTCCCAATCACAATAACCGATAATGTGGCCCCACAGTAAAAGTAACACTTAGGGATAGATTACTCACATTGATTTTTGGTATACGGTATCTGGTTATTCCTGCCTTCTTACACCCACTATAACTGCTTGGTTTGTACCTATATATTTGTTTATAGGTGAACTACTATTTCAACCGGCATTACTACGGATCATACTATCACTCTGCTTTATATTCTCTATAATTCCAATATGATACCTCGTGATTTATCAAGTAAAGAACGGCCAGGTAGAAGATCAGATGGGGTGGCAGGATCCTTTCAGCATTTTAGCCTTTCGGAAAATCCAACAACCAGATCCCATGTAATCGGCCTAGGCACCGTTCTCGTAAGTAAATCATTGGGCATTATTCTTGGAATTACGAATAGTACATAACTTCCACATATAATAGTTTAACACTTTATAAACTATTAAAGAAATAAAGTAGCGATTACTCACTTAGTATTGTCGCTGGCTTGTTCCGCGTTCAACTCTTCCGACAACTCCCGAGCACTTCGCTACAAGCTATCGCTCGTTCCTTACCTCTCCCGATCTATTTTTCTCACCAGAACATTCCCCGATATCGTAAGATTGTTTGGTGTTTGGTGTGGTTTGAAATGAAGGGGTTAGGCCCCTATTTATAGGGCTTGAAAACACTATTCACGACGTCAGCACGACGTCATCACGACATCATCGATGATGTCATCACGAGGTAAGCGCTTACTTCATCTCTCGGTTACTATTCACACCGGAGCACTATTCACGCCGGAGCACTATTCACGCCGGAGTTACTATTCATGCCGGAGTTACTATTCATTTTTTTTTTTTTTTTTTTTGAAAACCGTCGTTACAAGTTCTCCCCCCCTTTTTAAGATTCCGTCCCCGGAATCAAGCAAACAATTGGGGGTACTTCGCCTTCATTTCCTCTTCGGCTTCCCAAGTTACATCCGAGCCCTTGTGATATCGCCACTGTACTTTTACCATATTAATCTTCTTGTTCCGTAGCTGTCTCACCTTGCGGTCTAAAATCTTTTCTGGCTGCTCTGGATACCTCAGCTTTTCATCTATTTCAATTTTAGGTAAAGGCACTCGTTGGGACTCGTCAAACAGAGTCTTTCTCAAATGCGACACATGGAAGACGTTGTGAATGCCTCTTAGCTCCTCAGGTAGCTCTAACCGGTAGGCTACAGCTCCCACCCTTTGTAATACCCGGAACGGGCCAATAAAGCGAGGACTCAGCTTACCTTTCTTTCCAAAACGAATCAGACCCTTCCACGGGGAAACCTTAAGCATCACCATATCGCCAACCTGAAACTCTATAGGTTTCAATCGACGATCAGCATACTGCTTTTGGCGGTTTTGAGCAACCTTCAAATGTTCTCGAATTTCTCGAATTTTCTCCTCGGTTTGAGCTACAATCTCGGGTCCAGCTAACGGCTTTTCCCCTAACTCTGTCCAACATGTCGGAGTACGACATGGTGCTCCATACAATGCCTCGTATGGCGCCATCTGAATGCTGGAGTGATAGCTATTATTGTATGCGAATTCCACCAAAGGCAAGTGATCCTCCCAGCTTCCACCAAAATCTATAACACAGGCACGAAGCATATCCTCCAATGTCTGGATAGTCCTTTCACTCTGTCCATCAGTCTGAGGATGGTAAGCAGTACTCATTAAAACTTTCGATCCAAACCGCTTTTGGAAGCTCTGCCAAAACCCAGACATAAATCGACTATCTCGGTCGGATATAATGGAGGATGGTACCCCGTGTCTACAGACTACTTCATCAATATAGACTCTGGCTAATTTGCTAACTTTATCATCTTCACGTATAGGTATGAACTGAGCGGATTTGGTCAGTCGATCCACGATCACCCATATTGCATCGTGTCCACGTGGCGTTCGAGGGAGTTTTGTCACGAAATCCATTGTAACTTCGTCCCACTTTTTCTTCGGGACCGGTAACGGTTGAATTTCTCCATACGGTTTTTGATGATTGGACTTCACTTGCAAGCATGTTTGGCACCGTTCCACATATCTTCCTATGTCCCGCTTCATGCCCGGCCACCAGTATAACGGCTTCAGCGTCCGGTACATCTTGGTGCTACCCGGGTGTATAGCATAACGAGAACAATGCGCATCCTCGAGGAGTAACTTCCGTGCCTCACCCTGCTTTGGCACCCACACTCGACCTTTAAAGGTCTTCAATCGATGAGAATTTTCCTCGAGTTGGTTAATATAGCTAACCATGCGTTCACTTTTCACATGCTCCGCCTTCCCTGCTTCATCTTGGGCTGTGCGAATCAGCTCAGGTAGCCGACTAACTATGCTCATACAAGCAGACACAACCCTAATGGGTCTCTCTTTTCGACTGAGAGCGTCTGCAACTACATTCGCCTTCCCTGGATGGTACAAAATCTCGCAGTCATAGTCTTTGAGTAAGTCCATCCATCGCTGCTGCCTCATGTTCAGATCCTTTTGATTGAACAAGTATTTAAGACTTTTGTGGTCCGTATAGATCCTGAACTTTACTCCATATAGGTAATGTCTCCACAACTTTAATGCTAACACCACAGCAGCTAGTTCCAGATCATGTACCGGGTATTTTTTCTCAGCTTCCTTCAATTGTCTGGATGCGTATGCAATCACCCTGCCCCTCTGCATTAATACACATCCCAGACCTACCCTAGAGGCGTCACTGTAAACCACAAAGTCTTCTCCACCTTGTGGTAATGCAAGAACTGGGGTTTCACACAAAGCTTGCTTCAGCTTCTGAAATGCAGCTTGCTGTTCTTCCGTCCATTCAAACTTCTCGCCCTTTTTAGTTAATTTGGTCAAAGGAGCTGCAATAGAAGAGAAGTTCTCTACAAATCTCCTATAATATCCAGCTAGCCCAAGAAAGCTGCGTATCTCTGACGGATTCCGTGGCGGCTCCCACTTCATTACGGCCTCGATTTTTGCTGGATCCACCTTTACTCCCTCGCTGCTGATAACATGTCCTAAAAACTGAACCTCACGAAGCCAAAATTCGCACTTTGAGAACTTGGCATACAACTTCTCTTGACGAAGTAATTCCAAAACTTGACGTAGATGCGTCTCGTGCTCTTCCTGACTTCGGGAATAGATCAGTATATCATCAATGAACACGATAACAGAGGTATCAAGAAATGGACGACACACTCTGTTCATCAAGTCCATGAAGGCTGCAGGGGCATTGGTTAACCCAAACGGCATCACCAGGAACTCATAATGTCCGTAACGGGTACGGAAGGCAGTCTTCGGGATGTCTGACTCCCGAATCTTCAGCTGATGATATCCTGATCTTAGATCAATCTTAGAGAAATAGGATGCTCCCTGAAGTTGATCGAATAAATCATCAATCCTGGGCAATGGATATTTGTTCTTTATGGTGATCTTGTTCAGTTCTCTATAGTCTATACACATTCGCATAGACCCGTCCTTCTTCTTCACAAACAGGATAGGTGCTCCCCAAGGTGAAGTACTCGGTCGAATGAATCCCCGATCGAGTAATTCCTGCAACTGCTTCCTCAACTCTGCCATTTCTGATGGTGCCAATCGATAAGGAGCACGAGCAATAGGGGCTGCTCCTGGGACCAAATCGATAGTAAACTCTAGCTGCCGATCCGGAGGTAATCCCGGAAGCTCATCGGGAAAAACATCGGCAAACTCCTTTACAACGGCGACATTTTCAAAGGATCGTTTGGTAGGCTCTGTCGAGACCACACATGCCATGTAAAATATTCCTTCTTTGTTGTTATGATGTCGTACTTTGGCAAAAGACATGACAGGCATCCTGGTACGTGGCCGTTCACCTTGAATTATTATTTGCGACCCGTCTGGTGCCAGAACTGCAATTCTTTTTCTTTTACAATCGACTTGAGCATCATTGGATGCTAACCAGTCCATTCCTACAATTACTTCAAATTCTCTGGTGGTGATCGGCTTCAGATCAATAGGGAAAATGGTCCCGTTAATCTCAAGCTGACACCCTGGCATCTGTTCAGAGACATATACATATCTACCACCTGCTACTTCTACCTCCAGTTCTTCATTCAACGGGGTTAAGGGTATCGAAATTTGGGGCATGAATGATGTGGATATAAAGGAGTCGGTGGCTCCAGGATCAAAGAATACATATGCAGGGATCGAGTTTAGTTTAAAAATACATGTGATAACATCAGTCTTTTCCCGGGCCTCCTCAACGGTCATCTGGAATGCTCGGGAGACTACTGGTCCACCTCGTGCCTCCTTCCTTTCTCTTCCCTGCTCCTCCCGTGTCCTGTCTCGGGATCCTCCTGTCTTCAGCTGTGGACATTCTGATCGGATATGATCTTTGGCTCCACACTGGAAACATACTCGAGTTGTTTGGTTGCAATCTCGAGCATAGTGTCCTGTCTTCCCACACTTAAAACAATACAATGGTGAGGGACTAGTAGGACAATCTCCCGTATGCTTCCTCCGGCATTTGTCGCACCATTTGCCTTCATCCTTCCGAGTCTGACCCCGCGACCCAGATTCTGATTGTTGGGACTTCTTCTGAGAAATCCACGGACGTTCCTCAGCCTTTCTTTTTGCTTCTGCGGCCCTCCTTTCACCTTGTTGGTGTTGCAGCTCCGCCTCACGTTCTACCGCTCGATCAACTACTTGCCGAAAGGTAGTCAGCTTGAGTGGCTGTACAACCTCTCGAATTCGGGTTTTCAATCCCCATACGTACTTGTCTATCTTTCTTTTCTCAGTATCAACCTCATGTTCACAGAATCTAGCTTTCTCCAAGAAATCCATAGTATATTCTTGCACAGAACGAGTCCCTTGTTCCAAATGTAAGAACTCTTCTGTCAGCTTCTTCACTGCTACTTCGGAACAGTATTCTTCAGTAAATTTTGCTTTAAACTGTTCCCAGGTCAACATTCCAAGCAAATCTGAACCCAAAGCTCTACTGAAAACTTGCCACCAATACTGGGCATTCCCAGCGAAAAGGTTGGTAGCAAACTCCACCTTTTCTGCCTCATCACACTTGCTAATTCGGAAAACTTTCTCCGTATGTATCAACCATTCCATCGCTTGTACGGGACTATCAGTTCCCATAAATTCCTTAGGCTTGCAACTAAGGAAATTCTTATACGTACATTTGTTTTTCACTTCCGAAGTTCCCTCCACGCCTTTACCCTTATCTGCCACGTGTACTCCACTTTCGGCGTGTCCCTCGTCTCTGGGGGCTCCATCATGCACCTGCTTAGCAGTATCCTCCCTATGTGTCTCTACTATAGTAGGTAATAGCTCCCGTACTACATCAGTAATGATAGCTCGTAAATCCGGCTGGTTCCTTGCTGCCTCTCCCGCCTCCCGGTGCATTGAGCCCTGTGATCGAGATCTGCCTCCCCTGGAAGCTCCCTGCCTAGCACCTCCTCGGCTCTGACCACTCCTGGTGTTTGCCATCTTCAAAGTTCAACAGAAAGATTAGTCTCCTAATCAGATAACATAAATTATCCTTTTCCAATCCCGAATTTCACTATTTCCTAAGGTTCAAGTCTAGGTATCTACCCTATAGAAACCTAATTCACTTAAACCTCGGCTCTGATACCAACTTGTAACACCCGGCTTTCAATATAAATATACCCATTTATTTTCCACACTATAAAACATATTTTATTCAACAAAATATTATACAGGGTATATATTACAAGAAAAAGGTACAAGTGGTATCTCCCCAAAGCCGGGCTGCTACGGTCATCAGTTCTAACCCCGAATTAGATCCTTCCCTTTAGTAGGGTCTACAGCACCTGCACAGTTAGTATCAACAAGGATGAGCTTTACAAGCTCAGTGAATAATCGATAAGTGTTATAACAACATTAAATTTTCAGCTTCCACATCATATCACAGCCCCCTGTGATACCGAGTCTCAAGGACTCAATGTACACCTGTTGCATGTGTGATAAAACTGCCAGCCAAATAGGCCATCACAACATTTGTATGTGGTCCCACCACAATTACTGCTAATTCGATCGTCACAACATATATGTGGTCTCAACCACAATTACCGAGTATGTGACCCCACGGAAAGATGGTCCCAATCACAATAACCGATAATGTGGCCCCACAGTAAAAGTAACACTTAGGGATAGATTACTCACATTGATTTTTGGTATACGGTATCTGGTTATTCCTGCCTTCTTACACCCACTATAACTGCTTGGTTTGTACCTATATATTTGTTTATAGGTGAACTACTATTTCAACCGGCATTACTACGGATCATACTATCACTCTGCTTTATATTCTCTGCTTTATATTCTCTATAATTCCAATATGATACTTTCGGAAAATCCAACAACCAGATCCCATGTAATCGGCCTAGGCACCGTTCTCGTAAGTAAATCATTGGGCATTATTCTTGGAATTACGAATAGTACATAACTTCCACATATAATAGTTTAACACTTTATAAACTATTAAAGAAATAAAGTAGCGATTACTCACTTAGTATTGTCGCTGGCTTGTTCCGCGTTCAACTCTTCCGACAACTCCCGAGCACTTCGCTACAAGCTATCGCTCGTTCCTTACCTCTCCCGATCTATTTTTCTCACCAGAACATTCCCCGATATCGTAAGATTGTTTGGTGTTTGGTGTGGTTTGAAATGAAGGGGTTAGGCCCCTATTTATAGGGCTTGAAAACACTATTCACGACGTCAGCACGACGTCATCACGACATCATCGATGATGTCATCACGAGGTAAGCGCTTACTTCATCTCTCGGTTACTATTCACACCGGAGTTACTATTCACGCCGGAGCACTATTCACGCCGGAGTTACTATTCACGCCGGAGTTACTATTCATTTTTTTTTTTTTTGAAAACCGTCGTTACACGATTGGCCATCGCTCCACTACCGTCGCACCATCACTTCGCCGCACAAAACCTTACTGTTTTGTGGTGTTATTTCGCGGTGCTTCTCAAACACGATCGTTCTTATATCTAAACTGAATTCACGCTTCAAATGTGAGTGTTACGGCCCCTTTGTCTATGTTTTTATATATTATGGGGGAGAATACATATGCAATATTAACATTTACCAATTTCATATCAAGTTTTATAAATGTTATTATAGCTTTATAAAATGTTTTCAATAAGCGAGTATTGTACTCTTTTACGTATATACTTATCAACATATTCGATTAGACTTGTCTATCCTACATTTATCAATGGCTTAGATAGTGAGAGACTATTCATAACTAAGTAGAAATACTTAGACCCCACACTACTATAACCGTTAATCAAGCAGAGCGAGATATATATGTATAGATCTATACGGGTTGACACCCCCACCTCTGGTTGTTAGCTACAACTTCGACTTGCAAATCGATGTAAGTGATATTTATTTAATTCATTACTACAACGTCCATGAAGCGTTGTAGGAGGGTACATTTCAGTCGAATAGCTCGGTTATAGGACTCAACTATAAGCATTGATGGTTTTCTCGTAAACGTACATATCATTTATAAGTATGGTATTACTTATGGTTTTCAAAAACTCTATACAATTCATTTATAAGTATGGTATTACTTACGATTTTCAGCAACTCTTTACAAACTCATTTACAAGTATGATTATACTTAGAAAAGGAATACTTTTAGTTATTTTAAAAGTATCAGTGCTGTGTTCAGCATAAAACCTGTAACTCTCACCAACCTTGTGTTGATCCTCAAAACTACATGTATTCTCAGGAAATCAATGAGACTTTCAGAAGATGGAAATCTTCACGGATTTTAGGCAACCTAGTTTTGTTATATCTGTTAAGGCATTTAATGTACTCTACTATTATTTGTAAGAACCATGTATTCAAACTTCAAGATGAAATACAACTATCCTTTGGTTTATTGTTGTACTTGTACTGTATATTCAATTGCCTGTGATCCAAGAACTTAGTCGCACAGCCCGGCATGTTCCGCCGCCTCGGTCGGGGGTGTGACAGAATGGTATCAGAGCTAAATTGGCTATAGAGAACTCGTATCCTCGAAAGAGGAATACAACTATAGCAACAGGCTTCTAATAAAAGTATTATTATTAATTACACTACTTCTCGACTACTTACGGGTGAGGTGTCTAGTTTGAACTATCGCTTGGGTTTTGGATTTAGAACAGCTTTAATGCCAAAATGATCCTGCCCACCGGTACTTCTCATCTGGCCGATCCTTATTTGATAGTCTTGAGGTAAAAAACAAAAACTAATAATACTGCAAACCCCACCAACAATATATATAGGAGTTATATATATACTCTGACTCGCGATGAGAACACCATATACAACTATAAATACAATGAGACTAAAACTCTCTAAAACATTTCGTACAAAGTATACTTTTAACATACAATGATATTGTTATAAAGTATAAGTACATACATAGTAGAACAGTGTCATAATCAGAACAATACAAAAGTAATAAGATGAGTTGAACACTACGAGTAGGCCTAGGTAATTATGTAATCATACCTAGGATAGATAGAGTTTGATCAACTGTATTGGTTCAAGGTATGACTAACATGTACTTAGAAATAGTCGTAGTGAACAACAAGTATAAAAACTTACCAAGAATCATATACAAAGAAACTCTAAAACATAATATAAAGCTAAAATACTATAGGAATATTTTATAATACTATAGAACCATACATTTAGACACTTTATCTACACCTATCCTTGCATAGTCAACATGATATTTTGATAATACCTGACCAATAACTATTATCGAAAACCTACCATCATTCCTACCAACAGTTCCATTAAACTAATATTGGTAGAAATTCAATCTAAAAGCTGAAGGCGGGCTATGTCACCTGCCAAGTCTTCTGGGTTCTCTTCACTTATGGTCTTAAGAAAATCATGGTTAAAACCACTCATAGCAGAAACAGAAGGCAGAGATTGCTGCTGTGTATGGGTCCCTGATGAAGCTTCTTCTCTCTTCTGAACCTTTCTTTTCTTGTAAACAGCCTTAAAGGCAGCTTGCCTCAATCTCTTTGTGGTATCAGTTATCTCCAAACTGGAACCCTCGATTATTTCTCTTTTCTCGTTCTCTAGACCAAGTATTACGTCTGCTTTACTAGGATTATTATCCAATTCCTGTTGCATAAATACTTTCGGTCATTACAATCTCAAGGTATTAAAATTGGGGAAAAGAAATACAATTCTTAACCTGAGTATGGTTAATAAGAGTTTGTAGACTCTTAATCTTTCATCGAGGCCAACTTTTGATACCTAACTTTCTACAGCGTTGCTTCAACTGTGTTGATCCAACGTTGAGTTCTCTTGCAGCTTCCAAAATGGGCTTGTCAAAATGCATGGATATTGTTTCCTTACTCAACACATGTCTAGAACCACTTCCATTGCCAATTACTGTGGTTCTTTGACTCAAAGAATTAAATGCGGTTGTACTATTATAATTCGGGATCATTTGAGCATGATCCTGATTTCCTGATCCAAAGATAAACTTTGGTTCAGTAAAATTAGTACTTGTTGTCGGTAGTAATGGTTGATTTTCAACCATGAACCCAGGATTTTTAAATCCCTCTAGATTCATTTGAATTATCTGAAGGTGATCCTGATATTGAAAACCACCCACAAACTCAGGATTCGCTGAAGCAAACCCGATAGTGTCATCATGGATCGACTATATTTGATCCTGATTTTGAATGTCAGTTAGAAACCCCTGATTTGATAGATCTACTCCACTATGCAGTATGGGCATGTTCATGCTTAGATTATCATTAGTAAGATCATCTACAAATGGATCTGTGAATAACGTATGTTAGATAATTAATCAAAACAAACATAAAGCTTAACAAAAGGACTTAACCTGGAAGTATGTATTGAGATTGCCCAACAACGATGTCTTGATTTAAAAGCAGTGGATATTCAGGGAGAATACCCATCAGAGGAAAAACTTCAGGATCATCTTGAAGTTGATCCAGCGGTAATATATCTGGAAAATCTATACCTCACATAGTTTAAAACAAAATCAAAACGCTAGAGAAATGAATAAGAAATAAAAGGAGTTAAGGATATTATAATTACCAGACTCCAGTAGAGGTATCTGATTAAACGATAGGGAGGTACCCTTATCCCTTAGAAAATTCCGCTCAGCGTCTGACAAGTTTTCCATATGAGATCTGTTTTCCATGCCTCGATTGGAAATCTGAGATTATATAAGAATAAACTAGTAGTAGGAAAGAATGAGACTGAAAAGATGTAGATATGAATGATACTACATACCCGTTTATATAATATCTTACAGCTGGAACTGAAAGGACAACCCACGTTCTTATTACCAAAATTCAAAATATCTACAGTAGGTGCAATCTTTTCACTACCCTAATTGATATCCTTTTTCCAAATTCGCGGCTTGACTCCGATGAGGACGGGATAACGAAAAGACATTTTTTTAAATATATATATCTTCTGATAACGAAAATAGTTCAAAGAATAGTAAATTCAATTATATAATAATCTAGTCATAAATAATGAATTAGAACATACTCATCTAGTATCTGTAGAACTCATGGTTCACATGTATCTTATATGATACCTTCCATTCTACTAGTATCAACTGTAAGACGACATCACATATCATATCTTAAACATGCTTAGGCATTTCCATAATACTTAACTCAAATGATTAAGAAATCAATAGCTAATACAAATCACAATTAGAGAATTTCATATGTTATTAAACCGAAACTCCTAATTTCATGATTTTACCAAATCAACTGTTAAAACATCACAATATTATAACAAGGACTCGATACGACATATATTAGCAACCTACATATGAGGTGAACCAATGCATACTTTCGGATTTGGACATCTAGGGTTTGAAACCCTAACACTCAAGATCATTACCCTTGTAAATTAAGAACCCGAGAATGCATTTCGGGTATTAAATCCGACCATCTCAAACTTTTCCTACGCAAAACCCTCGATCAAAATAACCAAATTTGGCACATTTTGCTATGAAAATAACCTAGGAGGATTTTGGTTCGTAAATGGGGAAAATGAGGAAAACTGTCCAAATAACCCCACTGAAGCAGGTTAGCGACACCAACCTTTAAAGTTAGCATCGTTAACTTTTAAAAATCCGACCCGTGCTCTGAAACCCGACCCGTGTAAGTCTACCTGATGCTACTGGATGCTAAAGTAACTAGAACACGACCCGTGTGACTTCTACACGATCGAGCAGAAGTGTTATGTTACAAAATAATTTCGGGACGAAATTCCTTTAACGGGGAGGTAATGTGACATCCTGGAAATTTATACCTAGAACTATAAATAGTTAATTCACCGCAAACCTCTTTATAACCAAACCTTTTGAGCTTCAATGCATACTTTGGAAAATATAGTGTCATTCCGATTAAAATAAGATACGAGATAAAATTGTACTTCCTATAATGGAATATCTCAAACACAAACTGAAACCCTAGTTAATACGTCTGAAAAACTGAAAATAAGTATTAACCATTTGTGAAATAAAACAAGCAATCTAACCTCAGAGTACATGTTTTCCTGATTCCGGAAATATAAATAACATTCAAAACGGAGCTCATATGCAAAAGTTACGACTGTTATAAGAAAACAAGCCAAAACAAACCAGTGTAACACTGATTTTCTTTAACTACATAAATCGTTTCGATCCGTTGAGGCACTTGCGCACCTCATATGGAAATTCCGAGAACATTATTGGACTCAGACTATGGTCTATTATTGGATTCCATACTCGAAATATTTTTAGTAAAAATATTTATAAAAGTCAACTAATCGGATACTGCGGATAAATGAACGTAATATTTAAACACGTTTTCCCAGTGTTTTACAACTCAAAAAATAAATCCGTTTGGGTTTCTGAAACCGGTGCACTCGGCTCGACAATTCTCCGGTCTCAAAAAACTTATTATACATCGGGATCTTGCGCACGAATTATGTCATCCACGACATCACTTTCACCAACCCCAACTACTCCATGAGACTATAAATAAGAGGCTTTGCATCTCATTTTTCTTCACCAATTCACCAAAGCTTCTAGCTTTTTCTTTCTTTCTCCAATTGCTCTCCTTTTGGCCAAGAACACAACCACCATTGGCCATCGCTCCACTACCGTCGCACCATCACTTCGCTGCACAAAACCTTGTTGTTTTGTGGTGTTATTTCGCGGTGCTTCTCAAACACGATCGTTCTTATATCTAAACTGAATTCACGCTTCAAATGTGAGTGTTACGGCCCCTTTGTCTATGTTTTTATATATTATGGGGGAGAATACATGTGCAATATAAACATTTACCAATTTCATATCAAGTTTTATAAATGTTATTATAGCTTTATAAAATGTTTTCAATAAGCGAGTATTGTACTCTTTTACGTATATACTTATCAACATACTCGATTAGACTTGTCTATCCTACATTTATCAATGGCTTAGATAGTGAGACACTATTCATAACTAAGTAGAAATACTTAGACCCCACACTACTATAACCGTTAATCAAGCAGAGCGAGATACATATGTATAGATCTATACGGGTTGACACCCCCACCTATGGTTGTTAGCTACAACTTCGACTTGCAAATCGATGTAGGTGATATTTATTTAATTCATTACTACAACGTCCATGAAGCGTTGTAGGGGGGGTACATTTCAGTCGAATAACTCGGTTATAGGAGTCAACTATAAGCATTTATGGTTTTCTCATAAACGTACATATCATTTATAAGTATGGTATTACTTATGGTTTTCAAAAACTCTATACAATTCATTTATAAGTATGGTATTACTTACGATTTTCAGCAACTCTTTACAAACTCATTTACAAGTATGATTATACTTACAAAAGGAATACTTTTAGTTATTTTAAAAGTATCAGTGTTGTGTTCAGCATAAAACCTGTAACTCTCACCAACCTTGTGTTGACCCTCAAAACTACATGTATTCTCAGGAAATCAATGATACTTTCAGAAGATGGAAATCTTCACGGATTTCAGGCAACCTAGTTTTGTTATATCTGTTAAGGCATTTAATGTACTCTACTATTATTATTTGTAAGAACCATGTATTCAAACTTCAAGATGAAATACAACTATCCTTTGGTTTATTGTTGTACTTGTACTGTATATTCAATTGCCTGTGATCCAAGAACTTAGTCGCACAGCCCGGCATATTCCGCCGCCTCGGTCGGGGGTGTGACAGTAGGCTACTGGACCGATCCTAGCAAGGATCTTAAATGGTCCAATGTATCTAGTGAAGGGTTTTCTAGCAAACAATGAACACAAATAATATCTTATGGTTCACATGCAACCCTAGAAAGATCTATGTTTTCTTCTATGAAGATAATATACTAAAACCTAAAGGCCAACAATTATTTCTAAGGATCAAAACAAAAGAACCAACCTTTGAATCTTGTTCTTGAAGCTAGCAGCAAAAGTATCCTGCCTCAGATGCAAGTCATACCCACAGCAATGGAGAAGACAGTCCAGTAGAGTTTGTCTGGTGAAAGTGGCGCAGGTTTTAGGGTGGCCAGGTGCCTCCTTTTATAGCCTCCAAGGGTTACAGCTGAAACCCTAAGGAGCCTCCTTAATGGGCAAGCCGGTTAACCATTTGGACAAGGCTTTCCATAACCCTAATTAGGGTTTCGAAATATGAGTGTATCCACTCATAATTTCGCCAACTTAGGCCCCTGGCTACTGGCTTGCCAGTTATTCAACTATTGAATAAATACAAACCAGTCCCTGCACTTTTAATTAATTAATTTAATCACTGAATTAAATCCAATTAATTCTAGATTAAATCTTAATTAATTATTATAGTTTCTAATTAATATATTAACACTTAAATATATTAATAAACCATTTAATTAATTCTATTGATTTATTAAGCAATTAATAAATCAACCTTTTACTCTACCGAACTCTATCCTGACCTCCAGCTATGAGGGCAACCCAAATAGACTTTGCTTCAATTAACAAGATAAATATAGTTGAAAGTCATGGCTTAGACACCTAATCCAACAGTCTCCCACTTGGATAAGTCTATGACTTTAATTTATCTTTTGATTAATAAACAACCTGCAGCTTCCTAGAAACTGCTGCCGAACTCTGACCTAGTCAGTTCCGTCCAAAGATAAGTGATCATATGATCCTTCATCCAACAAGATATTTTCAGACACGAGACATGGATTGAGATCAATATCTGTCCGATACTCTGTTTCCCGATTTCCGATTCTGCTTATGACTTTCGGACTTCTAATTGAACACATCAATTTAGTCCAGGCTGGCCAGCACTTAAGTCAACTTCAAAATCATCGAGCGGCCTACAGATATCTGTTTCCCATCAGGGTCAAGGAACGAATAAGCTTTGACTCATATGGTTGTGTCTTTTACTTATCAAATCGTACACAACAATGCGTTTGTAACATCGAGTTACCGATGCGTTTTCGCATCATCAATGCACAACCGATTCGTAAATTTCAACTCATATGTCTCCGCTTCAAGATCATACGATATTATCGTCTCAACATTGCTCGTGATGTAATCCATGAAGCAATCTGTTGAGCGCGGGTTTATCCAATACTCAAATCTCTATTTCTAAGTACTCATGAACGTTGTAGCAGTCTTACTACAATGTCTAACTCCTTAGACAATCTACAAACCAATTCACGACAGTCTTCGTTCATACTTACTCCCGAAAAGTATGAGCGACTGTGGACCTTTTGAATAATCAAATTATTCGGGAAGTGAAACATGCAAAATTGAAACTTAAAAACTGACTGGTGGCTACTATTGCCTAATTACCAAGTCTCCACGGGGTAATCACCAAGTCGGATTTTACATAAACTATTATCGGTTTCTAGATTCCTTTTAAACTATTTAATTCGTGTTATGTATCTATGTCTACTTGACCTTTGACTCTTTCTATGTATTCACATTTATACACTTTATCCGATCGGATATCCTTCCGTTGATATTTCAATTTTGGTCATACCGTCATACTAACTCCATTCTATGTATTGTGACTTTCCATGGTTCTCGGGATCTTTAGTCCACATGACTGCACCCTAAGACTATTTCGAGGTGTTACGATGTGCCGGTGAGCCACACGCGCTCCATCGTAATACCAACGAAATTCTTTAACCATTAAGTCCTTATTTAAAAACCTTTTTTCAAATTTTTTATCAACATTCACCCCTAATCATTTTCAATGATTTCTCACATATGTACAAAATCCATTAAGTATTCCCAGCCAGGTCATATCCTGAATCTTACTCACTATGCTCTAAGCATTAAGTCATCAAGACATGTTCATGACACTTCTAATCGATCCAAGAAACTTGTTGGATTCGATCTAGTCCTATTCCAAACCCTTTTGGAATCTTAGGATTACTTATAATCCTTGTGTCACGACTTTTAATAACCATTTCCTTTCGGAGACTTTTTTCTCATGCATCTTGAATCTTATCAAGATCATGCTTATTATGGCCGGTTCTATACTGATGACAACATCTATCTGATAGATGTCAATGGATTATGTGCTTACGTTGCACCTTTCATACTTCTCATGCCAAATCATCACACTTTGCAATGATAGGAAACTCTTTTCCTGAGCTATGCATCTTGAGTCTCATCAAGATCATCTTGGCAAAGTTTCAATCTATCTCATAGACGTTTATAACCACCCGAGCATGCGGTATCTTTATTAAGTCTTTCATAGCGATCCGTCTCTTAACACCAAGTCATTACACTTTGTAATGAAAAGAGATGTTTCCTAGAATCCTTATGTAACATACATATTGAGATAGATAACAACAATACTCCCACTGGCTTTGACACGGTTATGGACTATTCACAAAATCTAGAGCTTTTGGTATATTTTGAGAATCCAAACCTTTCTGACATCTTAATGGATATCTTTCAGCTCATTCTCAAAATCCAATCCTTTGGCATATTTCGAGAATCTGAATATCCTTTCTTGCGAGATGCCCGCGGGGAAATCCCGGGCCCATGTACCTTTATACTGGCATATTCTTTGTGAGTCCCTATTAATGTGCCGGTGATCCACACGCGCTCCACTAACGACTTACAATATGCAGTATCCTTTCGGATTTCATCTTCTATTGAGAGTGCTTCTCTCGGAGTCAATTACTTGACTCTGAGTATCGTCTCACTCAACCAGATGTTCTGAAGGTACGTTTCTGTCCATGTTGGTTTCTTTTGATGATTACTCCCACTGGTTTTAAGACCAGTTGTAAAATCAATCAAACTGTCACATGGACCGTATCTCGTCCTAAAGTTCTCTTAATTGGCAGCAACCGGGCTCACCAATGCTTCCAAGTAGTCGGATTGAAAATCCGTACCAACTATAGTGTTTTACCACTATTCGGTATGTCACCCCGATCATAACTACTTATGACGGTGATCGGTACTACTGGTCAAGAGAAGGTTATGTCAGTATTAAAAACAGAAATCTGATTTCTGCTCTAAGCCTAGCGATGACTAAAGGTTATTTCACTTGGCTAATCCTGAACTCATTCAGGACTGTCCCAAACTCCCACTGTCTCCTTAGAATATGAGTTCTTTCTAAAAGAGCTCTTTCTTTTCCAGGTACAGCGGGATAGCCAGTGAAATGACATTTCTGATTAGGTTCAGGCCAGTTATGAGGTTCGGACGAACACTATAAGAACCTGGACCTTTAATGTACAAGTGGGACAATCCCAGCTTTACATTTCAGACAGTGTCTGCAAAACCTACTTAGTCGAAGATGTGGTTGGAATACAGTTTATATGGTCTGACTGGCTTAGTGTTTAATTTACGGGAAACTAATTGGCAATGTATCTCATACATCGATGATCGAACTGTTTCGACCAATGCTCTATTATCTTCCCTAGGACACATTATAACTATTAATGTTCTTGGAAGAGAATAACTGTGAAACATTTTCCCAGTTTAAGTTGTCACTCAGGTTCTGTGGATCTCGCACTTCCTTTGAAGTCCTTGAACTGTTCAAGGTTTCAATTCAATCGCTTATTCCGATAAGCGAAGTCATATTCGTCATACCGAATGACAAATATTGTGAAGTACAAACAATTGTGTTCTATTTGGAGATTCGAGCAATACACAACAATTGATGTGTTCGTTGCTTCCAATCTCAATCTCTTTTACATCTCTATGTAAACTTATGACTTTGTTAATTCTGTTCAAGACTTGCAATCTTCAGTTGACTCTAAGTCAACTGATTCCAAAATCCTATCCTTTGGATCTTTGGGTGATTCATTCCTTGCCACATGTGCTTTATAAAGAACTTAATCATCATCTGACTCTAAGTCAAATGATTCCAAAGTCCTGTCCAACTGGATCTTTGGTTGATTCATTTCTTAACACATTTTGAACTCAATTCATCATGTGACTCTAAGTCAAATGATTCCAAAGTCCTGTCCAACTGGACCTTTAGTTGAATTGATTCTTATGACATTTATCTTAACAATCATGAAAGAACACAATTCCTAAAATCCAAGCACTTTGGATGCATTCAACATTCAAGTTATTACTAATTATGCATTCAACACAATCATACAACATTTCAAGGATATTTCAAACAACATGTGTTAAAAGAAAATTGACAATTTTATTAAAAACAAAAATCCTTGCACAATGTACTATATGATAGACAGTGTCATACGCATCTAAAAGCTAATAACAATATTTCAATATCTAACTAAACTTCAAAACGCATGAGCCGGAAATCCAATCCAAATGTGCTCCTATACGCCAATGTCCCGTACCTTACTCATTCCCTGCATACAAACCAAAATGTGACTATCACATTATGCATCAAGGTATTATGGAACAGGAGTTTTGAGGTTTTTAGATATACCTGAGCTTTCAAAAGATTTTGACCTTGGAGCGTCTTCCAATCTTTCTGCGACTGTATCCGATTTTGTGGATTCCCAGCTTAAGACATATCCAGACGATCTGGATCGTTTCTTGCTGCGTCTTTCCACTGGACTTAATCCAGAAGTAGCTGAACCATTGGAGCTATGCCTGTCCAAGAGTGACTCGTACAAAGTCAACAGTGGACGCATTTCCATTAAGGTCTTTTCCTGGTCTTCCTTTCTATACGGCTGAATGAACAGATCGTACTTACTAGTCAGTGAAGCGAGTAGAGTGTTAACACTCGACTCCTGACTCATGGTATAACCAAGTTTGTACAATTCGCCTATGCATGCTTCAATCTGAAGAACATGCGAATCGATGCTACTTCCTTCTTTTAACTTACACTCTGCAAGTCTTTTGAAGATCCTAGCTCGTTCCTCTTCAACCGGTTTTCGGAACCTTTCCTCAACCGATTGCATTAACTCATATGGCCCCAAGGATTCAAAATCCTTGCGGAACTCGGGGTCAGTGGTCAACAACATGAGGTCACGAATTTCTTCGGATACATCAACTAAGAAGTTACCCTCATCATAAGAACTATTTATGATGACTTGTTCCTGTGGAACCGGGATCGGATACTCGGTGAGATGAAGCTTGCCCGCAATCCCGAGAGCCAGTCTCCAATTGCGAAGCTATTCCGTACAGTTAAGGCCAGTCAGCCTTTCCATATTAAGCAGGTGCTTTCTGATGCTCTCAGAAATGGGTGAAGGAGGAGAGGGAGGAGAATAGACACTTGATTCAGACATCTACAATAAACAGAATTTTATTAGTTTAATTTATCCTTTTAAATAATTACCCAATATATTATTTATTAAGGCTAGGACCCAAAATGCCCCAACTATGGTGTGAAGAGGGATGCCGTAATCACAACATAATGGTCATTAAGGTAGATAATACACTTATCAATTTCATCTTATGAAATTCCTAGATCTGTTGAGACACATTGAACTGTTCAATGGCATGTTTAGTCTCGGATGTGCCCCACTGTTTGTGACTGGGATGCCGAGGATCACAAACCGGGTGTGAATAACCATGCAAATTAGCTTGGTACTCTCGAAGTCGATTGTCATCTCTAATTAACGTGCCGGTTAACCACACACGCTCCGTTAATAATGACAAAATCGAGAAACCCATTGCAACTCTTTGCGGACCCCAGTTGGTGTGCCGGTAAACCACACACGCTCCACCAACGTTCCACAAAGCGCAATGTGCAATTCCATGGATTAGCACCAATTCACATTATTATCCTAAAGTAACTAGATTGGGTTTTGTTTGAGGTTCTAGTACTTTCAATTATAGCATTATATTTTAAGAGGCTTAGCGGTTCTATCAAACCCGTTCGGCTAACGACACTCGACTGACCAGGAGAGCGGTGGGTAAGAGTGGATACCCATTAGACTAACATTTTATAGTCAGTCGCCTTATACCCTCTTTATAGGACAGTTTTGTGAATGAGGCCTACTTGCGGTAAGACTAACCAATTTTCTTATATATAAATAATTAACTTTTAATCATAAATATATAAGATATATTTTAATCTTATTAAAATATTTTAGAATTAATTTTCTGAGAATTTTCGCAAATTTATTTCTATTTTTTGAAAATTTTAATTAATTCTTTAAGCTGATTTAATTTATCTTTTAATTAACAATTAATTAAATTAATTAAATCTAAGATAGATATTATAAATTAATCAAATTAATTTTCTATCTAGAAACCTAGTAGGTCGAAATTTGCATGCAAGGCAATTAGGGTTCCAGTTATTCAATTTAGTAAACTACCAAAAATAACAACCAACTAAACAAGGCAAGCAAATCAAAGGGGAAACAAAGGGTGGCGGCTAGGGTTAGGAAACCCTAGCCATGATTTCGACCAAAAGCCATTCCAAGAAGTGTTTTTCGCAAAAACACTCATGGCACAAACAATTTATGCAGTTTATATCAAACACAAGAAAACAACCTTGCTCTGATACCACTGAAGGGTTTTCTAGCAAACAATGAACACAAATAATCTCTTATGGTTCACATGCAACCCTAGAAAGATCTATGTTTTCTTCTATGAAGATAATATACTAAAACCTAAAGGCCAACAATTATTTCTAAGGATCAAAACAAAAGAACCAACCTTTGAATCTTGTTCTTGAAGCTAGCAGCAAAAGTATCCTGCCTCAGATGCAAGTCATACCCACAGCAATGGAGAAGACAGTCCAGTAGAGTTTGTCTGGTGAAAGTGGCGCAGGTTTTAGGGTGGCCAGGTGCCTCCTTTTATAGCCTCCAAGGGTTACAGCTGAAACCCTAAGGGGCCTCCTTAATGGGCAAGCCTGTTAACCATTTGGACAAGGCTTTCCATAACCCTAATTAGGGTTTCGAAATATGAGTGTATCCACTCATAATTTCGCCAACTTAGGCCCCTGGCTACTGGCTTGCCAGTTATTCAACTATTGAATAAATACAAACCAGTCCCTGTACTTTTAATTAATTAATTTAATCACTGAATTAAATCCAATTAATTCTAGATTAAATCTTAATTAATTATTATAGTTTCTAATTAATATATTAACACTTAAATATATTAATAAACCATTTAATTAATTCTATTGATTTATTAAGCAATTAATAAATCAACATTTTACTCTACCGAACTCTATCCTGACCTCCAGCTATGAGGGCAACCCAAATGGACTTTGCTTCAATTAACAAGATAAATATAGTTGTAAAGTCATGGCTTAGACACCTAATCCAACATCTAGGGTTCAGTTTCCCATGCTTGCCAAAGCGTATCATTCCTTTCCACGGTGAGACCTTCAACAGCACTCGATCGCCAACCTGGAATTCCAAAGGTTTGCGTCGTTTATCTGCATAGCTCTTTTGTCGGTCACGAGATGCTTTCAATCGTTCACGGATCTGAACGATTTTCTCCGTCGTCTCTCGTATAATCTCCAGACTGGTGAGAGTGCTGTTAGGTACTTGGCCTCTGGCTAACTGAGTAATACCCACCTCAGCCCAGCACAGAGGGGATCTGCACTTGCGTCCGTATAAGGCTTCAAATGGAGTAACCTTAATGCTAATGTGATAGCTGTTGTTGTATGAAAACTCAATGAGCGGTAAGTGGGTGTCCCACGCCTTACCAAAGTCTATCACACAAGCCCTCAACATGTCTTCCAGTGTCTGAATAGTTCTTTCACTTTGCCCGTCCGTCTGTGGATGGTACGCTGTAGTCATGTCGAGTCTAGTTCCCAAGGCCTTCTGCAATGATTGCCAAAATCGTGACGTGAACCGACTATCTCTATATGAGATAATAGAAATTGGCGCACCATGAAATCGTACTATTTCTTTGATGTACGTCCTTGTAAGTTTCTCCATCTTGTCGGTTTCCTTAATTGGTAGGAAGTGAGCTGACTTTGTTAATCTATCGACGATTACCCATATGGTGTATAGTCCACCAAACGTCTTATGTAACTTGGTTATGAAATCCATAGTTATCCGTTCCCACTTCCACTCGGGTATTTTCGGTTGTTGCAGTAAACCCGAGGGCTTTTGATATTCAACTTTAACCTTGGCACAAGTCAGACACTTGCCCACGTAAGTAGCAATTTCTGCCTTCATGTTCGGCCACCAATATAGCTTTTTGAGGTCCAGGTACATCTTGTCGGACCCGGGATGAACGGAGTATCTAGTCTTGTGAGCCTCATTCATAATAATGTCTCAGTATCCGCCGAATCTCGGTGTCCAGATCCGGTTCATGAGGTAACGAGCTCCGTCATCCTTGACTTCAAGGTTTTTGTCCATCCCTCACAAGGCTTCATTTGCGACGTTCTCAGGTTTTAAGGCTTCTAGCTGTGCCTCCTTGATCTGAGTGGACAAATGGAAATGGATCATTATTGTCAATGACTTTACTCGGCGGCCCGAGTACTCCTTTCGACTGAGGGCTTCTGCTACCACGTTGGCATTTCTTGGGTGATAACGAATTTCACATTCATAATCACTTAGTAGTTCTACCCATCTTCGTTGCCTCATATTGAGCTCTTTTTGGTTGAGGATATGCTGGAGACTCTTATGGTCAGTAAAGATCGTACACTTAGTGCCGTATAAGTAGTGTCTCCAGATCTTCAATGCGAGCACTACTGCCCCCAACTCGAGATCATGCGTGGTGTAGTTGACCTCGTGGGTTTTAAGTTGTCTTGAAGCGTAGGCAATGACTTTTCCTCTTTGCATGAGCACGTAACCCAGACCCTGATTCGATGCATCGCAATAGACCACAAAGTCTTCTGTTCCTTCTGGAAGGGACAGAATAGGAGCGCTGCACAAAGCTTTCTTTAGAGTCTGAAAGGCGGAGTCTTGTTTATCTTCCCACTTGAATGTTACACCCTTCTATGTCAGGGTAGTAAGTGGCTTGGCGATCTTTGAAAAGTTCTGAATAAATCTGCGATAATAGCCAGCAAGGCCCAAAAACTGGCGGATTTCTGTCGGCGTTCTTGGTGCTTCCCAGTTTTCGATGACTTTGATTTTAGAGGGATCCACATGTATCCCTTCCTTGCTGACTACGTGGCCTAGAAAGTCCACCTTTCGAATCCAAAATTCACATTTTAAAAATTTTGCATACAACTTTTCTGCCCTTAACGTCTCCAAAACTTGTCGTAAATGTTGACTATGTTCGTCCTTACTTCGTGAATAGATTAGTATGTCGTCGATGAATACTATCACAAATTTATCTAAGTAAGGTCGGCATACGCGTTTCATCAGATCCATGAACACTGTGGGCGCATTAGTCAATTCGAAAGGCATCACAACGAATTCATAATGGCCGTAACGAGTTCTGAATGCCGTCTTGGGAACATCTTCTTCTTGGACTTTGAGTTGGTGATACCCTGACCTTAGATTGATTTTTGAGAAGTAACTCGATCCTTGGAGTTGGTCGAAAAGGTCGTCAATTCGGGGTAACGGATATCGATTCTTGATAGTGAGCTTGTTCAACTCCCGATAATCAATGCACATACGGAATGATCCATCCTTCTTCTTTACGAACAAGACCGGCGCTCCCTAAGGTGAGAAGCTCGGCCTGATGAACCCTTTACTTAGCAATTCGTTCAGTTGGCTGGATAATTCTGAAGGGTTTTCTAGCAAACAATGAACACAAAAATTGCTTATGGTTCACATGCACCCTATAAAGATCTATGTTTTCTTCTATGAGGATAATAAACTAAAACCTAAAGGCCAACAATGATTTCTAAAGTTTAAACCAGAAGAACCAACCTTTGAATCTTGTTCTTGAAGCTAGCAGCAAAAGTATCCTGCCTCAGATGCAAGTCATACCCACAGCAATGGAGAAGACAGTCCAGCAGAGTAATCTTGGTTGAAGTTGGCGTGAATAATGGGGAGCCAGAGGGTTCCTTTTATAGCCTCCTAGGGTTACACCTGAAACCCTAAGGAGCCTCCAAGTGGGCAAGCCTGTTGACCACTTGGACCAGATCCCTAAACCCTAATTAGGGTTTTCGCCAACCCTAGAGAAGCCTCCAAGGGTGGCGCCACTTTTGGCCCCTGGACTTCTCTTTGCCAGTTATTCAACTATTGAATAAATACAAACTAGTCCTCACACTTTTAATTAATTAATTTAATCACTAAATTAAATCCAATTAATTCTAGATTAAATCTCAATTAATTATTATAGTTTCTAATTAATATATTAACACTTAAATATATTAATAAACCATTTAATTAATTCTATTGATTTATTAAGCAATTAATAAATCAACCTTTTACTCTACCGAACTCTATCCTGACCTCCAGCTATGAGGGCAACCCAAATGGACTTTGCTTCAATTAACAAGATAAATATAGTTGTAAAGTCATGGCTTAGACACCTAATCCAACAAATTCTTGCATCTCTGCCGGGGCTAACCGGTATGGCGCTTTTGCCACTGGGGTGGCTCCATGAATCAAATCGATTCTGAACTCGACTTGTCGTGCGGGTGGTACTCCTGGAAGGTCTTCTGGGAATATGTCAGAAAAGTCGCAGACTTCAGGGATCTCTTTGATGCTTTTTACTTCTTTCTTCTCGTCAACAACGTAGGCTAGGAAGGCATGATATATTTTCTGTAGGTACTTTTGGGCTTTGATGCTAGACACGATTCGGAGGCTGGTACTGGGTTTATCGCCGTAGACGACAAGGATCTTGTCACCTGGTAGGTGAAGTCGGATTCCTCGTTCGTAGCACATGATGTCGGCACGGTGGGGAATTAGCCAATCCATACCAACAATCACGTCAAAGCTTCCTATTCTAACAGGCATTAAGTCGATTTGGAATGAGTGATCGTCCAGAGCAAGTGTACAGCCTATGTATATTTCATTGGTACTTTCTGTTTTGCCATTAGCCATTTCTACCGTAAATGTTTCATTGAGTGGTTGAGATTTTTGTTTTAGTAGGTTTTTAAACTCGTGGCTTACGAAGCTCCTCTCCGCACCGCTATCGAATAGAATACAAGCATATGAATTATTGACGAGGAATGTACCGGTAACCACGGTGGGATCCTCCACCACTTCCGCGCATCCCATTGCTAGAATCCTTCCATTCCTCCCAACTGTCTTTGTCTTCGGGCATTCTCGCTTGTAGTGCCCCGTTTCTCCACAACCGTAGCAGGCTTGACTCACCCCAGCATTAGAGGCTTGGGTGGTTTGTGCAGCTGATGTCTTGCAGAAACGGAAGGTATGTCCCTTTTTGACACAATTCGTGCAGTGCATTTCCCTGCAAGCTCCAGTGTGGTGGAAATTGCACTTGTTGCACTTGGGTAGAGTCCCAATATATTGCTTGGTCGTTGCTGGGGCAGTTGGGATGGTGGCTGCACGGACTGCCACAATCTCCTGTCTTTTGGCACCTTCTTGGTTGGGTTGGCCCCTTCCCCTATTCCAGGGTTTTCTTTTCTGATCCTTCTCTCTTGGTTGCTCGGTTTTAAGTGTCATGGTGCCCTGGTGGACCCCATGATCCACTAATCGTTGAGCTAGTCGCTTAGCGATGTCGAAGGTAGCAGGGCTTGCTGATTCTACATTCCCCTGGATCTGAGGTGATAGTCCCCAGATGTAGCGTTCCACTTTCACCGATTCTGGTGTAACCATTGCAGGACAGAGGGTTGCCAAGTCATTGAATCGATTCGTATACGTGGTTATGTCTGTACCCTTCATGGTAAGGTTCCACAGTTCCTGTTCCAGTTTCTAGATCTCCCCTCTGGGGCAGTATTCCTTCATCAGCATGGTTTTTAGCTCCTCCCAACTCATTGAGTTGGCCACAGGGAGTGTTAGGGCCTTAACATGACCCTTCCACCAGGACATGGCCGTCTTAGCAAAAGTACATGCGACGAATTTGACTTTAAATTCCTCGGGGCATGCAGAAATGTCGAAGATTAATTAAGTCTTCTCAATCCATCTAGTGAGGGCAAGGACACCACCAGTACCATGGAAAGTCACAGGTTTTCAATTTGCAAAGTCTTCGTACGAACATACTCGCGCATGATTCGGTGTTTCCCCGTTCGTGGAATCGTTAGTGCCATTTATGCTTCTACTTCCATTTGCCCCATTCGAGTTTATTTGGGCAATAGCAGCTGTTACAGCGGCTGTGACGGCGGCTTGGAAGGTAGCTGAGTCCATCATAGGTGGCTCGGGTGTTTCAATTGTTGCGCGCCTAGTGTTTCTCCTTTTGGGTGGCATATTTATGTTATAAGGATTTCAAGATTTAACGATGATAAGTTTTTGGAAGGATTGTTATAAGTCTGGTGTCATTAAGATATGGTGTTTATGTTTTTAAGTTTTTGTCATTTACTTCTCGTAAGTTGTAAATACAATTCTAGTATCAAGCATACATATCAAACACTTGTATAACACTTTATAAATAAAATATGTCATCATAATAATAATACTTTGTAGCGTTACATGATTTTTAAGATGGAAAATTTGACCTTCGCAGAGGTCTACAGTACATAACAACAAACGAGCGGCATAACGACCCCCAAAGAGTGTAATCACTTAATTGTAGGGGCGCGCCTACATAAAAAATGAGTAGCGTATAGAGCCTACTCATAGATTCCTAGTCTATAACAAAATTTGAGTAGCAAGAGTACTACTCATGGTGCACCAAATCCCCTAGCTCCATGGAGCGCGGCTACCTGTGCTCTTAAGTCTGCAGTCTCCCGTATGGCCTCCTCGGACCTTCGCTCAGCGTCTCTTATCCTCTGCTCGGCATCCTGTAATCGCTCGAAGGTCTCCATGAACATCCCCATGGCAGTCCTCCCATCTTCCTCGAGCGAGTCAACCCTCCCTGAGGTACGGTCATGAGCCTCATCGAGGTGTCGAACGCGAGCGGTGGTGACCTCAGTGGAGGCCCCCACATCTAGGATCTGACTGGTAGTCGCCCTGATTTGGCCCTCCTGGCGGTTGATACGCCCAATCATAACCGACAAGGCTCTATCCGCGGAACCTCCCTCGCTGACGTCAAAGAAATCTCGGCACATGTCGTAAGGGGGACGCAGACCCTGCTCACGACTCCATTGGCGTAGGTGCTCTGCCTATACATGTGTCGGGACCTGAAGAGGTTCATCTATTAGTAAAGGACGGTGTATGGGAACTACCCTCTTTCGAGGAGTACGCATCCACAACGAACCACCAGGGTGGCGGTATACCAGTAGCTCGGCTCTGGTCGAGGTGCGTGTAGATCGCGAACCGGGAAGTGCGGGTCGCTGACTTCGGACTCTGCGTCGGAGTCTCCTTCCTCCATCTCCTCGTCCTCCTCCTGACCCTCCTCGGGGTCCTCTTCCGGCTCTTCGTCGAGCCATCCGTTATTTCCCTCGTCGGGGAAATAAGGATCTCTGGGCAAATGGAAGCCTGCCATGGTGTCTGAGCAAGAATGGGGTATGATAGGTATGTAAGAGAAAAATCTAAGTGTATGGTTTCGTAGTATTCATAAAATACTCCTTTAGTATTTTAACTTTATGTTTTGTTCTATCGTATTATAAAGTACCCTTATAGTATTTTAACTTTTAGTGTTTAATTATTGGATTATTGGTAAGTGTTTGGACTTGTTGTTCACCACGACTATTCCTAAATTTCCGTTAGTCATACCTTGGACCGATACAGTTGATCAGGCTCTATCTATCCTAGATATGACTACCTAAATACTTAGGTCTATTCGTAGTGTTCAATTCGTCCTACCACTTTTGTATGTTTCCGTTACAATATCGTTCTAGTGTGTGTATGTATTTATACTTTTATAAAAATTATCGTTGTAATTTTTCAAAGTATACTTGTATGAAAATATTTTCGAGAGATTTAGTCCCATTGTATTTATAGTTTTATATCTTTAAATGGATTGATATACTTAGTTCATTATAAACAATGCTCTGATACCAATTTGTCACACCCTCAAACCGTATTGGCGGAAACGTTCAAGGGTGGATGACTTCATAAACAATATCATAACAAGTTGAATTATAGTGATTCCAAGCAACACAACCATCATAAATAATTGTAAAGGTTACATGGTTCAATATATCATGTTTCGATTACAATTACAAATGATAACAAAAATATGCAAAATGACGTCGTAACGTCCCTTCAACCAAGTTTGTGGTTTACCTTTTTAGTTTCCTGAGAATACAAGTAGTTGAAAAAGTGTCAACAATTAAGTTGGTGAGTTCATAATATTTTGCGTAAGAAAAGTCCTTTATTTAAAAACCATAATGTTGAAAACCAAGAAAATCCAATATTTTCTTATAAAAGTGTCCAAGTCTTAAACGTCTAAGACTAAAATGTATAACATATTTCGTATTTTTAAAACCCGTTAAAATGTATATTTCCACGTAAACTTATATAAATAATATAAAGTTGATTATTTTCCCATGTGAGACACCCTATAACCATGCTGTGACTAGTTGGCATGCTGCGACGTTCTTCAGGCGTCGGAATGTTAGACATTTGACACCTCAGACTTGCCAGTCTAGCTGTAGCTAACAGCTCAGGTGCGGGGTTGTCAATCCCGTATAGATCTATACTCAAATATCACGCTCTCTTACCGAGACTCTGGTTATAAATTCAGGACTTATAGTAGGTACTTATAAAAGTACTGTGAAGATCCATCTCACAAAAATGTATGTATTCAATCAACTTGTTTACGTAATATTTGTATATGAAAACTCTTGTAATTATCCATTATCATTTTTCCCATGATAATATAGTAATGTATAATAATTATATAATTTTATATAATTATTTTGTCTTTTTCAAAATGTCATAACAACCTTGTGTTCATAAACTATTCCTATAATAGTCTATTTTTAGTATACCGTTGTGATAATCATATTTTTACGAATAATAACGTAATAACTTATTCAAATGATTATAAATATCATCTTTTAAGATATTTCCCACAAAAATGGTGTACTAACTTGGTTATAACCATTTTTGCTAGAAAGTAGTATTTCCGGTTACAAAAACGTAGTTTTTACTATTTCTCGTTTTTATGACGTTTATATCAAAGATCTAGTATTTTTACATCTTTATTTATAGTTTTGTAACTTTTACACAAACATAATATGTCACAATGTTTATAATACATAGATCTAACCATATTTCATGTCAAAAACGTTTTTACACACTACTAGTTTTATAAACTTGTGTAAATCGTTATTTATAACATATAAACACATATAATCTTGTGTAAATCATTATTTTTAACATGTGAACTTGTATTCTTCCCCAAAATATTTAGAAAAAATGAAAATGAGGGGTATGAACTCACCCTTGAAGCGTGCTTTACTAAAAAATAAAGTTGATCTTCCGGGATTTACGGTAGGAAACAAGATCTAGGCTTCGTAGCTCGAAGGACCCTTGGACAAAGCTAATACCCAAAGGTTTTACGTAGATGTTAGTGTGTGTAAAAAGAATAAAAGTGGTGTAATAAGATTTAAAATCATAAGATGAGGTTAACTTACCAAGTTTCTTTGAAAGAAAACCTTGAAAATGAAGAAAATGGTGGTGGAATGTGGTGAAATGGTGGTAGCCGAAGGTGAAGAAAATGGTGGAAGTGTGATCGGGTTTAGAGAGGGATATGAGAGGATGGAGAGATTTTTTCTTGTCATAAAAAGTAGTATAATATCCTTTATTTAAATTAAAGGTATGTGGCAAATGTTTGTTTATAATATTCTTAGAGTTTAGAAGCTAGAATGAGGAGAATGGCATGGTTATTGTGATATATGTCTGTCGAGAGTTAAAGAGAAAAAAAAAGAGAGGAGATGAGTGATATGCTAGCACCACATAGGCTTTATGAGGAGTTATAGGTTTGCATTAATATATAATGTTTCTAGTAGTCAAGGTTAATATTATGTGCATGGCTTAAAAAAATTGATGTTGGTGAATGGGTCAGCCGATGGTTAGGGGGGAGGGTGGGTGGCAGTGGCGGACCCAGACCAAAAGTTCAAGGGTAGCACACTAGTCTAATTTTTTCCGCATATTATATAATGAGATAAAAATTAGAAGTTAAAATTTCATTAAATATATTTTGGTATATCTCAGTTAACTTTAACAATTTTTCTTTATCAAACCTAGAAAATGAATCACAATGACTCAAAGCTGCTATATTTTCTATCAATTAGGTGCTTACTTTACTAAATCGATCCCCAAATTCTTGAATTTGTATAGCCAAAACTGTGTTACAAATCACAACTTCAAAATGATGCTGATTAGTAATATTAGTCATATGGTTTCTTGAAGTAACAAAATTTTCCGACATTTCCACAATTGCAATATTATGTCTTTGACCAAAAGAACATACTTTCTTCAAAATTTGTGGAAACTCATCATTTCTTAAACATAGCAATGTTTCATTTGTCCCTTTTACCAATGAAGCAGCTTCCAAAATTTATTGGTCTTTTCTTTGAAGATGTTTTGACAAGGTTTCTTCGGAGATGCCAAATTTTCATTTTTGGGAGCCTTTTCTAAAGTAACATTATAAATGCTCTCGTTATGCTCTTTAATCAAAGATAATACTTCTATGAAAAGTCATCTAGAAAGAGAGGCATTTGAATTTAACTTTATTTTGAACATTTAATTTTAGACTAAATAATTCAGGGGTAGCACAATTTTTTTCCAAGGGTTGCACCAATATATAAAAAACGAAAATCGAAAATTTTGCAACTACTCCGAAAAATTTCAGGGATAGCATGTGCTACCCCAGGCTACCACTAAGGTCCGCCACTGGTGGGTGGGGTGGGGTGGGTTGGTTTTAAAAGATTTAGCAATTTACTTATATAAATGGATGATTTTTATAAAATCGTAAGACGTTTTAGTGAAATTTTATGAGTTTTTGACGAAAAGAAGTTCTAAATAAATATTATGTATAAAAACATTGTAAAACATTTAATTATATTGAGTCGTAGCTCGTTAAACGATGAAATACGCGTTTAAGCGCAGTATTCTTCCGATTTCGCGATTTTCGGCACTTTACCGAAAATTGTATTTGGCTTTGAAATTAAATACTAGATAATATTACGTTCCGTAATATATGATTTGTTATTCCATATTTGATGTTTAAGGCACCACATTTTGTATTTTGAGTCCAAACCCTGTGTACATTTATCCGTTCACAGCGATTTAAGTGTTGTAACTTTCACGTACGAACTCCGTTTTCGACGTTCTATATATCCACAGGTTCGTATTTACGAGTAGATATTTTTATGAATATTATTATTCTAAAAATAATAATTTTACGATTATCGAATTTTTACGCTACAGTAGTTTACTGTCCGTATTTTCGACGTCTAATTGATAATTGTTTTGAATTAGCGTACGTAGTATTATATTATCTAATAATACATCGTAATATCATAGAAAATTACTTTTCAATATATGGTTTAACGTACGCTTCATTTGACTACAGTTGACTTTCGTTGACCAAAATTTACAATTGTCATAGGTTCCAAGAAAATTTTACAAAAGACCTTAAGCTTGAAATGTGGAAGAAGTGTTACTTTGATGTCTGACCAACATAAGGTATGCTTTAGAAAAGTGGTTTCTTTTTACTAATCTAATTTAAGTACCTTGTAACTTATTTCATGTATTTAGGGTCTACTAGAGACAGTGAAAGAAGTATTACCAGAAGCATAACACATGTAATGTGCAATGCATATATATGCAAATTATAAAAAGAGATTTTTGGGGGCACATTTTGAAAACCTTTTTTGGAAAGTAAGCAAGTCCACATCCGAACTTCATTTCCATGCAGTCATGAAAGAATTTCAAATGCTAAACCCTAGAAGAGATTAACATCTTATGGAAAGAGATCCCAAGACTTGGTCAAAGAGCATTTTTCAAATTTGGGAGCATGTATGATGCAATTAAAAATGGCAACTCAGAAATCTTCAACCATGTCATTATTGAAGCTAGGAAAAAACCAATTATAACTATGCTAGAAGAAATATGTATGTATATGATAGAAATGATGCATAAATTGCAACTGAAAGGGATTACTTGGCCTTACTACTAAATTTGTCCAGCCGTTCGACAAAAAATAAATGAGTTGAAAATCCAACAAATGTAATAACCTACAATGTTTTTCAATTTATACATGTACCACAATGTAATACTTCCTTGTTGACATTTGCAGGTACTAACATGTTCTACCTAATGGACTTTTTCATTTTGAAACAAGAAACCTAGGAGAGTCATATGCAGTGGATTTGGAGAAAAAACATGCACAAGCAGGCTTTGGAAACACAATGGATACGATTGTATGCATTATGTGGCAACAATATCATACCTTAATGGAATAATTAAAGCATACGTGGACCCATTCTACCTTGCCACATTTTACAAAAATTCTTATAAGTTTCCAATACTTGGTATAAATGGAAGCAATATGTGGCCCATAACAGATTACACTCCTTATTTGCCACCAATAAGAAGGAGAATGCCTGGTAGACCAACAATTAGGAGGAAAATGGATGCATCAAAAAAGGTTGGAAGACATGTTGTCTCAAAAATGGGGAAAAGCGTACTTTGTAGAATTTGTAAGCAGCCTGGCTACAACAATGCCACATGTAAGCAAGTGGAAAGACCATCATATGAGAGTTAAAAAAGAAGATAACAGAAATGCCAATGTGCAGCATGTTGTTATGCATTTTGAAAATAGATTTTGATATGGTCGGAGATTATAGCAGTGAAGAAGAGTGATCTAAGTTGGCTTGGTATGTTAGATTGTTTTAATAATCAAACAGAAAGACAACTTTTGAACACCAATTTATGTTTGGAATATAAGTTAAGCTTTCATATTTCACCATTAGAACCTTTTCAAGCTAGACTAGACAATTGTTCATTATCTACTACAATCATTAAGTATTATGCAAATATATTTTAATATGCATTTTGCAAACAAAATTTGGACACAACAAATATCTTGTTGTCTTGAAAAAAATCAAATGTTTCTTTTAGATTTTAATCTTAAAAACTATGAAAACACCATAAACGACAACAACAAAAAATATATTAGAATTATGAGTCAAACGAAAAGGTCGGTTCAAAAGATAAAGTTTGTTAAATGTGAGTATGTTTTTCAGAAAATAAAAACACGAGTGCTTTTCCGGAAAAAAAAAAGGTTGATGGTTTTTTCAAAAAAATAATAATTTAAAGTCAGACGATTACTGGTAAATGTAACATCCCAGATTTTACAGTAAATTTAAAAATTTTAAGAAATCATTTTCATTAAATAATCAACACATTTTCCATTTATGAAGCCTCAAAATGCAAACATTATTCAAATCAATTAAAATATTCAAAACTAAACATCTTTCATTTATTCAAAACCATTTAATATCAAAACGATTCCACCAACAGCGGAAGTCAAACTAGATAAAGTCAACTCAATATAAATGTGAAAAAGAAGCAGCATCAGTGTGTACACGTCACGCCTTGCCGTCACCCACATCTGAAGAACCTGCAACGGTGATTTAATAGGGAAAGGGTAAGCACACAACTAAGTGAGTTCCAACACATACACGGCATATCAGTTACACATACCCTACCCCTATCAGGAAGGACACAACCATACAACACAGTAAAATAAACACATAGTCTACTCTACCGAGTACATTGAGCCATGCTCCACCGCTCAACACTCCGAGCCGCACAATCCTCTGTTCGTCGAGCCACGCGTATCCGCTCAGTGCATCTCGCCGGGCATCCCTATATTGCTCAGTGCGTCGAGCCTTCCTATGTTGCTCAGTACGTCGAGCCACCCTATATTGCTCAGTACGTTGAGCCACTCTATATTGCTCAGTGCGTCGAGCCACCGTATATTTCTCAGTACGTTGTGCCTATAACATCTACTTACTAGACCTAGACCCGTCTAGTACTAACTACTCACCAATACATCAACACACACTAGACATCCAAATGGTCTGATACTACACACACACATCATATAAGCACACACGAGCTACAGTAAGTCACCTATAACATCCATACAGTGTAGTGAGAAACTCACCTTGAAGGAGCAAAAGAAGAAATCCACACAGCGACTCTGACAATTCCACCGAGCTCCACACGAACACCTTATAAACCTATAAGGTATTTTAAGTTACTACATAGCATAATAACTAGTCTCATTATAAATAGATACTTATTAGATGTTTTAGTTAGGTTTTGGTAAGCCCGGACACTCACTATAAAACCCAAGACCCCTATTAGATGTTTTAGTTAGGTTTTGGTAAGCCCGGACACTCACTATAAATCCCAAGACCCCTAACCAAAACAATTACCACAAAAAGGGAATCCACAGCCAGACTAATTTCTGACCCACTTGCAATATTTGCAATATAAAACCAAGGATAGTTTAAAAATAAAATCCAATAAAAATCATGGGTAAACTAAACCCAAGGAAAAGGTCACAGGGCCTGACCTCAGGTCATAATCGTTCTCCAATAAGAAATGAAAAATCTCCAAAGTTGACTTGATACAATCAGTCCACCCACTGAACCACCCTTCAATGACAGATCCATAGCACAAAAAGGACAGAGGGTTAGGTTCGGATTTTTGGTGGAAAGAAACTAGACCCATATAATAAACGTTTTCCACTAGTCTTGGCCCCAAAACATTTTTGTACAATTTATAACGAATTTCTCAAGATAGGGGACCAAATCTGACAGAACTTAGACCAATCAGTGGAAATAGTAAGTTTTACACAACTTAGGGTCTGAATCAGTTTAGACACTTTTAAGGGAACAAACTATACTCAAATTGCAATTCAGGGATATAAAGCTTGGATTAAATGGACATTCCCACGATTTTATATGGATTTAACTAGATGACCCAATTTCAGTGAAGTTGATTTACATGAAATAACAACTAGGGTTAGGGTTTGCACACACCTAACCCATTAAGACCAACCAATAAGACCTATAGGGCCTGAATGGAATTCAAAAAGGACTCTACAATCATATGAAAATGGGACAAGATGCATACCCTCACAAACACACCCATACACTCACAATTACACACACATTGTCGTGTGTGTGTGGTGGTGGTTGCTAGAGAAATCTGATGAGGACATTTAGAACAGCACGAACAGCCAAGTCTTCACCCACACACACACACACACACACAACCCACGGTGGGGTTGTGGTGGTGGTGGTGATGATGATCTACGGTTTAAGGACAAGAAGAAGGAAGAATTTGATTTACCTACTCGATGCAACACAAAAAAAACTTGCAACAATACTCTTTCTTCTCCCTCCCTCACAGCTTCAGGATGGTAGCCCTTCTTCTCTCGTTTTCTCTCTAGTTCCCGCTAATACTTCCTACGGTTTTCTCACTCCTCGACAATGTCCAAAACGGCACCAGGAATCTCGCTAGGTTTGATGTACGATGTGTTTAAGAGGATAGAAGGCCTTGCATGGGGTATGGACATAATCGAAGGCCTAAAGGACCATTTTTTGTTGCTGCCCAATTCTCGTCGCATACACCAAAAACAATAGATCCAATCCATGCAAACTTTCAACCCTAGGCAATTTTAGTCCCTCACCTTTACTTGCTTATTTTTAGAAGAAGCGGCTCGTGAGCTACCCGGGACCGGCTCGATAAAAGCTCGGCTCGAGACCGATTTTAAACGAGTCCGAGCCGAGCCCGAGTTTAAATATAAGGCTCGTTTATTAAACGAGCCCGAGCCGAGCCTGTGTCACCAAGCTCGATTAGGCTCGCGAGCCCTAAACGAGCCTATATATAATATATAATATTATATATATATATATATATATATATATATATATATATATATATTATATATATATATATATATATATATATATATATATATATATATATATATATATATATATATAAATTAAAAGGTATTTCATCATTTAATCATTTTGGAGTTTGAATATTTTGTATTCTGTGCATTTTGTTTGTTTTAGAATATAAGTTATTAAGTAAGTTGTTATTTTCCTGCATTAGAGTAAACGAGCTGGTTAACGAGCTCGAGCCGAGCTTAAGCTCGTTTAGGCTTGTTAAGAATTAAAGGAGCCGAGCCCGAGACCAAGCCGAGCCTGTGTATTTCTTAACGAGCCCGAGCCGAGCTTAGGTCCATAAAGCTCGTAACGAGCCGAGCCCGATATATTGGTTAACGAGCCCGAAGCTGAGCTTGGTCAGGCTCGGGGGCTCGACTCGGCTGGTTTGCACCCCTATTTAGAAGTCTCATAAATCTTTTAGTTGACAAATCAAGTTTTCACTAATGCCAAATAACCCCCCCCCCCCCCCCAACTTATAATTAATTTGTAAAAAACTTTTATTATTATTATTATTATTATTATTATTATTATTATTATTATTATTAATACTTATTTCGTCAAAACAAACGTTTCGAGAAACGGGGTGTTACAGTAAACCTGATAAAAGGATCAAATCGGAAAAATAGATAAATATAAGGTCTTTTTTATGAAAAAAAAATAATGTAAGCTGTAATATGTAAAAAAGCCCGATATGTAGGATCTTTTATGATATTAACTTTAAGCTTGAAATGTTTATGTATATTAACTATCTTATATTTTGTTTTAATTTTAATTATTATTATTAAAATTAAAAAAAGAAGAAGTGAAAAGTGATAGAAGAATATAAGGTAGTTTGAAAACTTTAATTAGAGATAAAAGTAAAAATGACATAACGGTAACATAACCTATAACTTGAATACATACTATATAAGCTTATAACGGCATCTACGTAAATATTGGTTACAGTTTTAAGGGTATTATAGTAATTAATGATATAATTGCCGAACGAAGCTTTTTGTTTTTATTAGAGTTTTTTGCTACAGGCTAGAAGCTACAAGTTCTTAAACGCTCCAAAAATCTACGCGCCAAACATACCCAATATACAATAAATGTCTAGGTTAAGGCGTTACCTTTTTAATTGCTATGAAATTCTTGTAAAATATTCTATATTAGTAAACAAATATAACAAAATTTCAAGTAATGCATGGCAAAAGAGATTATAGATTTATATGGAAAGTTAATACAGTGTTAGAAGGTAATTTGGTGTTTCCAAAAATAATTTCACAAAGAACTATAATTAAGTTCAGAGAGAATTTCATATATGTCCTAAATAAACACAAAAGTATTATATCATATTTACTTATTTAAATTCTAAATATCATATATACCCTGATAAGCTTTCAAAATATCATATATGCATAATTTCTATTTTTTTAATATATTTAAACATTTTTATAATATCTTTTGTAATTTCAAATCATTATAAATGTAAGAAAACTCTAAAATGACTAAAATGCGCATATTATATTTTGGTGGACTTATGTCTTTCTCTTCAACCCTCAATATTTGTGGGACGATGGCTATGGAACTCACAGTGTGAAAGATTATATTGATATAACTAAATACATAATCAAACATAATAGTGGACCTCCTAGATGATTTTGTCCAATGGTTGCAGATGGAAATGACTATCAAGACAAAATTGTACACACACACAAATATATCAAAATAGCTCTTTGATTATACCCGGGAAATATAACTCAAAAACCCGGATCTATGTGTTTCTCACAATCTGTGTGTTTTCATAGCTCGATATACAGGAATTTATGTAAACTATAATTATAAAGGTCCAGACAAATTGAATCTGCACATTCCAATTTGTCTGGCATTATCTACTGATTGAACAGTTAAAACCCACCAAAGGCTTAGGATTCCAACAATCACCCCCGAATCTCTAAGTCTTTCTAGTGAGTCTTCGGGATCTTTTTTTTCGGGTTTCGGTTTGGGCTTGAATTTTAATTAGGCTGAATTTCTGGGCCTGTTTTTAAATGAATTGGGCTTAAATATAGAGAAATTGGACCAAGGCCCACTACCGACCCGGATCCGCCAGACCCGGATCCGCCCGGCATCTTGTTTCTTCCCCAATTCATTCCCTCGCTTCTGTTTTTCTCCCGATCAAAATTCCTTCCTCCAATCTTCTCCTCTTGATCCGCCGTTCCTTCCGCCTCCTTGGACCGAACTGCCGCCGCTGCTACTCGTCCCACCGCCGGCGCCACTGGATCGGGTTCTTCGCAAGCTCTTCCGCCGCCTCCTCTTTGCGATCCGTAAGCTCCGGTCGATCCTCCACCTTCTCGATTCAAACCGCCACCGCCGACTTGCGATGCGCCACCGCCGCTAGATCGGACCAGCATGTCCCTCGAGATCGTTTCTTCTTTCCCGACGATCCTGCCGAACCAGAACCGCCTCCACCTTTTGAGCCGCCGGTGCCTTCGTTCGAGCCACCATTGGATCCGCCATCTCCGACGGTGCCTTCGTTCGAGCCGCCATCTCCGGTATGCTCTTCTCTCACCCTCTCGGTATTTCTCTCTCCGATCCGTTCGATCCGCCACCACCGGTCGAGCTTCCACCGCCGCCAGCCACCCCCTTCTCGAGCCGCCGGCGTTCCCGACTGAACCACCACTTCCAGCCACCGATCCTTGAATCGATCTGCCGGCTCCGATCGAACCACCACTGCCATCTCCTCTCGAGTAGCCGGCGGTTCCGACCTCCTTGGGCTTTACCGGAGCACCACCAGTACTTCCGCTTGGATCATCCACATCTGACATCTTCAGATCGAATCTCAGGTATGTAATCAAGCTCACACAACTCTGTGATTGATTACAGGATTAGAATTTCAATTTCATAGCTCCGATCTTGAGCTCTGATACCAATTCAAGACAAAATTGTACACACACACAAATATATCAAAATAACTCTTTGATTATACCCGGGAAATATAACTCAAAAACCCGGATCTATGTGTTTCTCACAATCTGTGTGTTTTCATAGCTCGATATACAGGTATTTATGTAAACTATAATTATAAAGGTCCAGACAAATTGAATCTGCACATTCCAATTTGTCTGGCATTATCTACTGATTGAACAGTTAAAACCCACCAAAGGCTTAGGATTCCAACAGACTACCCGTTATCAATTCACTCATTCTTCTATTTTTGTGTGATAATTTCATTTTTCTCTTAAGCAATTGATAATAATCTTTCTTTTTAGTATACCATTTTACGTACTAGGCAACACATTTATGCATAAGATGAATGTTTCAATTGAGTCTCTTTATAATCCGAATATTTATTTGTTTAAACTTAGTAATTTAATGTAGAAATCGTAGGTCTTGTTTTGGGCCTCATTTTGCACAATAAGTCTCTTCGGAAGTGAGTAATATCTTTTACAGTTGTCAATATGGTTGCTAATAATTGTTCAAACACATATTTTCATTTTCTAAATCTACTATACCTAATAAATAAAAATAATTTTTGCCACGTATCCTTTTTATAACAAGTATCCTCCATATGACACGTGTCCTTTTCCCGCCCAAATGCTTTTGACATCTTGCAAATGAAAATCGTAACTCTCGCCTCCTACAACTGTCTTTCCTAATCGGAGGCCATGAAATATGGCTATCAGATCCCTAATTATCGGCCCTTTTCTTATCAATATCAACTGAACCAATTCTCATTCAAAGTTGTGTCTATATCTTCATTGTTCATCCCCGATCTTAGCTCAATCACCTTTTAAGATTTCAAACATTTATTGATCTATATCACATTTGGGGGTTTCAGAAACCATCAGAGTAGTTCAATCCATCACCAAGGTTTCAACAACTACCGCTGTTCATAAGTTCGATTCAAATGCGGAAGAGCTATACACGCCTCGGCTTAACTTCTCAATGGTTCATAAATTTCTTAATAACCTATGCCTCCACTTAATTTCCTACGTGACCAGCGTGTGTTCTTCGTATGCAATCCAACACTTGTGGGCCCAATCTTTCTCAAACAATCACTCTCCTAACCAATGTAAGTTTTTTGTATACAAACCTGATGTTGTTTATTGTTCCAAATCAGATATGATGTTTTTGAATTTCACAATTAATTGCTTCGTTTCCGCTTTCTTCTCCATCCCGCTTTTTCTTCCATGTATTACGCAGCCTTATTCATTCTCTCAATCAATTGCTTCGTTTCTTCCTTTTCTAAATTCACAGACATAGAGTATAGATGTGGGTGTTTACTGATTCAAATGCATTCACCATATTTTCTTCTTCACGAGAAGCACTTGGCCATGGGTTCATCGGAAACCGCCATTGAAGACAAAGACGAAAAGACTCAGGTCCTTGAAGGTTTACTCGGCTACATCTTGTCCACAACTAAGGTTTCTATCAATCAATTCTTAATCGAAACATTCTTTAACCAGAAATTAATATCGAACTTCTAATCTCTCACAGGAAGCTTCCGTTGTTCCTCCTTATGTCGCATTTGCTATACGCCCAAATCCTGGATTTTGGGAATTTTTAAAGTGAATTCTAATGATCTATCGGTTGAAGCTTCCGTTGTTCCTCCTTATGTCGCATTTGCTATACGCCCAAATCCTGGATTTTGGGAATTTTTAAAGTGAATTCTAATGATCTATCGATTGAAGGAATCACCGCCACTGATTATTTGAAGTTCAATGAATCAATCGTGATGAAACAAGGTATGCAACAATCTCGCCCGATTTTTCTCCTCTCGATATCAAATTCGAAATTCAAATCCTTCCGCCCATAAATCTCGACCCTAATCATTCATTATATCACCCTAAAACCAACTCTCTTCTCTGAACCTCTCAATTGCGAGGTGAAGTCTATGAAATCCTAAAAACCAAATCGCTGACTGTAAAACTAAAATGCGTCGATTATCTCCCTCACCATGGTATGAATGGTCAGATAAAGAAGCACGCCATGGCATGTTAGATTTGGAAATTTTCAAGGCGTTCTTAATGGGGCAGAAAAGATTGTTAAAATAGAAGTTGATAGGGTAGAAGCAGATTTTCATATGTATCCTGGTAATTCAGGTGAAGCTTACTTTATCAAAAAGAAGTTCCTCCTGAAAAAGATACAAATGTTAACGACTCCAACGGTTCATTAGACTCCGACAAGATGATTTTAAAGGACATAGTTTTAAATATTGAAAATTTGCTATTCTGAAAGTTAATATGTTGTTTGTATCGTGAAATTGTAATTCTGATTTTGATGATAAGCAATAACCATCGTGTGAGAAGTGGTTTAGAACCTGAGGGTAGCTCAACGGATCTCCGACCAATGGAATAGTTGTTGATCAGGTTTATTTATTTATTAAAATTATATTTATGCATCACTTATTTATTTTTTCACAAAAATATTCTACTTAATAGATTTGATGTTTTTTGCTTTCAAGCAGGGAGTACGAGGTAGCAGATATTGAGAGAAATGGATCACCTGGTAATATGCAAACTTCAATTTTTGAGGTAGGAATGGAATCGTTGATTCTATTGTTGAATGGAATGGACCTGATTCCTTCTAATTTTTTAAGTACAAGAAATAACAATGTACTTTCAATTTGTCGACTGTATAGCATCTTACTTTAATGACTATTAATTGTTTTCATGGATTGTTTTTTTCTTATTTAGGCATTGTACATTTGTACTTTGAAAGTACAATGTTAGAATTGTGTATCCATGCTTCTGATGTGTGTATGTGTGTGCTGTTTTACCACTTCTAGATATTGTAAGTATGTGTAATGCTATAAAGGTGCTCTTTTTGCATTTAGTCCTTTTTTTAAAAAAATGACAACATACTTTCATCAATTTGTTTAATATAGAATCATTTTTACAACGTTTTACTTTAATGTCTATCTATGTTATTTGTTGCTTTGATCATTGATGCATACCATCCTAATTTTGTTTTTCCTGTCACAACATTGTACTTCAAATAAATATATGAATTATACGTTGCATTTCTTAGAATGAGCTTTGTAGGTCTTTTTTGATGATGAAAAGGGTATTTATGTGTTTTTATGTCCAATCTTGAAAATTTTATTGGAGGTTTAATCTTATATAATTAGAGTCATATGTTTTAAGTTAAGCTTTGGATGGTAGCATTTGTTTTAATTTGAGATAATCAAAGTCATGTGGTATCTTATTTTTTTCAAATTTCCATATTTACCCTTGTGCTGAAAAGGGTCGGTTACAGTTTTTGAGACTCAAATATGAAGTGAGTTGCAAAAGTTCAAGAATATCCGAATATGAGATTATAAAAGAAAAGAACCGGCCGTTAAGATGGTTATACCAGCTTATTATTTTGTTTTATTTTGTTAATCTTATTGTCGTGATTGAATATTTTATATGATATTGTGCATAAAGATGTTAGACGAAGTTTGGAAAAAAAGAGCATCCTTGTCATATTCGTTATATGAAATTTCACACATCGTCAGTTCTATGTTGCATTATTCAGAGTTAAAAGTAGACAATGACTTAAACTACTGATTTTAGATAAAGAGGGTAAAATTACAAATAAGACATCAAATTTTGTATACAAAGAAGTATTTCGAGCATTTTGAATTTTGAATTATTCTTTTATTACTTTTGATACTTATTCTTCATTTTAATCATATTTTATTTGAACATAGCGTTCGTAATTCCTATCAAAAACCAGCAAAATTTATCATATCATATAAAATATCAAAGCAAACAAAATTCACAAATGACAATTTTATCATCTGCAATATTGATATTTTTCATATTATTTTATATATTTTTTTAATCATCCCGTGTATTACACGGGTTTCTAACCTAGTTGCTTATATAAGTATTTGTATCGATAACAATAATCACACACATGTACGTCGTTTGTGTATTGCACCAAGATTAAAAGGGGGAATTCTAGTTATTTTAGAGTTTTTTTTATATTTATAATGATTTGACATTACAAAAAATATTATAAAAATGTTTTAAAATATTAAAAAATAGAAATTGGGCATATATAATATTTTGGAAGCTTATGTAGGGTATATGATATTTAGAGTTTAGGTAGGGTAAATATGATATTATTGTGTTTATTTAAGGTATATATGAAATTCTCCCTTAATTTTAACACGAATTTTTTATGTCGGGATCATTTAGAAGGCTAAACCATAAATGTAATTAAGGATGCATTTGATATTGTTTTTTTAAAACAAAATTATGTGTTTTTTATTAAGAGTGGTTATTATAATGAAAAAATAAATGGCTAATAACATAAAAATTACTATAGTTTGGCCATAATCCGGTTTAAGCACTAATTTTTTTTTTGGTTTAAAAAACCACTCATACTTTCAAAAAAAATCGTAAAAAATCACTCATATTTTCAAAAAGATCCATTGCAACCACTATAATAAATAAAAGTCATGATTGTATGCGGCCAACTTGGAACAATTGTTATCCCCTGTTGTATTCAAAATTTAGTGGGTTTACTTGGATACCGGATGCATTCACAATTTGGCCGAAGAGTTGCACTTACGAAGACAAAATTCACATTTAGACAACTTTATGTATCATTTTCAATGCAATGAAGTTCCAATATTTGCTTCAAATATCGATATTGAACTTTTCACATAATCTTTCGATGAAAATAATCCTTAAAAATTACTATATAAAACGAATAATGGTCATTATGAAAATTTTAAAAGTATGAGTGGTTTTATGGAACAAAAGAAATATATAATGGTTAAACCAGAATTTTGGCTAAACTACAATGACTTTTATGTTATTAACCCAAAAATAAATTATCGAAAATTTTCTTAAATAAGTTAATAAGTAAGGGGAGTAGCTTATACAAAACTTCTTATGTTAAGTCAATAAGTATTTATTAAATCTTTATATCCAAACATTTAAAACATCTTATTACCCGTATTAAACATCAATAAGTCAATAAACAGTTCAAATAAACAATCTCAAACATCCTTTTTTCCTCTATATTCTCAAATTGTTTTTTATTGTATATATTACATACATTCAAAAAATACATTTGTTTAAACAGTTTTACAAGTGGAAACACAAATGTGATAAACTATTGTTAGTATATAACTGGTGGCATATAGTAATAAAACTTCGTTACCGTTGGTCTGAAATAATAAATCATTGATAGAAAAAACAATTAAGAAATAAAAAAGAAACACAAAGAACAAGTCAAATTTCATTATTATTGTTATGTTTTTCTTCTTGTTTTAAGGCCAAGTGTTTTAAAAGAAATTCAACAAAACTAGCAAGCAGGTTAATTGTCTTGATTTACAAGGTTGAACGGTATCCAAGACAAAGGCATATTTAACAACATTGTTGGACTTTCCACTTCTATTGACCATACAATAATATATATGATTATGACTTGTGATGTATCTTATTCTTTATGAACTTTATGGTAACGTTAAACAGAAAAAACATGAAATAGTCCAAAGTTGAGCAAAAAACATTTGTAGAAGGCTCTAAGAGACTATATGAATACACCGAATATCGTCCGTCTTTGATTCAATGTTTTAAAAAGATGGACAGTTTAATAAGGTTATGTGATAGATCAACTGCATTACCACACCAAAAGTGTTATATCATAGCATCATTACTTCTTCAACACCTATATACCTATCCGGGATACTCGACACTATATGTTATCATATCATCTTTTTCTAAATTAGTTAAAAGAATAATATTATTTGAAAATAAAAAATATAAGATTAAATAAAAATAAAAAAGTTTGTTAATTTAGAACTAGAAAATACATAACAAAAATTAATTTTCGTTGTTGTTCTCATCCTCATCGCCATCGTTGAGATTTTGCATATGGTATCTATGGTCCGTCAAATTTGGCGAAGATTGTTATGCGCATCCTTGCTATGTATTTTCATAACTCTTGAGAAGTATTGTTGATTACCGGCTATAAATGTCACACGAATGAAATACATCGTTGGTGTAACATCTGGGAATCTAGGCTGCATATTTAAGGATCAAGAATAGGTGTGTAAAAAAGTCGAACCCAATTAACCCGACTCGATCCGAACCCGATCAAGTAAATTATGATCGATTTTAATAGGGACTACAATTGAAATTGGGTTTATCGGGTCAACCCAAATCACAAATAGCGTCAGGGTTTGGGGTTTATATCATCGCCTTTAATCAGGTTCGAGCTAACCTGCATAACCTAATTAACAAGAATCATGTTTTTTGTACATCTTTAGCAATATTAAATAAATAAGACAAATCAATATTATGTTTAATTGTTTAACCTATTGCGTTCAAGGAAAAGAAATTTAATGCATGTGATGAATCATAAATTATTTCTATGCAATTTTTAATTACAAAATCACAAAATTTGAGAAACTAAAATACATGAAATTAACCAATCGAAAGAAAAGAGATTATAGGTCGGTCAAAACTATATAGTTTAGATGAATGTCAACATAAATACAATGCTTATTTGAAGTATAATTTAATAAAAGAATTCTTTTATAGATTTTACATAAGAAAAACAAATATTAATAATAATTATCTAACTATAAACTACCAAGCCTTCTCTTTATGTTTGTACTATACAAATCACAATTTTTTCTAACCTATTTGTTTTTACGTCCCAACATTATTTAATTTCACTTCTTACGGTTAACCCGATTAACTCTAACATGACCCTTAATAGGTCGGGTTTAGGAACAAACTATTTTTTTAAACCCGATCGGTTTAACCCGAAAACCTGATCGGGTTGACCCAATTAACACTCTAATTAAGGGATATAATTAATTATTTATGAATAATTAAAATCCTTAGATGTAATAATTTGTTAAAAGAGTTAATATGTTATTTGTACAATTTAAGTAAGGAAATAATATTTAAATAAACATTATGAGGAGATAAATAATTATTATTGAAAGATTTTAATTAATATTTTAAATTAATAAAAATGTTTGAGTTGATAGTTAAAATGTGTAAACAAAAGGGTTTATTCGATACTAAAATTAATTAAGGGTGTTAAATGTGACAAAGGAGAAACTACAATGTAACAAGATTAAATAAACAAAATAAAGTGAAAATAATAGAAAGTTGAGGGGATAAATTGGAAAATCAGAAAATACCTAGGTTTAAAGGGAAATCGGCTTTTGGGGATAAACTGCAAAATGCCACACTTCGCGTGGGGCATTTTGCAATTTCAGGATGTATCACTTATTTTAGAAAAAACCGGATTGGGGTAGAAATTGACAACCGAGTAAACTTCAAGAACCAAAGCATAAAATTCTGTTTTTACATGAAGTATCGGGATGAACCCTTGTATCCTCATCCGATTATGCCGACTCAACCTTGCATCCTTATGAAACTGATCTATATTTCTGATATACATTCATACATGTCGGTTTGGTGTTGGAACATCCTGCAAAAAGAAGAAAATTCGTAACAATAGAGGGAAACCGAGAAACCGGGAGAGAATGAATAAGGGGAAATGAGACTTTTCTTCTTACCACATCCTCTTACCCATCAGGAGAACTTGATTGAGTTGATTCTCATGCAAAAAAAAAAAACTTTCTATCTTGACAAAAACTTTTCTCCTCAACAAAACTTCTCTCATTACCAAAATCTCTCCTCACCGAAAACATCTTTTCATTTATGAGAAACTACTACCTCTCCTCATCAAAAAACAATTTAACACCAATTACTCCTCTTAGTTTTAACCATTTTTTTTAACACCGATATTTTCATTAGACTTCGTCTAAAGTAAATTTTTAAGGAAACAATTTTCATCGTTACATTATTTTTCCTCAAAAGTTGGACTTTCACGATTGCGTCCGATGTACTTCATGACATATATTTTTCGGTCTATCTCGCTCCAGATTGTTACTTCTACGGATGATCATAATAATATGGATTTTATTTCACTCGTTGTTGTTGCAATTTTTTCATTAGGTCGACGGACTATTCATCGGACCAGTGATTGATGAACCAGAGGTTCAGGTTCATTAGCATCTGACCGAAGATATTTTTTATCCAATGTCCTTGACCGACATGTTCCGATGTTTTTTCGGAACCACAATTTATTGATCATCTTCCGGTTTGCAGCCAAAGCATTGGTTGCTTACTGCGCTTCGCTCTTCAACATTGCTTCTGCAACCGATGATCAGTTGTTGGTCACTCAGTCCTTCTTCAACATAACATATATTATTTCAGCAGATGTTCTTTATCGTTTTATCGATACTTATTTGTTTAGCACAGCACAGCAGAGTCCACCCGCTACAGATGACCATAAATTATTTATTTTACTTCTGGTCTCGTGTTTTTATCGAGACCATTTAATATATATATATATATATATATATATATATATATATATATATATATATATATATATATATATATATATATACACACATATATATATATATATATATATATATATATATATATATATATACATATATATATATATATATATATATATATATATATATATATATATATATACATATATATATATATATATATATATATATATATATATATATATATATATATATATATATATATATATATATATATATATATATATATATATATATATGGGGAAGCATGCGAAGGTCATGACATCTTAATGCTGTTCCGTGAAAGGCAGTTATAAGGGCCATCGTTGGGTATTGCATGAACTACATGATTGGTGTATGTGGTCAAAATGGGATTAGTTCCTCTTATTCGTTGAGAGTTAGACATCTAAGGCCTTACTCAAAAGTTAAACATCATATGAGATTGATTGTGATCCATATATCATGTTCAACATGATGTCTGTAACAAAAGGATAACTGATACCATTACATTATAACCAATTATGGCTTGGAGCACTTGGAATTGGTTGTTGCTGGATGGCACTTCGTCGTGTGTTTTTTGGGGCAGTGGCCTATTGATAGACGTCAACTACTGTCTATGTCAATCTATAATGAATCTTGTGCAATTGGGAGATTATTGGATATATATTCTCAAGAATAATTTTAGAATGATATTTGCCATTAACATATGATCCTATAGGGTCACACCTTAAGCAAGTTGACACATAGTGAAATATTTATTATTAATATAATTATTAAAAAATAATCAACTCTTGTATTTAATTAGGAGATAATTAGTATTTTATGAAAATAATAAATCAAGAGAGTGTAAACTAGCTATTATATCATATGGTATGATTTAATAAGTCATGTACAAAGTTTTAGACACTTTGGTTTCCATTAAACTTTCTAGTTACATAAGTGCATTTGGTTAGTGTAACTAAAGTCACTCATACACTCTTCCTTGGTGAGTAGAAGGTTGCTTGTCAACCTTCCTCTTACACACCATACCTTCTTACATACACTCCACCTTTGTATTAAATGAAAGCATGGGTCCTTGGTCTTTCATGAGAATAAGAGAGTGTTTGCAAGAGTTCAAGGTTGGGAATTTCCTCTCCTCCTTTGGAAAACATCCACCCTTTCTTGCTTTGGTTTTTGAAGCTAGTTCCAAGCTTGGTGGTTATAAGTGCTTCTCATTTAGTGCTTAATTGTGTTAAGTACTTAAAGGCTTAAGAAATCACTAATACAAGAGGGAACTAGCATTCCTAGTGCCTCAATCTTGTTGGTGGATACATTATAGAGGAACTCTACTTTGAGTTCTCTTGCCATCTTCATCAACTCCTCAAAACCAAGTGGGATCAAAGTCTTGAAAGGTTATTTTCATCCTATGGTTGTCAAATAATCTTTCTAGTTTATGTAATTGGATCCTCTTGGTGGTTTTGTTAAAATGATATTAAAATAATTGTTATTTTAAAACTGCTTCCATTTGGCGCTTAAAATTGTTTTATGCAAAAATGATCGTTTTAGTTTATCAAAACCCATCACAAAGATTGGTTCATCTCTAGATGGCTGGGCTTCTTCGGATGTTGTGAAAGGAAAAGCAGAATTATCCAAGACGAATTGTTGAAAGCTTGGATCGATCACCGATTCCTTTTCATGAATGTCATAATGAGAGCAAATAAAATATTCGAATTAGGCCTCTTCATTCTGTGAGGGATCAGCCTCATGGTGAGCTTCACATTGCGGTTCATTGACATGGGGTTTGTCGATATCGGCAGTTTCACCGGTCTGCTCAATAACTGGAACCTCCTCCGATTCTTTCTCCTTTTCAAACTCCTTTTCGACAAAAGTCCCTGCAGAGGGACTGAAAGAAAGGCTGCTTCAACTTCTTCTTCTTCTTCAACATCAGGTCAAAGAATAAGCTTGCACTTGGGGCGCTTTACCTTGGGTGCCTTAGAGACTTCAGCCTACATAGACTTATTCGATGTACCTGGTTCCTTCCGTTTCCTCGAAATTCTGGAAGGGGTTGGCCTCGATTCCGATGCAATGTCTCTAAGTGGAATAGGGTGACCATCAAAGCCCTATAAGCTTGAATAAGAGGATTTTCGACAGGGACATAGTTGAGCATGTTTTTAGAAATCTGGTTGGTGAAGAGAAAAGCAGACAAATTTGAAACCTTAGGAATTTGAATGCTATGGTACTTCCTAGTTATAAAAAACAAGTAATAGTTTTAAACAAGCATGATGAAATCCTTCCATAGAATTTCATATGATAAAAAACAAGCAATAGTTTTAAGGGCCACTGTTATAAAATTGAATGTAAACAAGCATGATGAAATCCTTCCATAGAATTTTTTATATCATTTTTCAACCAAAAGGATAAATCATTAAAATATACAACATATCATATTTGCAATTTAATATAAAGAATTTTAAGGCCAAAAACATCCCATGAAACTTATTCGGTCGGCATACTCGTAGAGAAACGATATTGATATAAACTAATTTTTTAATCCCTACTGAATGTGGCATTTAGGACTAGATTAATATAGTTTGACTACTATTCATTTATTGAGTTATTTGATGCTTATACAATTCTTTAGCTTAAACGTAGGTGAGTTTAAGAGTTCATTCTCTTATTGTACCAAGCAGTCAATAATGTGAACTTCTTAACTTTTTATTTTCTTCTATTTGTTTAAAAAATTATTCTTTCTAAGAAGACCATAAAATACTTATATTATTTGAAAATATAACAATCAAATAACAAATATTTAAATGTTAGATACATTATGATTATTTAGTTTGGCCAAATAACATTTTTAGAAAAAAAAAAAAGTTAGGACGTGTCTTCTGAAAGGAATATAAAAATATCTCAAATTTGAGTTAAAATAAGTTTTATTCAGTAATATTATCTATAGAGTAAAAAAAACTTTTAATCAGTAATATTATCTATATTTTGATCATTTTATAATTGGTATCAAATTGATTAAAGAACATTAAAATTAAAATTTTAACTTTAAATTACCATAATTAAATTATCAATTTCAGAATACATGTTGGTGATTTATATCACTAATATTATTTAAGTGTAATCTAATTAACTTGTTGATTTATGTAATCTTAATAAATATTGAACAAGTAAGGATAATACGTAATGCATACTTGTTTGAGTTTATTCTAATTTGATCTAAAACTTTTTAATTAATAATTAAGTTCCTAATATATTTCTTAATATACGTAGCTAGTTAAAAGTAATAGTTATCAGAAAACACAAAGAGTACTTATAATTATTATCTTGAACGTCACGTACTAACAGTCGTATTTGTTTTAGACCACTCGTATATTATACTTCTTATTTACGTTATTTTTTCCGTTCTAGAAACTAATCACATCACTTAAATTCCGTATGTCCATCAGTAAACTTTTGGCGATACAAATCCAAATTATTGCTTAAAAATTATAAAGATTAAAAAAGAGAGCTATAAAGTCAAATGGGGATAATTTGTTTATAAGAATTTATGTTGATTGAGTTTAATCATTCACGCATAATCCGACATAAGGTTATATTTAAGTGGATATATTTGTCGTAGTCGGGAACAAGTTAGGCATGCGAGACGGCGGCTGGGCGGCCGTGACATTTGCATTTTAGGAATATTGCTTTTACAAGTCAATATTATTTTTTACTTGATAAATAATTTAATACTGACTTTACAACCATATTTATGTTATTATTATTATTTCTTTTGGAACGGCTAGGTTTTATAATTAACAAGGAGCCACAAATAAAGAACAAAGACAAAAGGATAGTGAGAAGTGGGTTTTGATGTCTATCTCTACTGGCCGATGGCGGTAAAGTGTACCCAATTCGCCAAGTGAAAATTCATCACATTAATGAGAAGGATGAGACTAAAAGTTCTCAAAGCAGTGTTTGAGGTTGTTTATTAAAATTCTTTATTGTTTTGATGATTTTTTAAAAAGTCAAAAAGTCAATGAATTTATTTAGTAAAGCTATAACAAGTTGATAATTTTTTTAAAATATTCTTTTTCATGAAAATCAAATAAGTCATTTTAATAAGTAACACATATCTTGACTTATAAAAACTTGTTATAATTTATTGAAACCAAAAAGACCATAAATCAATAATCTAATCTAAATATCTTTTTTTAAAAACTTATTTTTGTCACTACACAAGTCAGATAAACATTTATATCAAAGAATACTTATTAACCTAAATAAGCAATCCCAAACACCCCCTTAGTTGTACCCAGTTCTCACTATAAATTTACAGTTGATAATGAAATGGTGAAATTGGTCGAACAATATTGTATTTGTCTTTTTCATTTAAATGCGATCCTTTAAAACAGTGAGAATTGGCCAAACCTTAAGTCTATCTGTAAGACCCTGTTCCTGGGATGACCAAGTTTGGATTTAACGAAGTTGGTTTTGGGATGACCTGGAGATAGCGATACTATCTATAGAGCTAACACCACTATCTTGTGGATGCGCGTATACGGGAATCGTGGTGATAGCGACGCTATCTCATGGGGATAACGACACTATCTCGCTAAGACATAAAACCATCTCGGGCTTTGGACCATATTTAAGGATTCTAAACCCTAGGGAGCCGTCAATTCACTTTCTACAACCTCTGGAACTCTCTCTCTCTCTCTCTCTCTCTCTCTCTCTCTCTCTCTCACTCAACTCTAGCATCGTTTTAGTGATTTTGGCCTATAACTCATATTGGAAGGTTGCTTGAGGAAGAAGAAGGTGTATGCTGGTGCAAAGTGGTCTTCTTCAAGCTTGGATCAATAAGATCTTCATTCTCTGAACCCTTGTAAGTGTAAAGCTCCTACCTTTTGGTGTTCTAAGCTTAATCTTGTTGTGTTGCTTGAGGAAGAAGAAGGTGTATGCTGGTGCAAAGTGGTCTTCTTCAAGCTTGGATCAATAAGATCTTCATTCTCTGAACCCTTGTAAGTGTAAAGCTCCTACCTTTTGGTGTTCTAAGCTTAATCTTGTTGTATAAGTTGTATTTTATGGTATAAAATGGATTATTGGTCCCTTAGTCAAGTTATCTATGGAGATTTGAGTAAAGTTCAGACCTTTATACTTCTTGTATCATCATTGGAGCTTTTGAATTGATTTTGAGAGTGAGCCAAGCTCTCTTGAGTGATTAAGAATGAGTTTGATTCACTTTTGACTTAAGTATGAGATTTGACATGCACGTCAAGAAATTTTGGATTTTTATGAAGTTTCAGAACTATTGGATGAGTTCTGGAGAGTATAAGCCTCTGTCTAAATGGATTAAGTGCTTAATGAAATTTTAGAAAAGTTCATAGTTAGCGCCGCTATCTTATGGAGATAGCGATGCTGACTATCGCGATTGCCCGATCGGAATCGCGGAGATAGCGATGCTATCTTAAAGAGATAGTGTTGCTATCTCAGCGTTGACTTTTGACCATTGACTTTTGCCATTTGAGATTTGACTTTAACCAATTGACTTTTGGGTCAAATTTTATGGATTAGGAATTTGGACCATTGGATCGATTATGGGTCTTTCGGACTTCGGTTGGTTGATTTGCGACTTTATGATAAGTTAGGAGTTCATACTGCTTAGCATGTGAGGATATTAGAAGCGTGGCTATGCGTATCAGCTCTACGGATCATGTGAGTTTTCTCACTATACTATGGGTGATGTTACATACGTAGGTAACTGTATGTTACTATGTGTAGTAATGTGTGTTTAAACTAGACATGCCTTACTTTATTTGATTGTATGGTTGATATTAGGGACTCGCTGTATCAAACTTCTTGCTTAGGCTTTTGTGATGCTACGTGTCAGTCGTTGGATTTGTTCTTGCAACCGGGGATTGAAAGTGGATCGGGGTGAGCCCGAGATCCAGACAGATTGAGGACAACCCGAGAGTCTGAGGATGTACCAGTGAGGGACGGAACGGGTGAGCCCACGAGTTCTTTGCTATGGTGGATCGGGGAGAGCTTGAGAGCCAGGTTGTTTAGGGTGATCCTAGAGACTATTAGGAATGTGCCTTATGTGATGGATCGTGTGGTATTCTGGCAAACTCACTAAGCTTTGTGCTTACTCTTTTACCCTAAATGTTTTTCACGTACTGTTCGGATTGAGCTTTGGAGCGCGTTGCAACTATATCAGATCCGACATTTTGGTGTTTAAGTTTTCCGCCGGTTAATGTTTTGTATTTGATTAAATACTTATGGTTTTAAATGTTTTAAATACTAAACTTTGAACGAGTGGTTCTTATTCCAACCCGTTTTTAGGTATTCGAACCGCTTCTAAAAAGGAAAGTTTTATTACGAAATTTGGGACGTTACATTATATATACTGCTGGCTAGACTACCAATGTCAAGACCTCTGTTATCCCTTGACGCAAGAAAACTTTCCTAAGACCCAAGTTATATTCTGTTCTTGACCATCAAAGCCCCCATAAAAAACATTTTCTTGATCATCAGAGCCCCAAAAAAACATTGATCTCAAATATTCCAGTATATTGCACACTTTAATCGGCATTTTGAAAAGAGACATATAATATATACCAAAGGATCCTATTATGTGTGGTATTTTCATTCGGCTTAACATCTTGACAATTATTTAAGATCTTAACATGACTAACATCTTGACAATATACCCTTGTTTTTATTTGTTATTGATTAAAAAGTCATAAAGCTAACAACAAGCACGTACTAAGTCAAAAGCACGTCACCAAGGGCAACACTTGACTATTTCCTTATTTCAACGGTCAAATGAGTATAAAAAGGAAGTTCCCATATTTCCAGGATAGTTAGTTTCATTATCATTGTATAAATACTAGATTTAGAGAACAAAAAACATACACTCACTTTGTTTACTCTCTTTGTACTCACTCTCTAAAAGCTCTCATTTATAATCATTTTACATTAATAAGATTTCTAAAGTAGTTTGACGTTTGTCGCCTTTCCGAGGTTTTATGTCAGAGATCTTGAATAATCAAGGGCTTTACTTGTAAGATCCTTTTTATCTTCTCATATTTACATTCTACATCTTGAGCTTTATCTTAAAACATCACACCCTTCACGAATTTGGTTAGATTAGCATTTCTTTTTTTTTTTTTTTTGACTAAAACTACTTGGTGCCCACCGTGGGACTGTGGTGTTTTGATTTACGAAAAAATTTCAACTTTCAATCATCTCCTGAACAATGTTGACTCTACCTAAATCATCCTATAACATTGTCTCAACCATCTCCTCTGGAGCAAGCTGTCACACCCCGATCCTTGGCGGAATCGATCAAAGCGTGATATATTGTTCAAAGTCTCATCACAACTATGTTATAATATGATTAGATTCAATTAAGTACTAAGTATGCAAACAAGATCCACAACATACAAATACAAATCCAAATGCAACAACATTTATTACATCAAATTTAAATAGTCTTGTGGGTTTCTAAGGTACACCCTACTTTTCATCAACTTCATTCTTCAAATCTGCATCATGGGTAAAAACAGGTCAACTACGAGAGTTGGTGAGTAATCTAGTTTTATTAAAGAAAATTGTGAGTTTGAATAATTTGAAATATGTTTTCTTTTGAAGTTGGCAAGCAACTGTTATTGAGATAACAGTTTATAAATCAAAAATTGATTAACAAATGATAACAACAACAATAAGTCCTCACCCTATATATACATATATATGTATATATATAGGATGGAGCATCTAATCATCATACACACTCAACCACGTGCAATCAATCACCTTAGCGTCCCAAGGCGGGGTGGTCAACCCAATAGCGCTATTATTGTCCATAACGTACCTCAAGAATACGGGCATAGCCATGGAGATTAGACTAAAATTGGTAATGCACTACAAGTACATGTAGCGTAAACAAATAATAATTATACAAATAATGATTCACGTATAAATGTCCCAACAATGTCTCAATGGTGAAAAAATAATAAAATGAAGTTGGAACATATTAAAACCACATGATACACCCCAAAAGTATTGAAAATTATAAAATATGGGGTAGATTACTCACATTAGTCCAAACGGAATACGCGTGTTGTACAATAGACAGCTCGGGTCAAAACGACGTGGAACATATTATAATTAATAGTTTTGGTTTAGGAACTACTAAACGGGAATGGAGTATTAATAAAAATAATTAGACACATATTCTTATATTAGATGAATTAACAATAATCAAATTTTGTTTTGAATATTAATGTATTCATAGGTTAGATGAATTTTAAATTGAATTAATTACTTTGCTTAATTAATTTATATTTTCACTTTAGGCAAGATTTTAATAATTTCTTATTAAAATAATAACTTGTCAAATTATAAGTATTTACAGATTTTATATATTATAAACAATTATTTATATGAAATAATCATTAAAAAGGCATTTTTACATGCTTAGATATTTAGGAAAATGGTTTTAAATACTAAACAGTAATGAAACATTATGAAATTATCAGAAAATCATTTTTTCATAAAATAGTAATTACTGTAAAATTTTCATATTTTTCTTAACTGCTTTAGTATTTATTTAGTATTTTAATAATTAAACCACAACAAAATTCGGGAAAAATAATAAATTATTTCCAAAAATTCTGGAAAATTAACCATAGTTTGCTAACATTATATTGAGCCTACTGTAAATGGTTTAGAGATTTTTTACTATGGGAAGTATTTAGTATGTTTTTCATTATTAACTAATCAATAAAATCATAAATAATAGGAAAATATTAAGAGAAATTCATTAGACTTTTTATTTATGATTAACATGTTATATATGATATTCTGATAAGGTTTTATAATTTATGGACATGTGTAGCTATTTATTATCAATTTAAACCATTAAATAATCATTAAATCAGGAACAATAAGCTAAAATTCTTACAAAACTCGGTAATTTTTTTCATTGAGTCTTTAAAATGTTAATAATGTGCAAAAAATATAAAATCTAGTTTTTAACATACATAACAATATTTTGCAATTTATTTATCTACAACAAAATAAAATACAAAATAAGCATCAAACAGTAATATAAATGCATGAAACTTCATAAATCCACTTTACACAGTATATGGGTGGTTCTAAAATTTTCCCAAAATTTATTGACAGCAAAAAGTATTTTATGTGAATTATTTCCCTATTTTATTGCAATAATTATAGTAATTCAATAAAAATAAGTTATTTTCTGAAAATTTCCAGAACTTCTTATTTTATTGATGGGATCCTGAGAAAAATCAGGTTTATGTATAAACTGAGTTTTAGATAGTTTGGTGGATTTAATTTGTTTCATTCATGAATTTGAGACTTTTAACAACATACCTTGATGAATGCTTCAAGAGGGATGAAGATTTGAGTATATTGGAGTGTTCTTGGCTGAAATATGAAGATTTCTAGGAGGAATTTCGAGATTGAGAGTGAGAGAAAGAATAGATATGGTTTGAGTGGTGATGAGAATAATGTGTTAGGAGAAAAATGAAAGGAAAGATGATGGGAGGTGTGAGTGGGAGACAATGGGAATAACCTTTTGCTTTTGGTGGTCTTCATAATTTTCCACTAACACAAGCATCTTTTATATAATATATTAATTAATATAAGATTATAAAATTTAATGTAGAGTTTATAAAAATAGAGTTTTATAAAAGATAGGTTATTATTTGATTATAACAATCTACTTTGATTTGAAGTTTAATTATAGCATTCAAGTTTGATTCTTTTAATTTAATTAGAGCATCATACTTTGATTTAATTTTAATATGATATCATAATTTAATTTGATTATAGTTATAACGTTATACTATGCTATATTGCTATTAACGTCAATTTATATCGTAGTGTATGGGTTTTGATCCTATTAGCGTCAAGTAATCTTGAGTAGGGTTTATTAAATTTCCAATTGGGTTGGGTTGACCCGAATCCATTTTAGGCGGATGTCACACAAGCCTTCCTCCTCATCCATTTGTTGTTAATTCTCAAAAGAAAACCACTGGTGTTGCTAGAAAACTACTTTCATAACCACCATTACTAGATATTCAAGTTCAAGAAACGGGATAAGCCAAGAAGCACCTGTCATGATCTTCTATAGTAAGGTCATGTTCATATTCTTGCAGGTACATTAGCAAATGAGTCAGCAACAAGAGACCAATAAAATGCCGCTTAATGAGATAGAGAAACTAAAATCTGAAATAAAAACGTCAAGCCGACACCTTCATTTCTGCGAACTAGGGCTTTAAACATCGAGACTGGTGGATCCTTAGACAATCACCCATGATATATCATTCCCATGGAAGCTCTAGCAATGACAGATAGCCTCACTCAAAATATTCGGGCTCCAACCAATCAAGATCTTGGTGGAATCTTAGCTACCCCTAACAACATCAAGATGTTGGAATCAGTCCAGTAATGGCGAAGAAACTTAGGCAGTTAAGAGATATGATTTCTAGTGTTCCCGGAGTAGTTTAGACTATACCAGAAGTATCCCCTTCAAGTCACAAGATCTCGGATTTGCTCCTCCTATTTGTGATATTGAGGTCCCATAGCGATTTTAGACGCCTAACATGAACCTATATGATGGAAATACAAATCAAGAGGAACATGTTGCCCAATACAGAGAAATAATAGAAATCATCCCCATTTCATTGCATCTTAAACAAGCCCTCCTGTGCAAGGGTTTCAGTTCGACCCTTACAGGAATCGCATTAAAATAGCTACTAATAGTTTCTTTTTACTCTATTATGTCCTTTTGCATATTGTTATGCTTAATATATCAATTTTCATGTAGTTGAACTTTTAAAAGATTAATCAGTGATCTTTGTAGAGTAACTCAATGTACTGATGAATCTCTCCGGGACTATGTAGCAGATTCTGAAGAAAATCATTGAATATCCTAAACATGGATGTTACAACAACTGTAGAAGCCTTCAAGATGGGGCTAAAGAAGAATTCTCCATTCTATAAAGACATGGTAATGAACATATACAAGAAATTAGATGAAGTCAGGAACAAGACATTAAGATTCATCAGATTGGAAGAGGATAGAAGGATCTAGAAAAGAATCAACACGCCAACATCTTATAACCATCCCAATAGAAAAGTTGAATCCTCAAGGCCCTACAAACCTAAACTCTATCCGAAACCCAAATAACATATGATTAATGCAATTGAGGACAAAGAGAAAGAAGATAAATATCCTAAGTTATCTTACTACTGTTTTTCTATTGATGTTTTAGGATTAATTTATGGCATGTAGGATCTTGGAAATAAAGTCAGATGGCCCAAGAAAAGTGAGAAGACATCTACTTGGAAAGACAGGTGCAAATGGTGTACATACCATGAAGATTTTGGCTATATTACAGAATCTTGCATTGCTTTATGGAAGGAAATCAGCTATCTATTGAGCAAAGGACATTTAAAGGAACTCCAAAGGAGAAAGAAGGACAAGCTCAGGAATAGAGAACAAAATCTTGACAAGATCCCAAAAAGAATAACATCTCCAACCTTAGATGCCAATGTAATAAATTTTATATTTGGATGATCTGTCATATGTGGTGCTTCTTATTCTGCAGCTAAAAGACACGACAAGGCATCCAAAGCTAAAAATGAAGAAAACCCAAAGAAGAAAGCTTTTCTAATGGACAGGAAGGAGATATCATTCGATGAGAGTGCCAGAGAAAATGTCATAGATCCTCACCATGGTGGATTGATATTAACTTTGTAGGTTGCCAACCATTTCGTAAAAAGCATCCTAACAGATGATGGAAGCTCTGTCAACCTCGTCTTGCTGGATACTTTGAGCAAGATGAACATCTCAAACATGAAGATAATAAGAAGATCTTCGATGCTAGTAGGATTCAACAATGAAACAAAGAGCATCATTGGAGAAATCAAGCTACGAGTCTAGGTGTGAGCATTTAGACCGAAAAATCGACCCGGAACCGGTTAGAACTGGATAAGGGAAGTTCGGTCAGATTCCGGTCCTCGATTTATTGCTTATTCGGTTACCGGTTATTCCGGTTCCGGAACTAAGGACAAGCGTTTAGACAAAAAAACCAAACCGGAACCGGTTAAAACCAAATAGGGAGAATTCGGTTCGGTTCCGGTTCTCAATTTCATGCTTATTCAGTTACCGGTTATTTCGGTTCCAGTCCGGTTCCGGAACCGGTTACATCCCTATACCAGTCTATATCGAGGGAGTAAATTCTATACAACATTTTTGGGTAGTCGATTCATTGTTTGTTATAACATTATTTTAGGTAGACCTTGGATACATGAAATGAAGGATGTCCCACCAACATATCACAAGTATGTCAAGATGCCAACTCTATGGAGGTAGTTAAGATCAATAGTGACCAACATGAAGCAAAAGATTGTTATAGCACGTCCATGAAGTCTTCAAAAATGCCTAGACAAGCATAACAACCAAAGAAAAAAAAGAAAAAGATGACATGTAGGCAAGGCAGATGGACATCAAAGAAATAACACTAACTCCTGAAATCCATACATCAAGGTGCTAGTAGGGACCGATATTCTTGAAGATCTTGAGCGGGATATTGTGAAGTTCTTGTGAGACAGAATGTCTACCTTTTCATGAAAAAACAAGGACATGACGGATATAAGTAAAGATGTAATTACTCATTAATTTAATGTTGACCCTTATTTTAGGCCTATACGTCAGAAAAGAAGAAACTTTGCACCTGAAAGAAATAACATTATCTAATAAGAAGTAGAAAATTTACCTAAAGCTAAGATGATCAGGGAAGTAAAATTTCCAAGATGGTTGGCTAACAAAGTGGTAATGGATAAGAAGAATGGAAAAAGGGAGAGATTGTGTAGATTTTATAGATCTTAATAAATCTTGTCCCAAAGATCCACTCCCTTTGCCACGTATAGACTCTCTGGTTGATGCCACTGCATGTCATGAGATACTAACATTCATGGATGCATCATCTGGATTCCATCAAATACAGAGAGAACCACCTAATCAGGAGGATTCAACTGATGTGTGCAAATCAATCCTTGACAGATGCCTAAAATCTGATATGATAGATCTCGTTTTAAATTCATAAAACTGATCCCATCTCAACTACGGACTATTACACACTACACAATGAACCTAATCGTGTAACAATATAGCTATGATAAGAAAAGGTGTCGAACTATTGGGGAACTAGTATGAAACATATTAATTGATTTAATTATTAGTTAGTACAAAAAACACAACATAAAAGGTCAACTTGATATAAAATGCAAAAGGCAAACAAAATGGAAACTAAAATGGAAAAATGAATTGGAAAACAGTTCTAAAGATATTGTTGTTTAAACTTGATTTCACCCTCCAATTATGACTAATTTCTATTAAGTGCAATGGTTATTAAACTGATATTCACTTATTCCTAAGTTGATTAGTTCCCTTGGTCCGTTCATTAATCGAAATGATTCTAAGGACTTCTAGTCACAATGGTCATGAAAACCAATTATCCATATTGTCAGTCATCGAGTTCATATCATGCAGATTTACTTAGGTTAATTAATCTCAATGGTCATGAAAATTAATTATTGCACATAATGGTCATCTAATGCATCTTACACATTAAAGTTCACTACTTTACGGTCTGAACCCTAGGATTTGGTCCATATCTAGTCATACCTGCCTAATGGTCATATAACAGTCATGATTCAAGTCAAACAATCAGATTGGTCCTTTAGATTGAAATAACTCATCAATAGTGCGATAAAGATTCAAACTTTAACATATAAGGATCCTTGATTAAACTAACAATATAAAATAAACAACTTTTTAGTAACCAAATATCAATCAATATCATAAAATTAGGGTTTCCTTAAACCAAATAAGAACAAAGCGGTTTTAACCTTAAAGTGGAACAAAACTAAAAAACAAACTATTATGAGTGCTAAATATCGATCGTAAATCAATAAAACAGTAACCTAATGAATTTTCTTCTGATCCTCCGGAATCCTGCTCCATGTCAGACTTCCGGCCTCCTCATAACCATGTAGACTCTCAAAATGTCGATCTTAAGGGATTTTCTTTTGCCAAAACCCTTTGGAGGTGTAAAAGCTGTGTAAAAATCTAAATTAATGTCGTATTTAAAGTATTTCTGCCAACACAAAAAACACATCGCGATGGATGGTAGAATGCGTCATGTTGGGCAATAATGTCGTGATTCATCGTTATCTGCTACACTTCGTCGTTATCCCACGACGCGTCATGATGGGTCATATAGACGCGTCACGATGTTCTCTTCCACGTGGCATGTGGTGTTTTTTGACACGTCACGTAAATCTTACAGTTAGCCCAAGGTTAGCTCCATTTGCTCCAAACATGCCATAAGTCCTAAAATAGATAATTTCTACCATTAAGTATTATTTATCTCACTTTTTAACCTAAAATGCAGCTTTTAGTACCCTGATATGACATAAAATATATATATCGACATTGAAGTACCACACAGTTGGACTTTGTTAGTACTCAAGCGGACTAGAATTTAAATAGGCCAGTAAAATAATTACTTTAACACATTCCTCTTGCAAGTAATTATAGGCAATAGTTACCAATACAAAAAATAATGTATAATACAATAAGTCAATTATATCTAGAATCATATACATAATTGTGTACATGTCCACTTTAAATGTTCATGTTCCAAATAAACCTCTTTTCCATAAGCAGCAAGTCCTTAACGTGCTAACTACTCATTTTTTGCATCTGATAATGCCTAGTAATGTCAAGCATTATAGTCGTTATTGAGCCGGGTTTTAGTTTTTTTATCTTTCTTAATTGACTAATATCACTTACTTTTGTACCAAAGTCCTTGGATATGCTTTTAGTGTAAATGCAGGGGTTTTTATGCAATTTGGAAGAAGTTACGCCTAGTAACGGACGCTAATCCTTGTAATTAGCGCCACTAATATGTTGAATGGTGATGATCTTCAGTTTTGAATTTCAAAACATGCAAATCGAGGATCGGATAACAGATAGTGCAGCTAACCCTTAAAGTTAGCGACTATAATGTTTAGATAAGTCAAAAGTCAGCATTTTCAAATTCAAACTCCGAGATATCGGGATCTGGATGAGGCCCACGCCGCGGGAAAGACCCGTCCGCATCTCGGGAACCCTATTTTCCACCACTATAAATACCAGACCCCCGTACGACTTTTGAGGCATCCCGGGGCATCAAGAAGGTTCCGGAAGCATGATTTCGTGATTTTTCTCCGTGACATTGATAGGTTTGGTGTAGTTTTGTTATTTGTATTATTTTATCAACTCGGTATCGAGGTATTCCAAAATTGGAATTTCCGTCGATTACTCGATGATCTAGTTTAGAAGCTTTAATAGATCTGAATAGTTTGGATATTCTGAGTTTGGTTATTTGTTTGGTTTGAGTTTTGAACGATTGTTGGTTTTGATTAAATTTATAAAAAACTAAGCATTCGGTTATTGGTTTTCTCGATCTGCAATCAGATCTGAGTTGTTTATTTGGTTTTATTTGATTTTTGGTTTGTTCCCACATGTTCTTGCCACCGTCTATAGAGTGACACTATAGATCGATTTATTGACACAAAGTCCCAACCACGGACTCCACAGTTTGACCCTTACTTGCCGCTAGCTAGTGGACCGTAAGGTATAAATGTAGTATTTTTGACCGCATCAACGACTACGACGTGTCAAATTTGGCCCCGTTGCCGGGGAGTTGTGCATTTGACACTATGTGTCAATTTTTGATTTCTCTTTTGATGTTTGACTTTTAGCTTTTAATTTTCTATATGTGTACATCCTCTCAATGGAGGATTACATGTACACGGACCAATATACATGTTATGGTGGCCCGGTCTATAACCGTTACGAGAATGATTACTATAATGAATCATTCAATGACAATGGGTATGAAAATTCGAATCAGTGTGAACAAACACATGTACACCAATAAGGACATATGTGGGGAGAATGAAAGTCCGACCAAGAACTATTACAAGAATGATTGCTACAACGAATCATTCAATGACAATGAGTTGCGGACAGAGGAGTCGACTCAATCTGGAAATTACGATGAGTCGTGTTTTGTGAACAACCAAAATCCGAACCCTTCGCCCAATGCGAAATTGGAATTAGCCGCCGAAAACTACCGCAAAAGTAAAAATTATGCCAATGCCATTTTGGCAATGGAAAACCAGTTAGCTCAGTTGTTCCCACAGCCGGGGCTCCAGCCACACTCGCCAGAAACTGAGGCGAGTGGTTTTATTACCAATGAGGTTGTGGATAAACCTACATCACCTGAACATGTGATGGAAGGTCATACACATTGGGAAATTCAGGAGACCACTTAGATGGTCAAAATAGTTGTTGAGGAGAAGGTTGTAGATGACAATACTACCCCCAACCCAACAACTTTCGATGTTTTCGATAATGTTGATAGTCAAGCTCTGTGATGAGTGAATCTATACCATCACCAGACAATTTGGTCGAAACGGTCGTTGAAGAGGGGTTTGTAAATGACAATACTAACCCCTACCCAACAACTCCTGAAATTGTTGACACTTTTGAAAATCAAGCTCTGGTGATGAGTGAATCCATACCATCACCAGACAACATGGTCGAGACAGTTATTGAGGGTGGGGGCGTAGATGACAATACCACCCCCGACCTAACAATTTTTGAAAATTTTGAACATTTTGAGAGTCAAGATTTGATGATGAGTGAATCTTTGCCATCACCAGCCAATGCCAGTCGCTCACTCTTGGCACCGATCCACCTGTTGGACAATGACAAAAAGATGACGATGATGATGATTTGATTGTTGAAATCGAGAAACATAATTTTCTCGCCACTCATGATCCATTAATGAGTGTGAAATTAGATGTGATCAATACCATCAATGAGGACATCGCATACCAATATTATGCCTTCCGATCCCATCCGATTGGAAAATTTTCGGTTGTACTGTAAGACGGAACCACAAGCTACAAATAACACTCAGCGTGCAGACAAAAGATTCATGACGAAACAATCATGGGGGAGGGGAACTGATGTGCTCCACATCAAATCGGTGGTCTTAAGGAGACACCGAAGAACAGATCTAGCATGGAGGTTCAACGCCACCTCCAAACATTCACGCGAATTAATCGGAAGACGGCGACCGGGCGGCAGCAGAAGAACCGACAAGCCATTCGACCCAGGAAAGCTGGAAGAACACTGGGTCAACGAAGGAACGGTGGCGGCTGCGATACAGCAGAGACAAATGGCGTACGATCCACCATAGCCACTGAAAGACGGTACATCTAAATGGCTGAGCAAAAGAAGAGCTTTCTGGAGGCAACCCGACAATGTCGATAAGTGTTTTGATTTTTTTTTTATTTTTTAGCTTTTATTCTGTTGAAATTAGAATACTAAAAAATATAATATGTTATTTTTTCTTAAATAAAAAAGTTGTTAAATTTATTACAAGTATAGTTATAAAAATAAAAAAAAAAGATAAAAATATCATATGATATTAGGAATTTAATATTTAGTATTAAAGATTAAAATGACAAAAAAAAAATCAAAAACAATAAACTTTTTAAGAGAAAATGACTAAAATAGCCTAATCCCTTAGGGGTTTTCTTCAAAATAGCCAAAAATTAAGGATATTCCCCAAAATAACCAACGAAAACGCAGCTGGGCTTCATGGGCCGCGTTTTCCTCAATTAGGCTGTGTTTTGCTCCTTTGGGCCGCCTACGGGCTGCGTTTTGCTCCTTCGGACTGCGTTTTTGGCATAGTGGGCTGCGTTTTCATAGGCTACCCACCCCTCAGTCCAGGTATATAAACCCGAGGAAAAAAAAGGTCAAATTTTTCGATCCCGTAAACGTGAAACGCTCTGAAATGGCTTCGCAAGATTTCTCCTCATGAAAACACGTAAGTCTCAAATTTCATGTTGTTTTTTATGTATTACTTTATCGTTTTAGATGATAGATTATTGAATGTACAAAATATTTTTCGCAATGTACAAGCTTTTGATGCACAAAAAACTGGGGTTATGAGTACTCCAGAGGAAAACGCAGCTGGCTTGATCGAAAACCCAGCTGGCTTGAGGGAAAACGCAGCCAAGGGCCTTAGCTGCGCAATGCTCTGCGTTTTGCCCAGAGGAAAACGCAGCTAAGGGCCATTAGTTGCGTTTTGCTCAGAGGAAAACGCAGAAAAGGCCCTTAGCTACGTTTTCCTCTGAGCAAAACCCAGCTGATCCCCGGTAGCTGCTAGATGGTTGTTTGTTTTTCGAAAACCTTAATGATTCACACTAACGTTGTTTTTACCGACATTTACAGCATGCTGATAAGACAACGCCAGCGGTTATGAATTTTAAAGGCACGGGTAATAAGATACGGGATGTGGTAGATCGTCTAACACCACCGCAACGTGCCATATTGGCTACCACCGCCTTCGCGCCTCATGGCGTTGCTGCTGTTGCGAAAGGGGACCCGTTACTATGCAGTTATATGATGATGCACGAGATCCGGCCCCAAAACGAAAACGACCGAAAGGGACGATTTCATTTCTTACTGGGAAACCACTACCTCTCGTATGGAGCCGAAGAATTCTGTTTGATAATGGGATTAAAATTCGGTCGGGTTGCCGGATCTAAACGCTTAATGAAGAAGGTCCAGTCAACATTTGTGCGACGCGTTTTCGGCGATTTGAAACCTGAAAATTTGACAACGGGGGATGTACACACTATGATATTACAACCACGTTTTCGTCGACTATCTGACGAGGACGCCGTTAGGTGTGTATTGCTATACATTGTTACAGCCGGTTACCATGGATGAGAGATCAATGAAAAAGTAACCGTTGAATGGCTATCGGTGGTGGAAAACTTTGACGATTTTAACAGGTATATGATAATTAATGTGTTTTATAAAAGAGAAATATAATAGATTACTTAAATTTAATAACATTTTTATGTCTATCAGATTTCCTTGGGGGACTCAGATTTGGGAGACTGAATATAAAGAGTTAAATAAAATTTACACTAAGATAGAAGATCATGAGAGTTTGCCGGCTCCCCGACAAGCATTAAGGATGTCTATTTCAGGTTATTCATATCCGTTTAAGGTAATTTGTTTTAGGTTATTCATATCCATTTATAATTTTAAATTTTTCATGAAAGTTGCATATAATTTTAATTTTTTGTCATAGATTTGGATATGGGAAACCATACCGGCTCTCGATGGTATATTTTCCCGAAGGATAAATGAAAATATTCCCAGATTTGCAAAGTGACAGCAAATAAAGAAGATGTCCTCAGAGCAAGTAAAAACTATTTACACACAAACAATGGTTAGTTTATCTTTATAAATACAGATCTCTTATATATATATATATATATATATATATATATATATATATATATATATATATATATATATATATATATATATACACACACACATATATATATGTGTATATATATATATATATATATATATATATATGTATATATATATATATATATATATATATATATATATATATATATATGTATATATATATATATATATATATATATATATATATATATATATATATATATATATATATATATATATATATATATATATATATATATATATATATCGCAAAGAATGGAGGAAATTGGAGCAATTTGCGGGTTCAAAAAAGCGAGAGTAAAAGGGAAAAACAAGAAGGAGCAATTTAGAGGAGCTGAAAAAGGTAAACAATGAACATTCTTTCTTTAAACTCTAATGGTTTAGGTAGGGGAGATTTTAAAGTTAGTTGGATCCGAAGCCTGATTTCTAAACACTCGATTGGCTTCGTGGGGATCCAAGAAACTAAGAGAAAAAAATTCAATGACATGACGATTAAGTGTATGTGGGGAAGCCAGGACTTCGATTACATCTTCAAAGAAAGTATTGGGCAAGGAGGTGGTTTACTTAGCCTCTGGAACAATAACCTGTTCGCTAAAAGCCAATCGATTTTGAGGGACGACTGTATTATAGTGCAAGGAAAATGGATTGATAACAACGCTGATATTTCCTTCATCAACATCTACGGGAGTCAAGATCCCCAGAAGCGTGAAGATTTATGGAACTTCATCAGTGCATACTTAAGAAATTGGAATGGCGTTTCAGTTTTGTTTGGAGACTTCAACGAAGTTAGAGAGGATTATGAGCGTAGAGGTTCGTCGATCAACAAAAGAGCGGCTGAAAATTTCAATGAATTCATTCAAAATAACAATCTTATTGACGTGAAAATCGGGGGAACAAACTTTACGTGGATTAAGGGGGACGGGTCAAAATTATCTAAACTGGATAGATTTTTAATCAGTGAAGATTTTGGAGAATTATGGCCAAACTTTGAAGTGATCTGTGATGTTCGTCTATACTCAGATCATAAGCCAGTGATCCTAAAACAAATTCGCAGAAACTATGGTTCCATCCCTTTCAAGTTCTTCAATACTTGGCTGGAGGATCCCGATTTAGATAAAATTATTAAGGATGCCTGGTCGAATTTTTCAGTGGAAGGTCAACATCTAAAATTGTTCATCATCACGCAGAAGCTCAAAGAAGTTAAAAAGAAGATAAAAGAATGGTCCATGCAGAAAAAAAGAAAAGATGAAGAATGCAAAAAAGATTGGTTGTGTAGATTAGAACTCATAGACAAAAAGATAGAAGAAGGTTTGGCTAATCAAGATACCCTAACAGAAAGACTGGAAATCTCGAAGCAATTGTTTAAAAAAGAAAAAGAGATCAGGGATAATGTTGCTCAAAAGAACAAAAATCGCTGGTGCCTGGAGGGAGATGAAAATTCAGCGTTATTTCACAGAAGCATCAATAGAAAGAAACACATCAACACAATTAAAGGGATAGAAATTGAAGGGGTTTGGGAGGTTGATCCGATGAAAGTCAAAGAACACTTCAAAGACTATTTTGAAAACATATTCAAAGAAGACAAAGAGTGTAACTGGAGGCAAGATTTAGGAGAGACTTCAAGAATTTCAGAGATGGAAAGAAAGTATCTAGAAAGAGATTTTGAAGAAAAAGAGCTAAAAGATGCACTTTGGAACTGTGGGCATAACAAATCGCCGGGGCCTGATGGGTTCACTGTGGAATTTTTCAAATGCTATTGGGACTTCCTCAAATCTGATTTGCTGGAGGCCTTCAATGAATTTGCTAGAAATCCTAAAATCCCAAAGGGTGTGAACACAGCTTTTATAACCTTGATCCCTAAAGTTTCTAACCCTACAGTTGTGAAGGACTATAGACCGATAAGCCTTATCTCAAGTGTCTATAAAATCCTAGCTAAACTGTTAGCCAATAGACTCAAAAAGGTACTTCCAAATATCATTGACATCACCCAGACGGCTTTTGTAAAAGAAAGGCAAATACTTGATGGCCCCCTTATGGTGAATGAAATTATCGAATGGGCGAAAAGTAAGAAGAAACACATTTTGATGTTTAAAACGGATATTGCAAAGGCCTTTGATTCCGTCTCGTGGCAATACCTTAATTCTATGATGGAGCAAAAGGGGTTCGAGGCGAAATGGAGAAGATGGATCAATGTATGTCTAAAGTTGGGTACTTCCTCTGTGCTGGTCAACGCTAGTCCCACCGCCGAATTCTCTCTCTCTCGAGGGCTTAGACAAGGGGACCCACTGTCCCCTTTTCTCTTTACTTTAGTCATGGAAGGTCTTAACTTAGTAATTAATAAAGTTGTTGGTAGTGGAGGGTATAAAGGAATTAAAATTGGTTCTGATAAAATCCCTCTCACACACCTTTTTTTCGCTGATGATGCTATATACTTTGGAGAATGGTCAATTGAGAATATATTAAACTTAACCCGTATTTTATATTGTTTTCAAAGATGTGCAGGTCTTAAAGTCAATTTTGATAAATGTGTCCTTATGGGAATTGGCTCTAACTAGGTGCCAATAGAGGTGATGGCGATGATCTTGGGGTGTAAGGCTGCAAAATTTCCCACTACTTTTCTGGGTATTCCAATAGGAGTCAATATGCGATCTACAAAGCCTTGGAAGCAAATGATTGACAGATTCAAAACGAAATTATCTAAGTGGAAGTCCAAAACTCTCTCCATCGGGGGCAGATATACCATTGATCGAAACATTTTGGGAAGTATGGGAACATACTTTTTCTCTTTGTTTAAAGCTCCAAAGAAAGTGATTAAGCACCTTGAAAATATGCGTATGAAATTTCTATGGGGTGAAAAAGATGGCAAGAAAATGATTTCATGGGTCAAATGGGAATACGTTCTAAAGGATAGGGAGGAAGGAGGGCTTGGAGTGAACGCTTTGGAAGATATCAACAAAGCATTATTAGTTAAATGGTACTGGAGGTTCAAGAACGAAAAAGACGCCCTATGGGTTAAAATCATCAATAGTATCCATGGTTATGGGGGCGAAAATAGAACAGAGGAAGAGATCAAGCTGGGACACACTTGGAGAAGAATCTCAAAAGTTTGGAAGGAACTAGGAGTTTGGAACTTAGACCCTAGAAACATGCTTAGAAAAGAGGTGGGAGATGGCAAAAACACGTTGTTCTGGAAAGAAAGATGGAATGGAGAAGAGACTTTAAATAAGCGATTCCCTAGATTGTTTCAATCCGACCCCAATAAAAATTGTACGGTCCACGATAAAGTTAATGAAGATGGAGGTATAAAAGATTGGAACAGTAACAGGAGAGAGGGGAGATCGAAGGAAGAGTTTGACGAGCTGAAAACAAGCATTGGCACTGTGACTCTAACTGAAAAAAAAAGATGAATTGAAATGTGATGGAGGACCTAAAGGTAATTTCACTGTTAGTTGGTTCAGACACAAACTAGCTAAGAAAAAATATCAAAACATTGGAAAAAACTATTGGATGAAGTGGGCTCCTAATAAAATTAATATTTTCATTTGGAGACTTCTTAGAAGGAGAGTGGCAGTCAGGTGTGTGCTTAGTGCCATGGGCATCATCCAATCCTCGATTTTGTGCGACATTTGCAAAGTTGCGGACGAATCAATCCATCATGTGTTTTTTGAATGTCAAGTCGCTTGTCAAGTATGGGCTAATATTCAACGCTGGTGGAATCTGGATATCAGCTTCACAGGAGATCTAGAGGATGTGTTTGCTTGGCTTTGCTCGAAATCCTCCAATGCTACCCAGAAAAAAATTTCGCACCTTGTCGGGTTTGCTGCGTTGCATTTGCTATGGAAAAACAAGAACAATTGTGTTTTTAATAACAAACACTTGAGGGCGGAAGACATCTTTTCTCATATCCAAACGGAGGTTCTCGTTTGGATCTCCACTCGAGCAAAGAATTCGGAGTTAGATAGCATTGTTTGGGTGAATAACCCCAGTGTCGCGATAAAAAATATGTAATTTGTTTATTTTGGTGGGTTGTTTTCTGTTTGGGACGTTGTATTCCTTAGCCCCTTGCTAAGGCCGTTTGTTTCCTAATTTAAGTTGCCTTTCAAAAAAAAATTAATAAATACATACATATATATATATATATGTATATATATATATATATATATATATATATATATATATATATATATATATATATATATAAATATACGTATATATATATATATATATATATATATATATATATATATGTATATATATATATATATGTATATATATATATATATGTATATATATATATATGTATATATATATATATATATATATATATATATATATATATATATATATATGTATATATACATATATATACATACATATATATATATATATATATATATATATATATATATATATATATATATATATATATATATATATATATATGTATATGTATATATACATATATATACATACATATATATATATATATATATATATATATATATATATATATATATATATATATATATATATATATATATATATATATATATATATATATATATATATATATATATATATATATATATATATATATATATGTAATTCCAATATTTGGCGTAAATGAACACCGTGTTCAGCCTGGCTTCAAGAATATACCAAAATATCGTCTATGAATACAATAACGAAAGTATCAAGGAATGGACGACATACTCTGTTCATAAGATCCATAAATGCTGCTGGAGCATTGGTTAACCCAAAAGGCATAACCAAAAACTCATAATGACCATAACGAGTACGGAATGTGGTCTTTGGAATATCTGATTCTCGAATCTTCAACTGATGATACCCCGACCTCAGATCAATTTTTGAAAAATACTTCGCCCCCTAAAGTTGATCGAATAGATCGTCAATTATCGGTAACGGGTATTTGTTTTTCACCGTGATTTTATTCAATTCCTGATAGTTGATACACATACGCATCGAACCATCTTTCTTCTTTACAAAGAGAATAGGCGCTCCCCACGGTGATGAACTCGGTCTAATGAAACCCAGATCTAGAAGTTCTTCTAACTGTTTCCTCAATTCCTCCATTTCTGAAGGTGCCAATCGATAAGGAGCCCGAGCAACAGGTGCGGCTCCCGGAACGAATTCAATTGTAATTCGACTTGTCGATCTGGTGGTAATCCAGGGAGTTCTTCAGGAAAAACGTCTGGAAATTCGTTTACAACTTTTACACTTTCTTTTCCCACCTGATCTGATTTAGAAAAAGACACATATGCTAAATAAGACGTCCCTCCTTTACTGACACTACTCCGGGCTTGAGCAAAGGAGATAACCGGCATTCTCAGACGCGGTCTTTCGCCCTGGATTTTAATCCATGCCCCTTCTGGTGTTAAAACTGTAATATTTTTGTTTCTGCAATCCATGTTAGCATAACTTGTTCCCAACCAATCCATACCCACAATTACTCCAAACTCATTGGTAGTCATCGGCTTCAGATCTATAGGGAAAGTGGTCCCGTAGATCTTAAGCTGACAACCTTCAATATGTTCTGACACCCAAACATACCTACCATCTGCCACTGCTACTTCCAAACTTTCATCCATAGGAGTTAGGGGAACATTCAAACGAGACATCATAGACGTTGACACGAAACAATGCGTAGCTCCAGGATCAAATATTACGTATACTGGAATTGAATTTAGAGTGAATATACCTGTAACTACGTCAGTCTTTTCACGAGCCTCTTCCCCTGTCATTTGGAATGCCCGTGATGCCACTGGTCCTCCCCGACCCTTTACCTCTTCTTTCTTTCCTCCCCGCTCCTCTCTGAGTTTATCACTAGGTACTCCAGCTTTTATCTGGGGACAGTTTGGGCGAATATGATCAGTAGCCCCACATTGGAAACACTTCCGCTCCGCCCGACAGTCTCGAGCGATATGCCCTTGCTTCCCACAGTTACGACAACTCGACGATGGAATATCGGTTCGACAACTTTCAAAGTGCTTTTTCCTGCACTTTTCACACCACTTTGCTTCTTCTTTCGGACCTTTGCCTTTAAAATTGGACCCCGCCTGTTGCGACTTTTTCTGAGGCGTCCATGGTTGTTCCTTCGCTTTTCGTTTAGTTTCACCGACCTTCTTTTCCTCCTCCTGCCTCTGAAGTTCTGTCTCTCTTTCTGTGGCTCTATCCAGCACCTGTCGAAAGGAAGATAACTGAAGTGGTTGCACAATTTCACGAATCCGGGTTGTCAATCCCCACACGTATTTATCAAATTTTCTATTCTCAGTGTTTATCTGGTGTTCATCAAATCTTGCATTTTCAAGAAAACTCATTGTATATTCTTGCACCGTATGAGACCCTTGTTCGAAGTGCAAAAATTCTTCCTTTAGCCTTTTCACAGCCACCTCGGTACAATATTCTTCGTTGAATTTGGTTTTGAACTGTTCCCATAATAAAGATTGGGTCAAGTCGGGACCCAACGCCTTACTGAACACTTGCCACCAGTGTAATGCATTACCAGTTAATTGATTCGTGGCAAACTCCACCTTATCCCCTTCAGCACACTTACTAATTCGAAACACCTTCTCTGTATGCATCAACCATTCCATAGCTTGAACCGGATTATCCGTTCCTGAAAACTCTTTGGGCTTGCAGCCCAGAAAAGTTTTATAAGTACATTCAGTCTTTTTCCCGGAACTTCCTTCTCTTTTGACTTCCTTCTCAACACGAACTCTACTTTCCCCTTGACTCTCATTTTCAGGCTGCCTGTCGTGAACTTGCTTTGCAGTACTTTCATCACGTGCATTTATCAAGGTAGGTAATAGTTCACGTACCACATCAGCTACAATGGTGCGTAAATCTGGTGGATTTTCATTTGCTGGTCCACTCGCACCTCTTCCAAATGAGCCTTGAGAACGGGCCCGACCACCTCTCGAGGCTCCACGCCCCGAATTTCCTTGCGTAGGATTACTTCTAGTACTTCTCATACTTCAAAATTTACCAAATTGTTAGGTTATATATAATAACAAACTTATATACAACTAAATGTTCAACATGTCTATTATCTCTCAAGGTTTAAGTCCAGGGATCTATTCTACAGACACCTAGTTCACTTAAACCATGGCTCTGATACCAACTTGTAACACCCGGCTTTTCAAAACTAAATACACCCAAATTTTTTTCATTTTTTTAAACTTAGTTACAAACATACAAACCAATTATTTAGGTGTATAAGTTTATACAAAAGGGTACAAGTGTATCAAGGAGTACATATCAAAATAAACTCCTTCAAAGCCAGGCTGCTACAACTTCAAGTCTATCCATGAGCTATATCTTTACCCTTAGCAGGGTCACGCTCACCTGCAGGGACATTTCAAACATGTACTATGAGCCATAAAGCTCAATGAGTAATCATATAAACAATTTAACATGAAAATATATAATTAAGTTTTTAAAACTCAATACAGTGTATACATCCTTGTTTGAATCAACCTTTAGATATCAATCCAATCTCCTAGCCACAAGGGCCGTTATTATTTGGATATCACATCCAATCTCCTAGCCATATAGGCCGTTTATTTTGGATACGGAATCCAATCTCCTAGCCACGAGGGCCGTTTATTTTGGATACGGAATCCAATCTCCTAGCCACGAGGGCCGGTTATTTTGGATACAGAATCCAATCTCCTAGCCACGAGGGCCGTTAGAATTTGGGTAACTTGGCTAACTTCTAGGTTATCATTTCAAATGCTAAAGCTATTTCAGATTCCAAGAGTCAACCAATACATATCATATCACATTAGATACAGTATAGATTACTCACCTGGTATTGAAGCTCTTTACAGTTCCAGTTTGCACCATCGAAGCTATCACAAACCTTTAAGGTTTTCCCGCACCTACACAATCACACACATACCATGTAGAGGTGAAAACCTTGTTTTTCAACCATCTAGGTTTGAAACTCGATTTCAATAGCTAAGACTTGTTATTAAAAGCATTTAAACACATCCCAAACATGTGTATAAGTTCAATTTCTAGCCATACACAGGTGGTCCTTCACCACAACTCGAAACCCACCCAAAATGACCAAATCAACCGTTCAAAAGAGCTAGAACCTTAAATCTTATCTTCAAGAAGTGGAATACCGAAGATTACTTCAATCCTTCAAGTTCTAGCCTTCCAATTTGGTCCAAAATGATTTGGGAAATGTTTCTAGGGTTTAGAAGAGGTTTTGGTTCGAGAATTGTCCAAGAAATGGCTGAAAATCGCAATAAAAAGGGGTGGGGCCTGTGCGCAGCACGACCCGTGTCCAAAGTTACATGACCCGTGTAACTTACGGTATACATTTGAAGTTTTAGTCTGCAGAACTACACGACCCGTGTCAAAATTACACGACCCGTGTAATTCACTGTATGCCCAACAAGTTCAAAAGACTTCCCTACACGACCCGTGTAATTCCTACACGACCCGTGTAACCAACTTCTAGCATTTTTCAACTTCAAATTCCTTCCAAATGAAATTCTAACTATCCAAACTCTTGCAATAATCCAACTAATCTTAATTACCTTAAGATTAATATATAAATACTTACCGAAAGTAACGTGGTGTTACAATTGCGGCGTTCAAAATACCATTGCTGCATTGTTGTTCGAAAAAAGTCAATGAGCATCAGCACCGGCATCTCTCTGGCATATCGGGATAGTGCATTTATGGACTTGGCGCTGTTGGATGTCATAAGCTTATACCGCATGCCTTAAAATCTAGATCGAGCCCATTTTTCTGGACCTACCCTGTCCAAGTATGCATACAATTCAGGATTATAATTGTTAATCCTTTGCATCCATTCATTAAATTCTTCGATTGTACATGCTTTACAGGCCCCCCAAAAGAATGAGTTGATTATTTTCTTGGATCCAAACTTGGTCACTACATTAGAATATAAATGATGACCACAAATTCCATGATGCGAGGTCGGGAAAATATTTTCAATGGCTGCGGCTATTGTCGCATGCCTATCAGATATGAAACTAAGACATCCCATGTCGCCAACGCAATCGTGCAATTTTTCCATGAACCAAGACCATGTTTGTGTGCACTCGCTCTTGCATATTGCATATGCTACCGGTAATATTTGATTATTACCATCCATCGCAACTGCCAATAACATGGTGCCATAGAAGTCGCCCTTGAGGTGGGCAGCGTCTACCACCAATGTAGGTCTACACCAATTGCGGAAAGCACATAACTACAAAAGTATGTTCTGTTAATTCTACGGTTACATTCGTATAGTGGTTGTGCAATTGATTAGGTAAAACGAAACTTACAGCGCAACCTAATGAAATAAATATAAATTGAAATCGATCGTCAGCATCTTTTCTGATTGAAGTTACGGTTCCAGGATTATGCTTTTGCAAGTTGTAGCAATACACAGGGAGTCTTGTGAAGGATTCCGCTGGGTCAACCCTTAACAAATACAATGCATATTGTTTCGCCCTCCATGCTTGTTTGTAACTAATATCAATTCTGTACTTTGAATTGATATCACGCATTATGTCGTTGCCACGATATACCCTACTTTGGTTGGCAGCCATAACCTCAGATAGCAGATGACCCAATACTTTCTTGTTTGCTTGGCGATGGTTTGGGTTGTGTTGTGAGGACGAGCACGTGTGTTCATCAACAATCTTAGTGCAGTGGAATGAGCCGTCACCACCTTTTTCTGCTGTAGCTGTAAAACTCCAAGTACAGTTATCTTGACAACAAATAGCCTTATACCTTGTTTTTGTTGATCTTTTAATTTTGTATTGAAAACTTTCAGTTATACTTTTTACACCAAGTGCAAGTTTCATAGCCTCTTTGTCTTTGTAGGCTTGGAAAACTCTAATCTTTTGTGATGGGTGGTGGCTGTAAGATGGGGTTTTTATCTTTGATGGGACAGGACATGGCGGCGGCTGTGGCATACCGTATAACAATGTGCTTCTTAACCGAATGTGTTAATCATCATTCGACACTCCTTTGTCGTCTTTTTGATCAGCCGTCACTCATTCGTCTCCATCACTTCCTTCCAAGTCTGATAAACGTAAATCACCATCCACGGGATCCCCATTTGGTGCTAGATTACCATCATTTAGTAGAACACAAACTTCATCATAGTCTTTTTGATTAGCCGTCACTGCATTACTCATCATATTCTGTCTGGCAAAATCATCTGCAGAAGTACCAATGTCGGCATCTCCTACGCACTTGAAATTTTCAGGTTCCACATAGTGGATTGCTGTTTGGAAGACGGTTTCTGGAACATTGTTGGTGGTCATAATATTACATGGAACATTGTTGCTTGCAAATCCGCTGGACCTCTTTTCTTGTGATGTTTTCAACCAGTCGTTACTTCGAATCTCGTCATCATTTGCAACAATGTAAATAGGAACGATGGTGTTCACACCTTTGATAATCTTATACTCGATTGAGCATCCAAACCAGCCTTTGATTTTACCAATAAAGCAAAATCATGAAAATTTATATTAGAACTGAATTTCACTCCGTAATTCTTATGGTTTGGGCTAACGTATTTAGCTTGCCCATCAACTGTGGACCAGTTCCCACCGGTGCACACTAGAACAAAATATTTTTTCTGGGATGAACTCATTGTGTAATGTAGTTTAGATTGAATTTCACTACGTAATTCTTATATTTTTTCTAGGATGAACTCATTTATATAGTTTGTATGACAGCGAATCTCGCAGTCAAAGTTGTACGACTTTGCAGTCAAAGTTGTACGACTTTGCAGTCAAAGTTGTACGACTACGCAGTCAAAGTTGTACGACTTCGCAGTCAATGTCGTACGACTACGCAGTCAAAGTCGTACGACTTCGCAGTCAATGTTGTACGACTTCGCAGTCAAAGTCGTACGACTTCGCAGTCAAAGTCGTACGACTTCGCAGTCAAAGTAGTACGACTTCGCAGTCAAAGTTGTATGACTTTGCAGTCAAAGTTGTACGACGTCGCAGTCAAAGTTGTACGACGTCGCAGTCAAAGTTGTACGACTTCGCAGTCAAAGTTGTACGACTACGCAGTCAAAGTTGTACGACTTCGCAGTCAAAGTTGTACGACTACGCAGTCAAAGTTGTACGACTTCACAGTCAAAGTTGTATAGAGTTATATATACTGTTACAAGCTAGTTAGCATTTGTGGAGTTACATTATGAGTTCTTCTAAAGATGCTACTTGGCATTGTGAGGATGAGGATTGTTACATTTGTTCAGATATTAACCCTTTTCCCGATGTCTGCCCAGGTCAGCCAGGATATTCTATGAATGATCCACTACTAGATAAAATGTCTGACTATATATTTGATGCGATGACATGCGCAGAAGAAGAAAACAAAACAGACCTGGAAAAAGCAAGGATTCTAGATGACCGTATAGAACTCCTTTGTGAGAAATTGAAGGAAAAGAAAATTTGGGTTAAAGATACGTCTATGAAGCTAAAAATGCTAAACGCTGGATTGAGGAAACCGAACAAGAAGTTTCTAAGCTTGTGGAAGAAAAAAATCGTATTGCAGATGTTAGTAGGATAATGGGAGATTTTATCGACCGTGAAAAAACTATGTATCCGTTGCAATTCCCAAATTTGTGGCCTAGTAATTAATTTTATGTATTATATTATTCTAATTAAAGCAAATCGCAGTCTATATACCAGACAGTTGATGTGACAATTAAGTAGATCTAGGTAGGGTGGTTTTTTGGTATCTATATCTTTCCCACTTTTCATCTCTATATAAAAGTGCGCTCTTATGCTCTAACGCATATCTTTATGTTGTATCTGAGTTTCTTCCATCAACAAAATATCAAATGGCAAGAACATGCGGTTGTTGCGGTTATCCTACAGTAATACGTGTGTCGAATACAAGCAGAAACCCAGGAAGACAGTTCTATGCTTGTACTAACAAGGTAATATTATAATATCGAACCCACCTATGTTTTATAATATGATCGTACTATATGATAAACTTTTGTTGTAATATCATTAATACAGATGCTAAACTATGAGTTTAATGGGTGGATCGATGAATACAATGTTATTGCCAGAATTCAAAGAGATAGAGAACTAATAAGGCTTCAACTCGAGAATCGAAATTTGAAGATCGTCCTAGTGCTCAGTTGGATGCTTTTTGTAGCCATACTAGTTTATAAGGTCTAATTACCATATAACGGTGATGAATTGTCTAATGGTAGTAAACTAAATCCTTATATGACTGTACTGAACCATCTTATAATTTCCCTAATGTATGTAACGTCGTTGGAATCTAATTGTGTAATGGTAGTAAACTAAATCTTTATATTTAATGTTATATTAAAAATTATAATTATTAAAAGATATTTATATAACTTTTTTCAAGTTTTTTTTTCTCATTTTCTTCTATGTTTTCAACTTAACACCATATGAATATGATCATTGTGAATTTAATATTTACATTGAAGATTTTAATAACAAAAAATAGATATTTCAAAATTATAAATATATAAAATATAACTAAATAAAAAATACAAAACATAAAACATAAAAAAATATTTTGATAAAATTTAACCTTTTTATATTAACGACATAAAAAACAATTCAATATAATTAAAATTCATAAAAAAGTTTTCTTGAAGTTATAAGATTAATGCATCACATAAAAATTAAAAATGATAATGTTTATTAATCGATCATTACATGCATTTAATTCATCCCATCATTACATGCCCCTACAATCTCTCCCTCTATCCCTCCCTCTACAAGATTCATCCGGCAAAAAAAACGTACATCTTCAACGCAAACAAACCCCTTCAAAGTTCTCTCCTCATCTTTCCACCTCCAACAATGGCGGTTTAATCCTTACCACTTTCTTTTACTCCTCCACCCTCAACTGAAAAGAAGACAAAAAATTCGCTTGCCCCGGTTCCGTCAGGACCCAGGATCCCGAAATCCCGACTCCCGGGACGCCGCTGGCGAGTTAACAAGGTTGTTCGTTTTGGAAAAAGTGGCTGTGGTGCAAACGAAATGAAGCAGCAGTGGAAGCCCGTAATGAGCAAAGCAACAACTGAAAAACAAGCAGACCGTGGAGGAAAAAAAAGATGGAAAAATCGGAGTGGAGATCAAACATCCAACAGTTAAACATACTTTTGCAATCATGAAGTAACAAAATGACGTCACCCAACATTTAGTCAACAACGAAATAATTTGATCAAACAACGAAATACTTTTAACACAAAGGTCACATATCTAATACAAAGCTAATCCGGTAAAACATTTAAGACAAAGCTAAAGGGGGTAAAACATCCGCCATGTTGATAGGTACATGCCATTCACTTTGAGGGGATACAGTCTGCACCACTTCCGTTTGATATGCAGCTCTATATGCAGCCGTAGTGAAATAAATGTTCACCGTATTAAAATCCTCCTGTAACATCATATAGGTTCGATACGCAGCCAGGCCATGACGACATGGAATACCAGAACTCCTAAATTTTCCACAATCACAAGTGTGTTCACGCAGGTTAACAAGATATGTTTTCGTGAAGTCGCGGACAAAAAACTCGGTGTTGTATAATTCTGTTACTTCACATGGTTCAGACTTGCACATTCGTCTATAAAGTATGTTCTCTGCATACGGGGTGAGTTCATGAAATAGCATGCCTGAAACAAATCATTAGGAAATTAGCATAAGTCAAAGTATCTTACACACAAATATAATTAAATAATAACGATTAACCTCCTAAAGCACCGCGATCAGCATAAAAACGTTGCAGCATGTCAACGAAAGACCGAAGGAGTGATATTATTGGTAAATCTTGCTGAGCTGCAGAGACCCAACGAATCTCAACGGGCATTATTATGGAGAGTATTTTGTAACGGAAATTAGGGAAGAACATCACCCGTGCCTATTTTTCTTGAGGAATACCTTCAAACCAGGTCATTATATCTTGGCCCCCGTGTAGGACCAAAACATCTCTAAGTATAGCAAAGTTCGGTTCAAATTGACGTAATTCATAAGCCTTGCAAGTCTGCCAGAAAATATGTGGACATTCTTGGAAGATTGGCATTCTATCAACAAAATATTTAAACACACTTTTGCAACAATATCCATGGTAACAATGTGGGAACACCTGAGATAGGGCAACGTCTAAGTGATTGGACAATTTGGTAATGAAAGAAACTTCTCTAGCATTTCTTATGCATTCATGTAGTCTCATAAGAAACCATGTCCACGAATCTAACGATTCTGAGATTCCAAGACCGATTGCTATAGGTAGAGGTTGATGGTTTCCATCAACCGAGACCGCTACGTACATTGTATGGACGTATGGTCCATTCATTGGTAGGCACTCCAGGAAAATGACTGGTAGGGTGGTAGAAAGGAATGTATGCATCTACAAAAAGGTTTACAACAAATGTTAGTAGTATAGAGTTGTGATCATTAGATTAAAATTATGATCAGAATAACAACTTACGACACATCCTACAACCATAAAACAAAATTCAGATCGTTTCTGGGCATCTTGCTTTATGCTAGTGATTGTATGTGGGTTCGCAATTTCAAGGTTATGGAAGAAGAGGGGAAGGTGGGTAAAGCTTTGTTTGTGTTGCTTGGTTGATGTACTCATTTTGGATAATAATTGAAATACAAACTGATTGATTACAAAGTATGGAGATATCCATGTATTTATATCCTACTCATTTCGATTACTGTTGACAACACATTGCCCTATGGACATTACTTGTCACTACATTACGTAGTTAAACCCACTTATTTCGTAGTCAAACTAGCAGAAACTCATGTTGATAAGACAAGACACTGCTCCCTATTGCAGGATACTAAACAGTACCCTATGGACATGACATTTCACTACATGGACACTATACGGGCTCCCATGAGCTGCGTTTTCCTCTAGATGGGCTGCGAATTCCTCTAGATGGGCTGCGTTTTCCGTATGCACAATATGAGGTTGACAAGACAAGACACTGCTCCCTATTGCAGGACACTATACAGTACCCTATGGACATGACATTTCACTACATTGACACTATACGGGCTCTCATAGGCTGCGTTTTCCTCTAGATGGGTTGCGAATTCCTCTAGATGGGCTGCGTTTTCCGTATGCACAATATGAGGTTGACAAGACAAGACACTGCTCCCTATTGCAGGACACTATACAGTACCCTATGGACATGGCATTTCACTACATGGACACTATACGAGCTCCCATGGGCTGCGTTTTCCTCTAGATGGGCTGCAAATTCCTCTACATGGGCTGCGTTTTCCGTATGCACAATATGAGGTTGACAAGACAAGATACTGCTCCCTATTGCAGGACACTATACAGTACCCTATAGACATGACATTTCACTACATGGACACTATACGGGCTCCCATGGGTTGCATTTTCCTCTAGATGTGCTGCGAATTCCTCTAGATGAGCTGCGTTTTCCGTATGCACAATATGAGGTTGACAAGACAAGACATTACTCCCTAATTTCTATATAAATAAATTTTTTCATCTCAAGTATCACATCTACACGATCAATCAAATTAAGTAATTTTCTTGTTTGTAAACATGTCTGGTCAATCTCAGAAGTTAAAACGGGTATTGGAAAAACGCAAGGCTCCTTCTACATCAACAATTCCAACTACTATTGATGATAGGATGCCAGAGGAAATGAAAAGGATTCTCCTTCACCGTGCCTCTGAAGTCGACAAACAAATGCAATCAATTGCTGAAGATACATAATTTTTAGAGGGTCAACGGAGATTACTTGACAACGCCTAGTGATATCAAGTATTTTAGGCGTTGTTGAGCCCTGTTCTTGGTAAAATTATATCAAATATGCATGGGTATTCTCACTTTTCGTGTCAGGACTTGTCTGGAGAAAAAGAACAGATACAGGGACTAAAAGTGTACAAAAAGGAAAAAGTATGGAAAGAATGAAAAATCAAGAGAAGACGTACGCGCGCCACGGATTTATCTCCTGCGCGACGCGGATGTAAGGCTGTGGAACACATTTAAATGACGAAAAAACGGGGAACGGATAAGTACGTGCGCCGCGGATTTCACATTTGCGCGGCGCGGTCACGGGAAATTTGCAACTATAAATAGAGGCATTTCCAGCCGAAAACCCTAGCAAAGACCTGGTGTAAACATCGACCTAGAAGCTCTTTGACTCGAGGATTCCATTTCAGAAGCTATAATTTGGTATTTTCATGTTTTTGATTTTATTTCATTTTAGTTAAACATTTGTAAGCTTTGAGTTGAATCTTTGGGTGTGACAACCATCGATCTTCAGCTTAGGGTTCTGTTTTTAGTAGTGTTTGGTTACTGATCTGATGTTTGGATATTGGTTTTGGTGAATGAAATCATTCGGTTAATGTTAACATTGGTTTTTCGGTATTTCGGATGTTAGTTTGTGTTTTGGTTGTTTGTTTGTGTGTGGATTTTGTTCGTGACTTGGTTGGGACTGTTTCCCTTTGCTGAAAACAGTAGCAAACTTGGTTATATTGAGCATTAAATCTTGGCTATTAACTGTCTCATAGAACTGTTAGTTATTAGCTAGTTTATGCTGTGCTTGGTTTTGCTAGTTTGAATGCCTTCAATTGCTTCTGATTCAGAGATGCACTTCTGAGTTCAGAAAGTAACTAGGTCATTTGGACATAGCTAAGCTTGGCTTGGGTGTTTGAATATTGTTCAAGGTAGAAAGATAGAAATTAGTTCCTCCGACTATAGCCGTGACACTATCAGTTGGTAATCTCTCATCTAAGCTGACCACGTAGCTCCTGTGGATCGACCCTGACTCCACTATACTAGTGAATGTTAGGTTATCTCTTATTTTTGACCGCATGACGACCTCTGCGTGCACGTCAAATTTTGGCGCCGTTGCCGGGGAGCTGTGAGCTTAGAATAGGTGAGTAGTAGGAATTTGTTTCTTGCTTTTTGAAATTTCAATTTGGGTTAATTTCATTTTGGTTTTGATTTTTTTGTGGGCGTGTTGCATTAGTGCATGCGTACCCGCAGGGGAGAGCAATCATCCCCATTACAGTTTGATTCTGAAATTGAACGTACTGCGTGCAAACTCCGTGCCCGTAGGCGTTTAAGCATCATGAATTACAGTCAAGTTAGCAGTAGTCCGGTTAGTGTTGCCCAGGATCCGTCAGGAGAGGCAACGGGGAGGTTTTCTATTCCCCCATTATCAGAATTCCAATTTGGAAGTTCGAGTGCATCTGGTGGTGTAGTTTCAGCCCCTACACCCATACCATCATGCACTCCGCCATCTATTCCACCATTCTTACCCACTTCTCAACCACAATCCACCAACCCCTTTACATCTGCTATGACTTGGGGAGAGCCGACCCGAGATGGCACCCCAACTCCTAGACAGCATACACCAACATCACAACCACAACCAGCCCTCTTTAAACCTCAACCTACATACCAACCAACACAGCCTACACACTTCCAACCACCGCCTCAACCGCAATACCAATACCCAGAGACGGAGGAAGTGTACGACGAGGAAGATGAAGGATGGGTGCCACCGGCACCGCAACCACAATGGAACCGAGGTCGGGGACCTCCCAGGCGAGCACCACCATACCAACCAGGTCAGCGGGAGTACAATGATCATCTTTACGGTAACCCCGCTCAAACCTTACATTTTGCACAACTGAGACGGCAATCGGTTGCATCACATTTCCAACCGAGGGAATATGATGATTCGTCGCCGATCTATATTCCTGATAACGTAGATTCGCAGGTAGAGATTAGACCCCAGTTATTAGGAATATTACCAGAATTCAGAGGATATAAGCAGGATGATCCCTATAATCATTTATATGAATTCTTAGCGATCGCTAATGCTAATAATCCCAGAAACACAAATAGAAATATTTTTAGGCTTAGACTGTTCCCGTTTACTCTTAAGGACAAAGCAAAGTATTGGTTCACGTCGTTACCATCAAACAGTATCACTACGTGGGATCAGCTCAACGCGAAGTTCCTTCAGGAATTTTACCCAGCGAGCAAAACAACTAAAATCAGAAGAGTTATCCAGGATTTTCAGCAAAAGCCTGGAGAGGCTTTTCATGAAGCTTTTGACAGATTGAAGGAGTTACTGCGATCTTGTCCACATCACGAGATTCCCAGATGGCAATTGGTCAAATTATTCTTCGAGGGAGTTAGCGAGACACACCAAGCCATGATAAATGCCTCCTCCAGTGGGACATTTATGTGGCAAGATCCAGAAGAAGCCTGGCAGTTTTTGGAGCAGTTGAGTAATGGCTCCAAAGCAAACTTCTCCACCAGGAAGACTACAAGTACGGCGGCAGCAGTAGGAATTGATGCTGATTGGAAAAAGGAAGTGAAAAAGGAAATTAGTGAATTGAACAGAAAGTTTGATAGGCTTATGGCAACATTACAAAATGGACTGCCAAATTCGTCACAAGAGGGTCAAGGAGGATCTAGGATGCAGGAAGCTAATCAAGTTTATGGCCAGGGTCAAGGTCAACACAATAATGGACGACCCTACAGGCCATACAACCAAGGACAACAACAAAATTTCAGGCAGAACAATTATCAGAATCAATCGAATAGTCAGCCTAGAAACCAGCATCCTGCAAACAATGGAAACAACAACAACAGGGGACCTACCAACGCTACCAACAATGCTCCAGGGACCCAAGAAGAGATGATATCAAAGATGTATGATATGGTCACAGCAACACAACAACAATCTCAGGCGAACGCAAAGGCCATCGCAAATATGGAAAGACAAATAGGTCAAATGGCTGCAGACCAACAAAAGAGAGATAATGGCAAATTGCCTAGTGCTACTGAAGTCAATCCTACTCATAATCAACGTCCAGGGAAGGAGCAAGTCAATACTGTTGAATCAGGATGGCGAAAGGTTACTCTGGAGGATTTGTTCGAGGTAGGAAATGAAGTGGAACCAGGAGAAGAAGGAAAGGCTTTAAAGAGCGAGGAAGGTAAAGAAGGAGGAGTTCCGGTTGAGAATGGCAATCAACCCGAAATAGATGAAAAGGTCCAAAAGGAAGAGCAACCAACGATTGCAGGGATCAAGCAAAAGAAGAAGAGTAAGAAAGAAAAGAAGAAGCAGGAAGCAACTAGATCAACGGGACCCTTAATGAATCAGCCCCTATGGGATGAGCTTAAGGATGCCCCCGAGGACACCAGGATTTTACAAGAAATGTGCGAACAAAATGGGAAGAACAAGGTACCTACACCGAAAACGGTGAGATTGACTATGAGGGCTAGCGAAGCATTATTGGGAACACTACCCAAGAAGGAGAAGGACCCCGGATCACCATTGATCACTACAACCGTAGGGGACGTGGTTATTCGAAACACCTTACTAGATTTGGGAGCAAGTGTTAACATCTTGCCGGGATATCTGTATGACAAATACAAGAATGAAGAAATCGAGCCAGCTGAAGTTGTACTGCAGTTGGCTGACCAATCAACTAAGGTATCTAGGGGAAAGCTAACCAATGTCATAGTCAAAGTTGGCGACTTTTTCTACCCCGTGGATTTTCTGGTGATGGAATATGAAAGTCCGGACGATGCGCCTGCGCTTATCTTAGGACGGCCATTCCTAGCTACTGCTGGTTCAGTGATCGACTGCAAGACTGGAGACATGGATATTTTCTTCGGCACCAGGAAAAGGAGATTGAATATGTTTGGGAACCCGATATCATTACCCTCAGAGGAAAATGGAAAACCAGCAGACAGAAAAACATTAATGGAGCCAGGAACCAGAAGCAAATAAAAGATATGGACACGTACGGGGGAGGGTGGAAAGGAAGAAGTTCTAAAGGAGACCAAAAACCACCCGCTGTCCGCCATCGACAAGGAACAACTGCTGGAAATGATAGAGATGATGGAAGCAAGGCATCAGCAATATGAAAGAGAATCCAGAAAACGAGAGGCGAATGTTTTCGAGCTATTGAAATCTCAACAACAATGGATCAGTGGTGTGAGTGATCGGATGACCCAACTCACATCCCTTATGACGATGATGGCTAATAATTTCATGCCAGAATATCAGCAAATATCATCAAGAGGTCAAGAAGAAGAAGAAGGGTCAGCTTAGGAGTAAAACGTCTTGCTGGAGACGTTAAACTTAGCGCTTGTTGGGAGGCAACCCATCATGTCATAAGTAGGTTTTATATTTCTTAGGATTAATTTAGAAAATACATTAATCTTTTGCAGGTATTAGTGGTTTGAAGCAAGTGTGGGGTCGTGTGAAAAGGTTTTGAAATCTTCAAGACCGCGCCGCGGGTTTTGGAATTGCGCGACGCGGGTTCGAAACTCAACCCGATGCGCAGGGGTTGAATTAGCGACACGCGCGCCGCGGAAACGAGAAATGCGCGCCGCGGGAAACGATCAGACGGTTTTTGCCTTTATCCGGTGAGCCGCGGCTCACAACTCAAATCACACGACTCGGAGCTCTGGTGATAAAAAATTTCTCGCATTCTTTCTTGCTTATTGTGTTTCTACTACCGAGGTACACTCTTTTAACTATCTATTAGCTGTTTAAACTAGTTATTAGGTAGTTAATTTTAGGGTTTTATTCCAAAAAGTTCAAAAACTTAGAATCACTAATGCTAGCCCATAGGGTGTTTGTTTTGCCAAATGGACACCCTAGATGAGCTAATCAGAACCTAGGCTACCTTGTGGTATCATTAAATTGAGATTTAGCAGGTTAAAATGGGGATTTGATCCCGGGTTTTCAAACAGGCGTACGCCGCGCCGCGCCCTTGCTCTTGGGCCGCGCCGCGGTACGGTGGGGAAGGAAAAGGACTGATTTTGCAAAAATTTTTGTTTTGTGGCTATATTTTCTTTTGCAGATGATGTTCAGATTGGACCATGCCTTCCTTCAGTTTCCCGCAGAGCTTGACACTTCAGTGGAGTATACCTCGCGGAGGGACGCTTTGATTCATCGCCGGGTCCTTGAGGCGACGGTCATAGACCGAGACATCCTGAGGGACGCTGGGCTCTGGGGTGCGATTGAGCCATTCCTACATCGCACCTGGACCCACGAGGAGGCATCATTCACATGCCGTGGCTGGGACAGGATCATGGCTACGGACGAGGACATGGTCTACACGGAGCTGCTATTGGAGTTCATCTCCACTGTCCATTTCGCTCCCAGGGCGGGAGATCCACGCTCCAGGATGGTACGTTTTCGCTTGGGAGGTGTGCACCGGGAGTGCAACCTCCGGGAGTTCGGGAGGCGCACGGGCATTTACACGCCAGCGGACCTCCAGCACCGTTTCTTCACCCGGTTCTTCGGGTCATGCACTCAGGGGGAGCCGGAGCGCCCTCCCAACATGGAGGTTTGGGCACCGCTGTCCAACGTCAGGTATGAGGCAAGGGCCTCGAGGGAGAGCCACTTACGTGATCCTCTTCATCGCCTCATGCACCGCATCGTCTCCACCTCCATCATGCATCGGGAGGGGGGCGAGAAGGTGTCAGGCGATGACATGACATTTTTGTGGGTTCTCCTCGACCCGTCCCGATTCCTCCATCTACCATTTGCCCTCGCGATCGCTCTCTCCACCCACGCGACCGGCGCCTCCGCCAGCAGCCCATTAGCCAGGGGGTACTTCATTACCCTCCTGGCCCGTTCGTATGGCATCCTTACTGCCCCAGTAGCTGCCTCTTTGACTGCTCTGCCTCCATCGCGCACTCCAGCACGCACTTTGGAGAGGATGTTGCTCATTGAGCAGCAGCGACCAGGGCAGTACATCCGGGCTCCGATCGAGCCTCCTCAGGCACCCCAGCCTGCATACGCCCAGCCCGGCAGGAGACGCCGGAGACCAGAGCCTGCACAGCCACAGCCACAGCAGGATGACTCACCAGCCCTTAGCCGGCTGGAGGCCAGAGTCACGAGGATCGAGGACCAGCTCTCGAGGACCCAGGACCAGCTCGAGTGGATCGGGGAGGTACTTATACAGATCGCATCAGCCCAGGGCAGACACCCCCGTCCATTCCCAGCCCGGTCTCACGATCACGAGGCTGGACCCTCCAGGCCGCCGGGTAGTGATTGATGTTTTCTTTTTCTTTATTTCTTTTATTTTCTTTTTATATGTATAAACTTATGACACATCTATTTGTATATTATTTTCTTTTTTCTGTCATGTGTGTTTTAATTTATTTGTTACGTTGTGCATGATATACCAAATTGAGAGGGAGTTGTCTCAGACAAGTGTGGGGTCACCGTGCCCCTCCACTTGTCTTGACCACCGGCGTGTCCTACTGTAGCGCTACAACTCCAACATATGAATCAGGGATCCTTTTGTACGCATTATACCTGTGATATTGAGCACCAAGCAGTCTACCGTCCAAAAAGGGGTAACTCTTTCTCCCTTGCCTTGAAATAATTTTTTGTACAACGGGGACGTTGTACGGTTTTAAGTGTGGGCTGTGGATGGTCGAAAGAGATATTTTTTGAAATTTTTTGCAGAACTGATCAATTTTTCAATTTTTAGCAATATTTTTCAAAATTTTTAATGAATTGCAATTTTGAAATGAATGGTTTGTGATTGTGATAGCATCAGTATTTTCAAGAAATACTGTTTAGTTGTGATCATGCTATTAGTTAGTCAAATAAGTTGAGTTTTACGAGTTTAGAAGATTGAGCCGTTTTAGGATTGGAATTTAGGAAGGAAAAGTCAATCTGTGGCCTTTGTTGTTCGAGCCGGTAAGTCTAAAATGGGTGGGCCTTATGCACCTTACCACCTAAGATCGTCTGGTCTGGGATGGTATTTCTGAAAGCTCGCTACACGGACAACATCGAAAGTCATGGACAATTCCTTAATGGCCTTTAGAATCTGAACAAGTAAGTACACTTCATTGTGGACAGAAAGTTTGTAATCAAGGGTTCTTTAGAAAGCCATGAATTCCAAAGAACAACTTAATTATGTTTTCACAAACTATTCCATTCTAACTCGAAGAGCAATAAGCTTTGAAACTAAACACATTCAAAAACTGTTCGATTCTCTATTATAATTTATTAAAAACTCTCTTGCTTGGGGACAAGCAAGGCACAAGTGTGGGGTGTTTGACAACGCCTAGTGATATCAAGTATTTTAGGCGTTGTTGAGCCCTGTTCTTGGTAAAATTATATCAAATATGCAAGGGTATTCTCACTTTTCGTGTCAGGACTTGTCTGGAGAAAAAGAACAGATACAGGGACTAAAAGTGTACAAAAAGGAAAAAGTATGGAAAGAATGAAAAATCAAGAGAAGACGTACGCGCGCCGCGGATTTATCTCCTGCGCGACGCGGATGTAAGGCGGTGGAACACATTTAAATGACGAAAAAACGGGAAACGGATAAGTACGCGCGCCGCGGATTTCACATTTGCGCGGCGCGGTCACGGGAAATTTGCAACTATAAATAGAGGCATTTCCAGCCGAAAACCCTAGCAAAGACCTGGTGTAAACATCGACCTAGAAGCTCTTTGACTCGAGGATTCCATTTCAGAAGCTATAATTTGGTATTTTCATGTTTTTGATTTTATTTCATTTTAGTTAAACATTTGTAAGCTTTGAGTTGAATCTTTGGGTGTGACAACCATCGATCTTCAGCTTAGGGTTCTATTTTTAGTAGTGTTTGGTTACTGATCTGATGTTTGGATATTGGTTTTGGTGAATGAAATCATTCGGTTAATGTTAACATTGGTTTTTCGGTATTTCGGATGTTAGTTTGTGTTTTGGTTGTTTGTTTGTGTGTGGATTTTGTTCGTGACTTGGTTGGGACTGTTTCCCTTTGCTGAAAACAGTAGCTAACTTGGTTATATTGAGCATTAAATCTTGGCTATTAACTGTCTCATAGAACTGTTAGTTATTAGCTAGTTTATGCTGTGCTTGGTTTTGCTAGTTTGAATGCCTTCAATTGCTTCTGATTCAGAGATGTACTTCTGAGTTCAGAAAGTAACTAGGTCATTTGGACATAGCTAAGCTTGGCTTGGGTGTTTGAATATTGTTCAAGGTAGAAAGATAGAAATTAGTTCCTCCGACTATAGCCGTGACACTATCAGTTGGTAATCTCTCATCTAGGCTGACCACGTAGCTCCTGTGGATCGACCCTGACTCCACTATACTAGTGAATGTTAGGTTATCTCTTATTTTTGACCGCATGACGACCTCTGCGTGCACGTCATTACTAAACGGTAAAAAAACTTGGATAGCTTCAAAAAAAACAAGAAGTAATAGAAGCCGAGAAATGGATTAAGTCAACCAAAGCAAACATTGATCGAGAGATGGATAATGTATTGTCACTTGGTCAAGAAATTACTGAAAAAAAGATTTGGGTAGCTAATATGAGAAAAAACTATCCATATGAGTTTCCTGAGTGGCAAATTAAAGATTAGTTTTTTTATTTTGTATTATGAAAAAAATATTATGTTAACTATGAATTTCGTAGGTGATCATTATCTCTATTTCAAGGTTGGTATTTAGGAGCTCAGTACTTATTTGTCTTTTATTGTTTGTATTTCATGAGTTTGTTAAGTAACTTTTTTATTAATATTTATGTGTTGCTACTCTTTTGTCTATATATCTTTATATTTAATGGTCACATCAACCCATCCCTTGTATATTTATTTCCAACCTACCAACCCATTCTAAATTTTCTATATATATATATCTTATTTCACCTTAACAATCTTCACACCAAACCATTATCACTCATCGAAAATATCGTAGCCCAAATATTTCTGCTTCATCCTCAAACCGACAAGGAAAACCTTGGCTCATGCATGAAGACCTTAGAAAACTAGTTATACAGAAAGAAGAGGAGATTGAATCTCAAAACATATCTATTAGGCAGCAAAAAAAAATTTGGATGAAATGCAGGAAGAAGTTGTCAAAAAAAAATAAAATGGGTCAAAAAGCCACAACAAGATATCAAACAAGCAACTATCTGGGTGCAAAAACAAAAGGAGACTATTGAAGAGGGCGAGCTGGAGCTGCAAATTAAGGTCAAAAAAATGAAAAGGAAAAACAATTGGGTGCTTGCAGAGAAAAAAAAATCCTCTTGATTTCCCAGATTTATGTGATAGTAATTAGACCTAGTGCGTATGCTTCTATTATCATGTAACCTTTTGATTAGGGTATGCTTTTAAAATATTTTTCTAGTGCGTATGTTTCTATTATCATGTAACCTTTTGATTAGGATATGTTTTTATAATATTTGTCTATGTTTTTGTTTAATATCAGTACTAAATATTAATAAATAAACGTGACCGACAACCTTCTTTAGACCTTCAAAAGTAAATCTTTCCGACATCAAATAATTTGTTTTATCATGTTTGTGAACAAATCTAGTAATACACTTCACTTTAAAAAAAATTTCAACAAAATCGGAGTTCGTATGAACAAACTACGAAGGTTCAAAGTTGGATAAAATATTAATAAACTTTACCGACAACGTTGTTTAGAGCTTCAAAATTTACACTTTCCGACATCAAAATATAGAGTTAATCATGTTTATGAACACATCTACTTATACACTTCACTTTAAAAAAAAATTCAACTAAAACGGAGTTCGTATGAACAAACTACGAGGGTTCAAAGTTGGACAAAATATTAATTAACTTTACCGACAACGTTGTTTAGAGGTTCAAAAGTAACACTTTCCGACATCAAAATATAGGGTTAATCATGTTTATGAACACATCTACTTATACACTTCAAGTTAAAAAAAAATTCAACTAAAACGGAGTTCGTATGAACAAACTACGAGGGTTCAAAGTTGGACAAAATATTAATTAACTTTACCGACAACGTTGTTTAGAGGTTCAAAAGTAACACTTTCCGACATCATAAATTTTTTTAATCATGTTTGTGAACACATCTACTAATACACTTCACGTTAAAAAAAACATCAATTCAATCCGAGTTCGTATGAACAAATGACGAGTGTTCAAAGTCGGACAAAAATTACAATTAAACTCATCAACCACCAAGAACATCAAGAACATGTGGGAGAAAAACAGAGGAAAACGCAAGGGAAGGGGAGGAAAACGCAGGGGAAGGAGAGCAAAACGCAGCCACCGAAGAGGGAGAGGAAAACGCAGACGTCGGGAGGAAAACGCAGCCCTTGGTTGCGACCTGCGTTTTCGTTGGTTATTTCGTGGCATGGTCTGATTTTTTGGCTATTTTGAGGAAAACCCTTAAAGGATTAGGCTATTTTAGTCATTTTCTCTAAACTTTTAGAGATTAGATAAAACAATAAAATAAAATGAAACATTAAGAAGTAAAACAAATTAATTATACAAAATATAGAACTTAAAAACATTTAATAAATATTCAATTGTTTGTTGACTTAAAGAGTAATTAACTTCAATGCTAATTTTTTAAAAATTTAAAATTACTAATATTTGATATTTCGTAAAAAAAAAAAAGAAAAAGAAAACTACAATCAATGATGCTCTTGGATGTAATGAAATATCCAATTAAGTACATTAATAGGAAAAAATGTATGGATTTTGTGAAGCAAAGTTAAGGTTAGAGCGGTGAGTACGTGCATGAATATGTGCTAGAAAAGTCGTGATCAATAGGGTGTTTGCTTCAAGCAGAAGATATTTCCGATATTTTAGGATGAGGTGCCACATGGCAAAATCACGTATGGCCATGTCAGCTTGAAAAGGACAAAAGTTTTATTCATAGGGAAATATGGATATGGAAGCAATGGTGCAGAAGAGTGTTGATGAATTATATCCTTTTCTTTCACAAATATAAAGATAGACCCTCCCTTTATCATCTATCGAGGTTGCTAGCTGTATCTATAGTGTATTGTTCTTATATATTTCCTTTTCCCAAAAACAAAGTCCCATAAAATTTTCTTGTACTTTTTTCCAATGAAGGCATTCGAACGATCATTCTTTTTACAAGATATGCGAAGTGCAAACCCCGTTACTGAAACATAAACCTGGTTATGCACATGTGTTATAAATTAATATTATTCATCCTATGAAATATTTTAAATGAACTCTAATATTGTCTTATATTAAGTATTTAAACATAGAAAATCAAAAAAAAATTTATATATATATATATATATATATATATATATATATATATATATATATATATATATATATATATATATATATATATATATTTACGTACATACCAAGAGATTCTATTTCCACAAAATGCATGGGGCGTACCAAAGATATGGGGGAATGGAAGAAGCAAGCTACAAACATTGAAACACTTGTAGTCTTCACAAGAAAAGAAACCAAGTCAAACTTACCGTTTTTTTATTTTATACCAATTTCCAATATCTACTTTAAATTATGGGTGCTACTAAATAGACACCCAATATACATTTATAAATAAAAGTGAAACATTTTTAACCAATCATATTCGTTTTTTCCGGAAAACATTGTAATTCCAACAAATAAAAAACAGTTGACCTACTTAAAAGTAATGATTAAGATGTCTAATTGGTAAAAAATTGTGTCTTTTTAGCTATCCCCTTAAATTATACTTTCACAACCGACCTCTAACCAAAATCAAAAGCACTATATAGGTCTTTCGATTGATTCAATTAGATGGTGGTAATTAAGTTTAAAATTGTATATTTATTCTACAGTGTCTTTTTAAATAATCAAAATTCATATATTGTTTGCATCAAATATAAATCTACAATAACTTGTTCAGGAGGCTTAATACATGACTAACAAGAAGTTAATGATTATTTTATCAGGGTTAAACGAAAGAGAATAACAAGTTCTATGTTCCGGTCTTTGAAGTTTAACCATCGACCATAACAGAATTCAACTTTCCATTAATTTGCATAAATATAGACAAAGTTGGTTGATTTCTTAGTTCTGACTTGACTCTAGTTATATACCAACAATGACGATCCGTTTTAACATTTACATGTTGAATTGCCCAAAAATAACATTCAATCTTAGAGAAAATTTTATTTAGAGTATAACCAAAGTCGCATGTTGTTGTATATGAAATCTTTTACAAAAGTAAAGTAGTTTTCTAAAATATTTGAACTTTGGTGGCTATATTAATTAGAAATTAATATTTGAATGGTAATTAGGATTATATATTTATCATGGGATTGTGGAAATGAGGAGTAAAATGGAAGAAAACTGTATGCATGGATGCATGTTATGCAATGCCTTTGTCTCACAGTCATGAAAGCTTTCAAAAGAGGGCAAAGTGAAAGTGTGTGATTCAACCAAGATAAACCCCCCCTTAACTTCAAATTTTGGTAAATTAATTTTCAATCCATCTTATGTTTCTTCCGTCACAATTTGCCCTCCAACTGTTACAATTACTACTACCATCACCACTATCATTTTTCTTGGAGTACATTTCAAGAGTCTTTATTTACTTCACATGCCCCCTTGTACTTTTTTAATTATTAATTAGTCTCACTGGCCCCCTCAATGTCCAATAATCTTTCATTAATCCCACATATTCAATTTTTTCAAAATAAGAAAGAAGTACGTATATGTATATTTAAACAAGGGTAATTTGGTCTTTTCCTAAATAGGTTTGGTTTCGCATGGATCCAAAGTATAAGGTGCTTATATTTAGCTTGTTTGCTAGTTCTAAGTCTAAGAACAAATATGGGGCCATGAGAGAGAAAGTGGGGCTCACATTTTGTCAGGATGTTAGGAGACAGGTGGGTTTGATCCCTCTGACCACTACACGGCTTCATCTTTTAAGTGACACGTGGAGAGGACTGGTGCTGAGTCAGCTATTGAGTCAAAGGTGTGGCATCCGCATGCACATGCCACGTCAGAATAAGTAGAGGGGAAGGGAGGGAAGCATGCGAGAGATACGTACGGTATAATGCAAGTCAAACTAATCGTGACGGATGATTTGTTAGCCGTCTTTGGCTGTTTCTTGACCACAACACCACTGTGTAAAGCGGCGGTGGATGGTAGCTGACGGTGCAACCACCTCGGTGACGTTGCTTTAAATGAAAAAAACCATAAATGTTGTCACGAAAGAAGATCTTACGAGTTGATATATATATAGTCCTTCTCAAAAATCACCTTTGATGATAGAAATGATGATTGCATATTTGCATAGATTTCATCCATCAAGTATCGAATTAGGTTTCCTATAGGAAATTCATTCTATAGGAAGATGTCGATGTTGATGTTCAATTACATGTTTGTGACAAAAACGCCAATAATTACTATCATCGGCACTTGTTGTATAAATCTATATTTATTTTATATGGTTAATGGAAACATTAACTCTATCTCTAATGAAACAGTTTTTCTCAATTTCAATCATGTAACACCTTGGAAATTTGTCCTTTAGAGGGATACCAGTTATCCATATGTCTTTCCAGAACCTGGTTTTATCTCCCAACCCTACTTTCCTTCTGAACGAATCTCTTAGACTAATACCAACCTCTAAGAAAAAAGTTTCTATCTCCGTGACTTCCTTCCAAGTATCACTGTAGAAATTTTTTGCCAATTTTCCTTCATCAAATGATCTTATTCTATGAATACTCATAATTACTTGAGCCCATAAGGAGTTAGCATCTTGCCTTATCTTCCACCACCATTTTGCAAGTAAGCTATTATTGAATTCACTAAGGCCTCTAACCCCCAACCCTCCCATATGTTTGGGAGTAGTCACTTTATCCCAAGCCACCCAGTTGATGCATCTTTTTTCATCTGTCCTTTTCCACAAGAATCTTCTTCTAATCGACTCAAGCTTATCAATCACTTTTACTGGAGCTTTGTAGACCGACATGTAGTATAAGGGTAGACTTCCCAGAACCGAGTTAACTAAAGTAAGCCTGCCCCCAAAAGATAATGAATTCCTTTTCCAGACATTTAGTTTGCTCTTGAATCGATCAATCACCGGGTTCCAGTTTTTTGCTAAACGCATGTTAGCCCTAATGGGCATTCCAAGATAGATGAATAGGAGTTCAGATGCCTCACAACCCATAAAGTTTGCCAACCTGCCCAACTCTAACTGCTCTACCCCAACACCATACACTTTGCTTTTACAGAAGTTGACTCTCAGCCCCGAAGCTAGAGAGAAGCATCGTAGCAGATGTTTCAGATTAAGGAAGTTCACCGGGGACCAATCACCAATAAACATAACATCGTCTGCATACATAATGTGAGACATCAGGGGGCCATTTTCAGGAAGCTGAATGCCATGAAAGAGGTGTTTCTCACATGCAGACTCCATAACCACATGAAGCCCCTCCATAGCCAGAATGAACAGGAAAGGCGAGAGTGGGTCTCCCTGCCTCAACCCTTTCTCAATGGGAAATTCCTTAGTCGGGGCACCATTGATGAGAACCGACCCCCTACCAGACTCAAGCAAACCGCTAATCCGATGTCTCCATTTACAGCCAAACCTCATTTGAGCAAAAATTGAATCTAAATATCCCCAGTCAACAGAATCGAAGGCCTTTTCCAAATCTACTTTAAAAAAGATATATTTGGTCTTTGACTTCTTTGCCCAATTGAGGACTTCATTGATGATGAATGACCCATCTCCTATGTTCCTGCCTCGAATGTACGCCGATTGAACGTCGCTTACAACATTGTGAAGTACTTTCTTTATTCTTTGAGCCAAGATTTTTGAAATTATCTTTACAAAACAGCCAATCAAACAGATGGGACGATAATCCTTAAGAACCAACGGATCTCTGATTTTTGGAATTAAAGAGATGAAGGATGCATTACACCCATTGCTGACCCGGCCTGTTTGCTCAAAAGATTTGACCGCCTTTACTACATCATGCTAAATAATGTCCCAAAACTCTTTCAAGAACTTGAAGGTGAAACCATCAGGACCAGGCGCCTTTTCAGAAGAGCAGTCCCAGACCGCGTTTTTGATTTCTTCACAAGCGACATCTAATTCCAAATTTTGACTATCTTCATCCGATAACCTCTTGAATTTTTCACTGGACAGAATCGGCCTCCGGGCAGAAATCCTTTTGAATTTTTTTTTGAAGAAGCTAAGGGCCGAATCTTTGATCATCTCCGGATCTTGAAGCCACTGCCCATTTTCCATAAGCCCATTTATCCTCGATCTTCTTTTATTCTCATTAATAATGGCGTGGAAGTATTTAGAGTTTTCATCCCCCTCAACTTCCCATTTGACTCTAGATTTCTGTTTTAAATCAAGTTTGTACCTCATCTCTATATCCATTAGCTTTGCTTTCTTGGACTTCCAATCTTGGTGTTTGTTAGGTGTGAGTTGACCTAGCTCCGCCTTTTTCTCCAAGGAGTTAATGTCTTTTTTTGATTCCTTCAATTTCAGCCTTTTCTTTCTTTACTTCATTTTCTCTCCACTTTTTTAGCTCCTCTTTAACCTTTTTTTAACTTCAATAAGAGTTTTCTATCTTCCGCATGAGAACCCACATCAACCAACCATGCTTTTTCCACAACTTCCCTGCAGCCAGGAACCATGATCCAAGAATTATAGAATCGAAATGGACACGGCCCAAAATCTAGATGATCGCCAATAAGGACAAGAGGTTTATGATCTGAATATTCTCTAGGAAGCGCCACAAGAGAAGCTGAAGGCCAGTTGCTTATAAATTGTTTACAAACAAGAAATCTGTCAAGTTTGCTAAACTTCAGCCCATCTTTGCTAATCCAAGTAAAACGATGACCACCCATATTATATTCGACCAAACCCGCATTTTTAATAAAATCGTTGAATTTGTTAGTACTGGATTTACAGAAAAAAGCAGACAGCCTATCCCCCTCGCCATGAACATCATTGAAATCACCCATGAGAACCCAAACCCCATGATTAGAATCTTTTATTTTCAGAAGGTCTTCCCAAATTTGAGCTCTTTCGCTTGGATTATTTGGGGCATACACATTTACAAAATTAACGGTTCCATTATACCACCTCCAATTGTCAGAGATGATAATGAAAGAAGAGTTCACAAAGGAATGTTGTTTTTTGAATAGCTCACTATTCCACATGCAAAACAATCCACCTGATCTGCCTCTCGAGCCCACTGCCTCAAAGTCAAAATTACCATGAAACCAAAAATCGGAGAACTTGATGTCGCTTGCATTCACCCTTTGAGTTTCTTGAATGCTCAAAAAATTAATATTATGTCTTCTTAGAATGTCTTTAACTTGTGATCTTTTGTCCCGATCACCCACCCCTCTAATATTGTATGTGAGAATATTCATGATTGCTTTTTTTATCATCCTTTCTCCCTCAATTTCCATTCTTAGCATCTCTTCAAATCCTTCTACTTGAAAACCAACCTCCGACCCCACGTTTTTGGTTTTGATAATCTCCTCTGAGATTGTAAGCGAGTTCTCCGATTTATTTAGGCTAGATTGATTTTTGTGACTTGATTCTGCCTTTTTTTTCTTCCTGTAAGCGTTAACTTTCAAGATATCTTTGGGTTTCGTAGTAGTTGGAAACGTACTAGATTTAACAATTGCGTGCTTCTTCGATCTTTTGTCTTTATTCTTTGATTTTTTGGATTTTCCACGCCTAAGTAAATCTTCGTCAATGAGATCGTACCAATCATATCTTTCCGTTGGTTCTGAATTTAGATCGATAGAGTGGTATGAATCTGCTCCATCCAGATCAATTATAGGCCGAGTTTCTCCAAAATTATCATGCTTAGATCTGCCTTCAGTGTCTGAACCACCCCCTTGATTGCTCATCTCAATGGCGCCTACATATTCTCGACCATCTACTGCTGCGAATTTACAAGAATGGGCATGGGGACACTTAATTCTTTCGGACTCCATTACATTATCATAGGAATGTTGCTTTCTTCCTGGGAATGAGTTGGATCCTGTTCATATGCGCGCTCTTGAATATTTTCACATCCAATACCATCCTCTAAATTTTCTTTCTCCAATGGGTCTTCAATCATTAGACTTTTGGATTGACCTCCTGTTATGTTTTGAAGTTCAATATTTTGCAACTCTCTATCTTCCTCCAGTTGTGCATCTTTTGGAATAAAGACAACTTCGACATTTTCATTATTTGCCTCGAAGAGATCACCATTTTTGGTGGGATCCAAATTATGTCTAGAGACCTCTTCATGACCTTCATCCTCAACTCTGTCACCTTCAAAATTATCTCCAAGGTTGCCCGAATCAGGAACTTTGCTAACTTCATGAGTTTCATCTTCCCGATTAATTTCTCCTTCTTCCCATTCTTCCTCCTCCCCTTCATGCCCCTCCACGAAAGTGTCCGATATCCCTTCACTATCATCATCAAAATCTGAGATAATACTATTAGGATTATAGAAAGCGGGTTCCCAGCCATCCCCATCTTCCTTAATCCAAACCGAGAAGGTAATTTTTCTCCATCTAACTTGGGTCCATTAGTTAATTGGGGTTTTGAGGTCAGTTAAAATACACACCCTACCATATGAAACATTTGCTGCATCTTTCGAACACTCATAAGGAATCAAAACCCGATCGAACCTGTTAGCGATAATAGTAAAGACTTGGGGATCCCACATTTCCACCGGGACACCTGTTATTTTAATCCAAATAGCTTTCGATTTTTGAACGTGTGACCCGTCCCATATTTTCAGCCAAGCAAACCATTTCCCCCAATAAGTTCTTTTTTGATCAAGGAATTTATCTGCTTCAAAGGAGTCTCCAAAATCAATGAGAATCGATAACCCTCCCAAATATCTGACATATGCTGAGATTATTCTATCTGCTTTGATAATATTGAAAAAAGAGACCAAACATTCATAGTCTCTAGCCTCTCCAATTAAGCATTCTTTGAGCCATATTGTTGATACAGGTTTAATTCCAGCTGGAATAGTGATCAAATCATGTGGGTTTACCTTTTTACCCTTCACAATATCCACAAAAGTCAAATGTCTGTTCTAATTATCATTCGATATGCCCCACTGATTAGGTTTAATTCCTCCTAAAAACGGTTCTTGTGGAAGTACAGAGGCTTGGAAATTTCGATTCAAGTGTGATTCCGAATAAGGTTTGAAAAAGTTCCGATCGTGAAGCTTACCTTTACCTATTTCAGTCGGCTGTTTGCTAGAGTTATTCCTTCCGTATTTCGCAATGTTGGCCTGCAATACCGAGTTCCCTAGCATGATTCGGTTCAGTTTTCTTTCTAAACTAAATTCGTCCAACACCTTGATGAACCTTGCAAAACCGAAATTGGTTCCATGATTGTCCTTTTTCTTCGCTAAGTAGAAATCGACTATCCTTCCGTATTCCTTTAGGATTCACCAAATGTCTGCCTCCTTCCATCCGTCTGGTATATTCGATATGAAATATGTAATTGCTAAGTTATCAAGTTCGTGAAATTGGTTGAATTTCTCCTTAGCACCGGCGTTTTTCCGGTACCGGACTTCATGCCATCCACTATTGCTCCGATCTTTCTCTCGCACACACACACACACACACACTCTCTCTCTCTCTCCCCGACTCTTCCTCTCCCGCTCATTTCTCTCCTTACAAAAAGTAGGTAGAACGTTGGTGATGATTAAATGAGTATATGTATTATGTACTTGAATGGACTAGCAAGTTGTACTATACAACTTGAAATCTGAAGGGTATTCTAGCAAACAATGAACACAAAATAATCTTATGCTTCACATGCAACCCTAGAAAGATCTATGTTTTCTTATATGAAGATAATAAACTAAAACCTAAAGGCCAACAATTATTTCTAAAGTTCAAATCAGAAGAACCAACCTTTGAATCTTGTTCTTGAAGCTAGCAGCAAAAGTATCCTGCCTCAAATGAAAGTCATATCCACAGCAATGGAGAAGACAGTTCAGCAGAGTTTATCTGGTGAAAAGTGGCGCAGGTTTTAGGGTGGCCAGGTGCCTCCTTTTATAGCCTCCAAGGGTTACAGCTGAAACCCTAAAGGAGCCTCCAAATGGGCAAGCCTGTTAACCATTTGGACAAGGCTTTCCTTAACCCAAATTAGGGTTTCGAAATATGAGTGTATCTACTCATAATTTCGCCAACTTAAGCCCCTGACTACTGGCTTGCCAGTTATTCAACTATTGAATAAATACAAACCAGTCCCTGCACTTTTAATTAATTAATTTAATCACTGAATTAAATCCAATTAATTCTAGATTAAATCTTAATTAATTATTATAGTTTCTAATTAATATATTAACACTTAAATATATTAATAAACCATTTAATTAATTCTATTGATTTATTACACAATTAATAAATCAACCTTTAACTCTACTGAACTCTATCCTGACCTCCAGCTATGAGGGCAACCCAAATGGACTTTGCTTCAATTAACAAGATAAATATAAATATAAAGTCATGGCTTAGACACCTAATCCAACAGTCTCCCACTTGGATAAGTCTATGACTTTAATTTATCTTCTGATTAATAAACAACCTGCAGCTTCCAAGAAATTGCTGCCGAACTCTGACCCAGTCAGTTCTGTCCATAGATAAGTGATCATATGATACTTCGTCTAACAAGATATTTCCAGACACGAGACATGGATTGAGATCAATCTCTGTCTGATACTCTGTTTCCCGATTTCCGATTCTGCTTATGACTTTCGGACTTCTAATTGAACACATCAATTTAGTCCAGGCTGGCCAGCACTTTAGTCAACTTCAAAATCATCGAGCGGCCTACATATATCTATTTCCCATCAGGGTCAAGGAACGAATAAGCTTTGACTCATATGGTTGTGTCTTTTACTTATCAAATCGTACACAACATGCATTTTGTAACATCGAGTTACCGATGCGTTTTTGCATTATCAATGCACAACCGACTCGTAAATTTCAACTCATATGTCTCCGCTTCAAGATCATACGATGTTATCGTCTCAATATTGCTCGTGATGTAATCCATGAAGCAATCTTTGAGCGCGGGTTTATCCAATACTCAAATCTCTATTTCTAAGTACTCATGAACGTTGTAGCAGTCTTACTGCAATGTCTAACTCCTTAGACAATCTACAAACCAATTCATGACAGTCTTTGTTCATACTTACTCCCGAAAAGTATGAGCGACTGTGGACTTTTGAATAATCAAATTATTCGGGAAGTGAAACATGCAAAATTGAAACTTAAAATCTGACTGGTGGCTACTATTGCCTAATTACCAAGTCTCTACGAGGTAATCACCAAGTCGGATTTTACATAAACTATTATCGGTTTCTAGATTCCTTTTAAACTATTTAATTCGTGTTATGTATCTATGTCTACTTGACCTTTCACTCTTTCTATGTATTCAAATGTTATACATTTATACACTTTATCCGATCGGATATCCTTCCGATGATATTTCAATTTTGGTCATATCGTCATTCTCACTAACAACTCCATTCTATGTACTGTGACTTTCCATGGTACTCGGGATCTTAAGTCCACATGACTGCACCCTAAGACTATTTCGAGGTGTTACGATGTGCCGGTGAGCCACACGCGCTCCATCGGAATGCCAACGAAATTCTTTAACCATTAAGCCCTTATTTGAAAAACTCTTTTCAAATTGTTATCAACATTCACCTCTAATCATTTTCCAATGATCCATTAAGTATTCCCAGCCAGGTCATATCCTGAATCTGACTCAGTATGCTCTAAGCATTAAGTCATCAAGACATGTTCATGACACTTCTGATCGATCCAAGAAACTTGTTGGATTCGATCCAGTCCTATTCCAAACCCTTTTGGAATCTTAGGATTACTTATAATCCTTGTGTCACGACCTTTAATAACTATATCATTTCGGAGACTTTTTCTCATGCATCTTGAATCTTATCAAGATCTTGCTTATTATGGCCAGGTCTATACTGATGACAACATCTATTTGATAGATGTCTATGGATTATGTGAGTATGCTGCACCTTCTTTGTATTACACTTTGCAATGATAGGAAACTCTTTTCCTGAGCTATGCATCTTGAGTCTCATCAAGGTCATCTTGGTAGAGTTTCGATCTATCTCATAGACGTTTATAACCACCCGAGCATGCTGTATCTTTATTAAGTCTTTCATAGCGATCCGTCTCTTAACACCAAGTCATTACACTTTGTAATGAAAAGAGACGTTTCCTAGAAACAGTATGTAACACACATATTGAGATAGATAACAGCAATACTCCCACTGGCTTTGACACGGTTATGTACTAATCACAAAATCCAGAGCTTTTGGTATATTTTGAGAATCCAAACCTTTCTGACATCTTAATGGATATCTTTCAGCTCATTCTCAAAATCCAATCCTTTGGCATATTTCGAGAATCTGAATATCCTTTCTTGCGAGATGCCCGCGGGGAATTCCCGGGCCCATGTACCTTTATACTAGCATATTCTTTGTGAGTCCTCGTTAGTGTGCCGGTGATCCACACGCGTTCCACTAACGACTTACATTATGCAGTATCCTTTCGGATTTCATCTTCTATTGAGAGCGCTTCTTTCGAAGTCAATTACATGACTCTGAGTATCATCTCACTCAACCAGATGTTCTGAAGGTACGTTTCTGTCCATGTTGGTTTCTTTTGATGATTACTCCCACTGGTTTTAAGACCAGTTGTAAAATCAATCAAACTGTCACATGGACTGTATCTCGCCCTAAACTTCTCTTAATTGGCAGCAACCGGGCTCAGCAATGCTTCCAAGTAGTCAGATTGAAAATCCGTACCAACTATAGTGTTTTACCACTAATCGGTATGTCACCCTGTGTAACACCCAAAAATTTTTCGCAAAATATTTTAACTTTCAAAGATAACTTTTATAAAAATAGTTATAAGTTTCCAAAATAAATAAGTAGCTCAAACCCAAAACATGGCAAAATACTAAAGTAAAGTGCAGAAGCATAACATGTCATAGTCCCAAATAAATAAAACTCCTAGTAGTGGCAATCCCGGTGCTCCAATCAAGCCTAAGCCTCTTTGATCTTAACACCTGAAAAATGTTTAGGGAAACCGTAAGCAAAAGCTTAGTGAATTCAAACACAAACATCATATTAATATTCACATTTACCAGCCCTAATCCATTTCCAATTATAATTATAAAAACTAAGCAAAGAACAAATCAGTGCTTATATAAAATAGGGCGGACTTGTAGGTTTGAGCCGCACCGGGTAAATCCCGTATCCTTTGGCCCTGATCCCCGCACCTCATAAAGAGTATAACGTTGGTGATCTTACCTAACTACCCCTCATAGTAATAATCGATTACATACAGTGCACATGTACGATTTATAATAATAACATAGCATACTTTAAATAATAAATCTAAACAATCACACACGAGCTAACTAGTAAACACAAACATCAATACAACGGTGTGAGAGAACTCACCTTGAGTGAGTGATATAATAAATAGAAGTCAATATATGGCTACCAAGCTTGTGCAAACTTCAACACTTCACCTAATTAAGACTAAAGGTTAGAATGATGAAGTTGTGAAGCTAATGAATGAGAAAGGAGTAATCACAGCAAAGTCTCTAAAACAGACCTGCTATTTAAGACTGAATTAATCCAAAATATAAAACAGAAGGATAGGTTTAAATAATTTTTACAATAAACTTCAATGACTTAGGTTTCCAGAACCATAAAGAACTCCTCCTAATTCCAAAGGATGAAAGAGATATAAAATTTACAAAAAGACATGTCACTGCTGTCTTCAGACGGACAGTCAGGTGGTGTTGGCCATTTCTACCCAACTTTTGGGTGGAATTAGTCCCAACCAAAAATCAGAGGAACCATAGATACATAAATAAAAGTCTCAGAGTTGGAATCGATTAAAAAGGGCTTCCTAAGGTCTGGATATAAAAATCACAATGTGGACAATCACAGAATCAGCATAAGCTGGTGACTGTCCACTGATCTGGAGTGTGGATCCTTTCTAACCAAGTTATAATGAGAATTAGCAACCAAAATTCTCCAGATCTTTAATTCAATATGTAATGTACATGTGGGAACTTGGAATCACTCTGGATCATTTTCCAAACCCTGGTAATGATAAAAACAAAATGACATATCACAGCAGACCCGGATTAGACCTAACAGCAAAGAAGCTGTTGTTGCCCATGATAAAGCCCTTTTCAGCGAGAGTGGTATTCTTAAGAAAGTTACTCAACTCAATGTTTGAACTTTGGGCACAAGTTTTGGGTCTATTTGAGTCCTAGAACTCGATATATGATTTTTACAAGAAAGGAGACTCAGCAGTGAAATCTGACAGAAACCCTAGGTTATGTTGCGAACTTCATAACTCAAAATCTATACCTTGAAAACACAATTCCTTCGGTCAGAACCTTCATATATGTCTTGGGAACCTTCAGTTAAAGTTTCATGGCGATCCAACCTTTCAATCTCCAGGAATCGTCCAAACACTGCAGTTGTATTCTCAAAACCGGGAATAAAGAGAGATGTAGAGGGAGAGAGAGTGTGTGCTTTGAGGGGGGAGGGAGAGAGAGAGAGAGAGAGAGAGGAAGTAGGGTTTGCTTGTTTCAAGTGAGTGATATAGAAATGAAATCAAATAACACTTTAAGTAGTGTTGAGCCTAATGGGTTTTCTTGTCTCCAAGCCCATAGCTCATGGACTCACATAAGAGGAGCCTAAGAGATGACTAATAAGAGCCCACCAATAATAAAATTCAGACTTTGATTAATTAAATTAACCCAATGTCTCATAATAATCAAATTATATAAAATAAAACGTACCGGAAAAAAATAGGGGCGTTACAATTCTCCCCCACTAGGAACGGACTTCGTCCTCGAAGTCATCACCAACAAATAAATTCGGGTAATGAGCCCTCATCTCGTCTTCCGGTTCCCACGTCCATTCCGAACCCCGTCTATGTCGCCACTGAACCTTAACCAAATTTATAGTTTAGTTCCGAAGGGTCTTTGTTTCCCGATCTAAAATTGCAACTGGTTGCTCAACATAGTTGAGACGCTCATCAATATGGATATCCTCCAAAGGTACCACCGTGGTATCATCAACAACACATTTCCGTAGCTGAGAGACGTGGAAAGTGTCATGGATCAGGCTAAGCTCATCAGGTAACTCCAAGCGATAGGCGACCTCCCCAACGCGAGCAATGACCTTGTAAGTTCCAATGAATTGTGGTCCTAGCTTTCCCTGCTTCCGGAAACGAATCACGGCTTTCCAGGGAGAGACCTTTAACAACACAGAATCTCCCACCTGAAATTCAAGGTCGGAGCGTCTTTTGTCGGCGTAGCTTTTCTGACGACTCCTCGCCGTGGCCAAATGGTCTCGTATCACCTGTATCTTCTCCGTAGTTTGCCGCACGATTTCGGTACTCCCAAGTACCCTCTGCCCTACCTCGCCCCAACAAACAGGCTTTCTACACTTCCTTCCATACAAAGCTTCATACGGGGGCATTTTAATGCTTGAGTGATAACTGTTGTTATAGGAGAACTCGGCTAGATGCAGGTGATCATCCCAGCTACCCCCAAAATCGATCGCACATGCCCGAAGCATGTCTTCTAGTGTCTGAATCGTCCTCTCACTCTGTCCGTCTGTCTGTGGGTGGAAGGCTGTGCTAAAGTGTAATCGTGTACCCATCTCTTCCTGAAATTTCCGCCAAAACCGAGAAGTAAATCGAGTGTCACGGTCGGAGATAATAAAAACGGGCACACCATGCAATGAGACAATCTCTCGATCAAAGATTTCGGCCAACTTCTTCGCAGGTGAGCTCTCCTTTATGGCCAAAAAGTGAGCGCTCTTAGTCAGACGGTCGACAATCACCCAAATAGTATCAGCTCCACGGGCAGTCCTAGGAAGCTTAGTGATGAAATCCATGGTCAGATGCTCCCATTTCCATTCCGGAATCTCCAAAGGTTGCAATTTCCCATGCGGTTTCTGGTGCTCTGCCTTGACCTTCCGGCAGGTCATACATTCTTCCACATACTGGGCTACATCATTCTTCATTCCATGCCACCAGTAACCCTCTCGTAGATCTAGATACATTTTGGTTGCACCCGGATGTATGGAGAATTTAGACTTGTGAGCTTCCTCCATTAGGGTTTTCCGGTTGCCTCCTGTATATGAAACCCAAACTCTACCATGGCGAGTCAGCAAACCCCGCCCATCTACTTCCATCTTAGGCAGTTCATTCTCGATTTTCTCCCGCTTGATGTTTATTGCCGTCTTTTGAGCGTCACGAATCAGGTCTAGCAAGGGCGACATCATCGTCATACGGAGACACTTGGCTCGAATAGGCTCAGTAGTCGGTTTGCGACTGAGAGCATCAGCCACCACATTAGCTTTACCGGGGTGGTAGTGAATTTCGCAGTCATAGTCTTTCACCACATCCAGCCATCTAATCTGCCTCATGTTCAGATCCCGCTGATCGAACAGATACTTCAAGCTCCTATGGTCGGTATATACAATAAACTTTACCCCATAGAGATAATGTCTCCAAATCTTGAGGGCAAATACAACAGCCCCCAGCTCCAAGTCATGAGTGGGGTAGTTTTGCTCGTGGGGTTTTAGTTGTCGGGAGGCGTAGGCTATAACCCTGTCTCGCTGCATCAACACTGCACCAAAGCCCCGAAGTGATGCGTCACAGTAAACTACTATATCTTCCATTCCATCCATTAGGGCCAAGATCGGTGCATCACTCAATCGTGATCTCAACTCATCAAACGCCGCTTGTTGCTCCGGACCCCACACAAACTTCTCTGACTTCTTGGTTAGTCGGGTAAGTGGTAACGCAATCTTTGAGAATTTTTCTATGAATCTACGGTAGCAACCAGCCAAACCCAAAAAGCTACGAATTTCAGAAGGCGTTTTTGGAACCTCCCACTGCTTAACCGTTTCCACTTTGGCTTGATCGACCTTGATACCTTCTTTGTTCACCACATGCCCCAAAAACTGAACCTCATCTAAACAGAATTCACACTTCGAGAATTTAGCATAAAGTTTTTCTCTCGCAAGAGTCTCTAAAATTTCCCGAAGATGTCGCTCATGCTCCTCCTTGGTCTTAGAGTACACTAATATGTCATCAATGAACACAATAATAGAGCGGTCAAGCATTGGACTACACACCCGATTCATGAGGTCCATAAAAGCAGCGGGTGCATTGGTGAGCCCAAAAGGCATTACCACGAACTCATAATGCCCATAGCGAGTACGGAATGCGGTCTTCTCAATGTCTTCTTCCCGAACTCGCATCTGGTGGTAACCGGACCGTAAATCAATCTTGGAGAACCAAGATGCTCCCTGTAGCTGATCAAAAAGATCGTCAATACGTGGTAGCGGATATCTATTCTTTATCGTGCGCTTGTTCAGTTCCCTGTAATCGATACACATACGCTGGGTGCCATCTTTCTTCTTGACAAATAGAATAGGAGCTCCCCATGGTGAAGAGCTAGGCCGTATAAAACCCTTATTACTTAATTCATGAAGTTGTTCATGGAGTTCTTTCATTTCGGGTGGCGCCAACCGGTATGGGGCCTTAGCTATCGGAGTCGCACCTGGCAATAATTCAATGCGGAACTCCACTTGCCGAAAAGGGGGCAAACCAGGAAGTTCCTCCGGAAAAACATCGCTGAAGTCTAAAACGACCGAAACATCATTAAGTACTTTGGCAGAAGAACAAGAAGCGATAGCCATGCAAGGAGTATCTCCTTGGATGATAAGTTCTCCACCCTTAGGGTTTTGAACACGGATTTGTTTCTTACGACAATGGATCTCCGCATCAAACGCGTCCAGCCAATCCATACCCACGATAACACAAAGATCCCGCATCGCAATGGGGATAAGATCAATAGGGAATTCAACCCCGGAAATTCGAGACTACAGCCCCGATACACATCGGTGACATAAATCATACGGTTATCGGCAACCTCGATAACCATTGGGCGAGCCAATTTTCCGATACTACGCCCCAAACGATTAATGAATGTGCGAGATACGAAAGAATGAGTAACACCGCTGTCGAACATAACAGCAGCGGGCTCGGAGTCTAACAGATAAGTGCCTGATTCACAACATATAAATACATAGACAAACTTTAAAACTATCATCAAATTAAACAATACAATAGTGAAGGAGAATGAAGAAAAGTGAAATTTACCCGCCACAGTTGCTGTAATAGCCGGCTCCTCCGATGTCAGCTGGTGAGCACGTCCTCGTGTCACCATGGCAGGTCCTTTAGAGGACGATGCACTCAGGGGTTTCATACCCCCGCCTCCACCACCATTCTTCAACTGCGGGCAATCAGGCTTCTTGTGTCCCTTCTCGTTGCAGTTAAAGCAGGTAGGAATCGTAGAAGGAACCTGTGGTGATGCCACCACTACTGAGGACTTACAATGCTTCCAATGATGACCCGGCTTCTTGCAATTGTAACATACTAACCGACTCTTGTCGTCCTGTCCCGCAAACGGCCTGTACTCGTATCTCGTCTTCCCACCGTTCTTCTGCTTCTTATGTGCATCCCCGGACGTCTTGGTCAGGGCGTTTTCTACCTTTCTCTTGTGCTGCTGGGTCTGTAGCTCAATCTCCCTCCTCCTAGCGGCATCCATGATAGCTGACAATGTCGTGAACTCCTGCATGCTCACGAACTCCCGTATCTCTGTACGTAGGGAATCTTTATACCTATTAACCAACCACGCCTCATCTCCGGCAAATGAGGGACAGAAGGATATCATCTCCAGGAACTTAGCATTCAGATCCGACACGCACTCCGTAGTCTGCTCAAAGGTCATAAACTGTTGCTGCATCCGCTGCTGCTCCACCTGGGGCACATACTGCCTCTCAAACATCTCCACAAACTGGGCCCAAGTCATGGCTCTCAGCTCCTCCTCAGTCATCAATGTCGTAACAGTTTTCCACCAGGTATTTGCTTTCTTCCTAAGTTGGCTCATAGTAACAACAACCTTGAATTGATTTGGGCACCCGCAAGTCATGAGAGCGCTTTCGATATCGGCAATCCAATGTTTAGCCTCCACTGGATTCAAGTCACCATTCCACTGTGGAGGGTGGCACTTAGAGAACTTCTCGAAATAATAGGCTGAGTCGTGAACAGGCGGAGCGGGTAAAGCTCCTCCGTGAACAGCTGCGAGGCGCTCATCCAAGAGAGCACGAAATTGGGTAATTATGTCGGAAGTGACATTCGGAATGAGCTCGTTAAAGGCATTGTTGAATTCTTCAGCGATGAGTTCCCTGACTTGCCTCATTTGGGTCTGATTAAGACGAGTTGTCGGAGCCATCTAGATTCGCAGAATAAAGAGATTATTAGGAGTTATTCACCCTAGATTTTCCTAGGAAGACTGAAACACTCAGCTCACCAGACATTTTCAACCTTGCCCCGACCCGAGATCGGCACCGGTGCTTCAAATAGTAGGGGCCCTTCTACTACCTTCCACACAAGTTCCAATCTCGCATTCGTGTCTAGTTTCAAATGTTCCAGTTTGCTCTAGCCGTTTATTTAAACAACTCTCTCACATGATATTACTAACATGGGTGAAATCTAACAATTTAAGGATAATTAAAGGTATGTTTGCAGATAAAACTTATAATAAACAACTCAAGATATAACAATCTATCGAAATAAGAATTTAAGAAACAAGGCTTACTTGGCTAACAGGCGCACCATAGGATCTTCCACTACTAGTCCTCAAAAATCTTAAGAAATTCTTTTAAGGAAAATATTTTTAAAGAAAATAAAATTTTTACGAGCCTCAAATTTGAGTCTAGAACATTCCTAAGAATGCCTAGTTCCCTCAAACGTGTGCTCTGATACCAACTTGTAACACCCAAAAATTTTTCGCAAAATATTTTAACTTTCAAAGATAACTTTTATAAAAATAGTTATAAGTTTCCAAAATAAATAAGTAGCTCAAACCCAAAACATGGCAAAATACTAAAGTAAAGTGCGGAAGCATAACATGTCATAGTCCCAAATAAATAAAACTCCTAGTAGTGGCAATCCTGGTGCTCCAATCAAGCCTAAGCCTCTTTGATCTTAACACCTGAAAAATGTTTAGGGAAACCGTAAGCAAAAGCTTAGTGAATTCAAACACAAACATCATATTAATATTCACATTTACCAGCCCTAATCCATTTCCAATTATAATTATAAAAACTAAGCAAAGAACAAATCAGTGCTTATATAAAATAGGGCGGACTTGTAGGTTTGAGCCGCACCGGGTAAATCCCGTATCCTTTGGCCCTGATCCCCGCACCTCATAAAGAGTATAACGTTGGTGATCTTACCTAACTACCCCTCATAGTAATAATCGATTACATACAGTGCACATGTACGATTTATAATAATAACATAGCATACTTTAAATAATAAATCTAAACAATCACACACGAGCTAACTAGTAAACACAAACATCAATACAACGGTGTGATGGAACTCACCTTGAGTGAGTGATATAATAGATAGAAGTCAATATATGGCTACCAAGCTTGTGCAAACTTCAACACTTCACCTAATTAAGACTAAAGGTTAGAATGATGAAGTTGTGAAGCTAATGAATGAGAAAGGAGTAATCACAGCAAAGTCTCTAAAACAGACCTGCTATTTAAGACTGAATTAATCCAAAATATAAAACAGAAGGATAGGTTTAAATAATTTTTACAATAAACTTCAATGACTTAGGTTTCCAGAACCATAAAGAACTCCTCCTAATTCCAAAGGATGAAAGAGATATAAAATTTACAAAAATACATGTCACTGCTGTCTTCAGACGGACAGTCAGGTGGTGTTGGCCATTTCTACCCAACTTGTGGGTGGAATTAGTCCCAACCAAAAATCAGAGGAACCATAGATACATAAATAAAAGTCTCAGAGTTGGAATCGATTAAAAAGGGCTTCCTAAGGTCTGGATATAAAAATCACAATGTGGACAATCACAGAATCAGCATAAGCTAGTGACTGTCCACTGATCTGGAGTGTGGATCCTTTCTAACCAAGTTATAATGAGAATTAGCAACCAAAATTCTCCAGATCTTTAATTCAATATGTAATGTACATGTGGGAACTTGGAATCACTCTGGATCATTTTCCAAACCCTGGTAATGATAAAAACAAAATGACATATCACAGCAGACCCGGATTAGACCTAACAGCAAAGAAGCTGTTGTTGCCCATGATAAAGCCTTTTTCAGCGAGAGTGGTATTCTTAAGAAAGTTACTCAACTCAATGTTTGAACTTTGGGCACAAGTTTTGGGTCTATTTGAGTCCTAGAACTCGATATATGATTTTTACAAGAAAGGAGACTCAGCAGTGAAATCTGACAGAAACCCTAGGTTATGTTGCGAACTTCATAACTCAAAATCTATACCTTGAAAAAACAATTCCTTCGGTCAGAACCTTCATATATGTCTTGGGAACCTTCAGTTAAAGTTTCATGGCGATCCAACCTTTCAATCTCCAGGAATCGTCCAAACACTGCAGTTGTATTCTCAAATCCGGGAATAAAGAGAGATGTAGAGGGAGAGAGAGTGTGTGCTTTGAGGGGGGAGGGAGAGAGAGAGAGAGAGGAAGTAGGGTTTGCTTGTTTCAAGTGAGTGATATAGAAATGAAATCAAATAACACTTTAAGTAGTGTTGAGCCTAATGGGTTTTCTTGTCTCCAAGCCCATAGCCCATGGACTCACATAAGAGGAGCCTAAGAGATGACTAATAAGAGCCCACCAATAATAAAATTCAGACTTTGATTAATTAAATTAACCCAATGTCTCATAATAATCAAATTATATAAAATAAAACGTACCGGAAAAAAATAGGGGCGTTACACCCTGATCATAACTACTTATGACGGTGATTAATACTACTGGTCAAGAGAAGGTAATGTCAGAATTTTTTAAAAAAACAAAAAATCTGATTTCTGTCCTAAGCCAAGTGATGACTAAAGGTTATTTCACTTGGCTAATCCTGAACTCATTCAGGACTGTCCCAAACTCCCACTGTTTCCTTAGAAACTGAGTTCTTTCTAAAAGCGCTCTTTCTCTTCCAGGTACAGCGGGATAGCCAGTGAAATGACATTTCTGATTAGGTTCAGGCTAGTCATGTGGTTCGGACGAACACTAAAAGACCCTGGACCTTTAATGTACAAGTGGGACAATCCCACCTTTACATTTCAGACAGTGTCTGCAAAACCTACTTAGTCGAAGAATGTGGTTGGAATATGGTCTGACTGGTTTAGTATTCAATGTATCGGAAACTAATTTGACAATGTATCTCATACATTGAGGATCGAACTGTTTCGACCAGCGCTCCATCATCTTCCCTAATATACATTATAACTATTAATGTTCTTGGAAGGGAATAAACTATGAAACATTTTCCCAGTTTATGTTGTCACTCAGGTTTTGTAGGTCTTGTACTTCCTTTGAAGTCCTTGAACTGTTCAAGGTTTCAATTCAATCACTTATTCTGATAAGCGAAACCATATTTGTCATACCGACTGATGAATATCACGGAGTACAACCAATTGTGTTCTATTTGAGGATTGGAGCAGTACACAGCAACTGATGTGTTCATTGCTCCTAATCTCAATCTCTTTTACATCTCTTTGTAAACTTATGACTTTGTTAATTTTGTTCAAGACTTGCAATCTTCAGTTGACTCTAAGTCAACTGATTCCAAAATCCTATTCTTTGGATCTTTGGGTGATTCATTTCTTGCCACATGTGCTTTATAAAAACTTAATCATCATCTGACTCTAAGTCAAATGATTCCAAAGTCCTGTCCAACTGGATCTTTGGTTGATTCATTTCTTAACACATTAAGAACTCAATTCATCATGTGACTCTGAGTCAAATGATTCCAAAGTCCTGTCCAACTAGACTTTTGGTTGAATTTATTCTTATAATATTCACTTTAACAATCATAATGAGCACAATTCCTAAAATCCAAACACTTTGGATGTATCAATATTCAAGTTATTACTAATCATGCATTCAACACAATCATACAACATTTCAAGGATATTTCAAACAACATGTGTTAAAAGAAAATTGACAATAAAATCCTTGAACAATGTATTATATGATAGGCAATGTCATACGCATCTGATAAGCTAATAACATGATTTCAATATCTAACTGAACTCTAAAACTGCATGAGCTTCAGATCCAATCTAAATATGCTCATATGCAACAACATCCCACATCCTACAGAGTCTATGCATACAGAGAATGTGAGAAACACATCCTGTATCAAGGAATTAAGGATCAAGGGTTCTGAGTTTTAAGATATTTCTGAGTTGCCAAACTTTTCAGCTTCAGAGCATTTTCCAATCTTTTCGTGACTGTGTCCCACCCTGTGGATTCCCAGATTGAACATCGAGGAACCGGTCCAGACGATCTGGATCATTTCTTGATGTGTCCTACTACTGGACTTAATCCCAAAGCAGCTGAATCAATGGAACTATGCTTCTCTATGAACGACTCATACAGAGTCAACATTGAATGCATATCCATGATTCTCTTATCTGGTTTCCCTTCTTGTACATCAGGATGAACAGATCAGCGAGTCGAGCTAATGCTTTAACTCCCGATCAAAAGGGGACCAAATTTATACAGTTCACCTATGTGTCTCTCAGTCTTGAGAACATGTGAACTGGTGCTACTTCCTGCACACTTTAAACTCTTTGAAGATCTTAGCTCGTCCTTTCTCAACCAGTTCATGGAACTTTTCCACAACTAGCTGTGTTAACTTATCTGACCCCAAGAATTCTAAATTCCTGCGGAACTCGGGGTCAATGATCAATAGTATTAGGCAACGAACTTTCCTTGACTCAACAATCAAGGAGTCATGCTCATCACAAGCTACTGTGTGATGTCAAGCTCTGGGGAGCGGACACCCAGTCAGATATGGCTTGCCAGCAAAACAGAGAACTATTCTCTATTTATGAAGCCATACCATATAGTTAAGGCCAGTCAGCCTTTCCACATTTAGCAGGTGCTTTCTGATGCTCTCAGAAATGGGTGAAGGAGGAGAGGGAGGAGAATAAACACTTGATTCAGACATCTACAATACACAGAATTTATTAGTTTAATTTATCCTTTTAAATAATTACCCAATTTATTATTTATCAAGGCTAGGACCCAAAATACCCCAATTATGGTGTGAAGAGGGATGCCGTAATCACAACATAATGGTCATTAAGGTAGATAATACACTTATCAATTTCATCTCATGAAATTCCTACATCTGTTGAGACACATTGAACTGTTCAATGGCATGTTTAGTCTTGGATGTGCCCCACTGTTTGTGACTGGGATGCTGAGGATCACAAACCGAGTGTGAATAACCATGCAAATTAGCTTGGTACTCTCGAAGTTGATTGCCATCTCTAATTAACGTGCCGGTTAACCACACACGCTCCGTTAATAATGACAAAATCGAGAACCCCATTGCGACTCTTTGCGGACCCCAGTTGGCGTGCCGGTAAACCACACACGCTCTACCAACGTTCCACAAATGCAATGTACAATTCACATTTTTAACCTAAAGTAACTAGATTGGGTTTTGTTCAAGGTTCTAGTACTTTCAATTATAGCATTATACTTTTAAGAGGCTTAGCGGTTCTATCAAACCCGTTCGGCTAACGACACTCGACTGACCAGGAGAACGGTGGGTATGAGTGGATACCCATTAGACTGCCATTTTATAGGCAGTCGCCTTATACCCTCTTTATAGGACAGTTTTGTGAATGAGGCCTACTAACGGTAAGACTAACCAATTTTATCTTATATATAAATGTTAACTTTTAATCATAAACATATAAGATATATTTTAATCTTATTAAAATATTTTAGAATTAATTTAATTAGAATTTTTGCAAATTTTAATCTATTTTTCGAAAATTTTAAATCAATTCCTTAAGCTGATTTAATTTATCTTTTAATTAACAATTAATTAAAATAATTAAATCTAAGATAGATATTATAAATTAATCAAATTAATTTTACCTATCTTAAACCCCAAATTGGTCGAAATTTGCATGCAAGGTAATTAGGGTTCCAGTTATTCAATTTAGTAAACTACCAAAAATAACAACCAACTAAACAAGGCAAGCAAATCAAGGGGGAAACAAAAGGTGGCGGCTAGGGTTAGGAAACCCTAGCCTAGATTTCGACCAAAGCCTCATCCAAGAGGTGTTTTTCGCAAAAACACTCAAGGCAAACATAGATTAAGCAGTTTATATCAATCACAAGAAAACAACCTAAGCTCTGATACCACTGAAGGGTATTCTAGCAAACAATGAACACAAAATAATCTTATGGTTCACATGTAACCCTAGAAAGATCTATGTTTTCTTCTATGAAGATAATAAACTAAAACCTAAAGGCCAACAATTATTTCTAAAGTTCAAATCAGAAGAACCAACCTTTGAATCTTGTTCTTGAAGCTAGCAGCAAAAGTATCCTGCCTCAAATGAAAGTCATACCCACAGCAATGGAGAAGACAGTTCAGCAGAGTTTATCTGGTGAAAAGTGGCGCATGTTTTAGGGTGGCCAGGTGCCTCCTTTTATAGCCTCCAAGGGTTACAGCTGAAACCCTAAAGGAGCCTCCAAATGGGCAAGCCTGTTAACCATTTGGACAAGGCTTTCCTTAACCCTAATTTCGCCAACTTAAGCCCCTGGCTACTGGCTTGCCAGTTATTCAACTAGGTGAAATGAATTTTTTCCTAAAAAACTTAACAACTTACCTTCGAGAAATTCCTAGATCATCCTCAAACCAATACGAATCTGCCCAATCAGGTAGTAGACTTGGATTTAACTATGTACCTTTTTCTCTTGTAACCAAGTGGGGACTATTAATCATTTGCTTTCACAATGTGAGGTGACATCTACTATTTAGTCTCTCATTAGTCTCAGGTGGATTATTAATCTTCTAATATCTTTTGTTACTTTCAATTGGCTCATTCAAAGAAAGGCAGTCTCAGGTGGATTTTATGTGGATTAATTTTGTACAAGGCTTTTGTGTGGTTGTGGTCCTCTTAACAACTATATATGTACAATAACATATGCTTAGTGTTAGTGTATTCCATATTGGTGTGACACGGTCTTATATGTGTCTATACATGTTGGAGTCTACATTCTCTCTCCATAAGGGATCTTTTGGAGAGATAATATTAGGCTTCAGATATATTTTACATGGTATTAAAGCTAGTGTCCTGCATCTCCGTGGCCTAACATATTTGTGTCTATCCTCATCGAGCCTCCGTCTCTGAGGGGGAGTGTTTGTGTATACCCTATTGGTGTGACACATTCTTATAAATGTGTGTATATATGTTGGAGTTGTGACATCCGCCTAAAATGGATTCGGGTCAACCCAACCCAATTGGAAATTTAATAAACCCTACTCAAGATTCCTTGACGCTAATAGGATCAAAACCCATACAATACGATATAAATTGACGTTAATAGCAATATAGCATAGTATAACGTTATAACTATAATCAAATTAAATTATGATACCATATTAAAATAAAATCAAAGTATGATGCTCTAATTAAATTAAAAGAATCAAACTTGAATGCTATAATTAAACTTCAAATCAAAGTAGATTGTTATAATCAAATAATAACCTATTTTTTTATAAAACTCTATTTTTATAAACTCTACATTAAATTTTATAAAATTCTTATATTAATTAGTGTATTACATAGAGATGCTTGTGCTAGTGGGAAATTATGAAGACCACCAAAAGCCAAAAGTTATTCCCATGGTCTCCCACTCACACCTCCCATTATCTTTCCTTTCATTTTTCTCTCAACACATTATTCTCATCACCTTATCCTCATACTCAAATCTCCATCCCTCTTGAAGCATTCATCAAGGTATGTTGTTAAAAGTTTGAAATTCATTAATGAAACAAATTAAATCCACCAAAATATCTAAAACTCATTTTATATATAAACCTGATTTTTCTCAGAATCCCATCAATAAAATAAGAAGTTCTGGAAATTTTCAGAAAATAACTTATTTTTATTGAATTACTATAATTATTGCAATATAATAGGGCAATAATTCACATAAAATACTTTTTACTGTCAATAAATTCTGGAAACATTCTGCAATGACCCATATATTGATTAAAGTGGATTTATGAAGTTTCATTCATTTATATTACTGTTTTATGCTTATTGTGTATTTTATTTTGTTATAGATAAATAAATAGCAAAATATAGTTATTTAGGTCCAAAATTAGATGTTATATTTTTCGCACCTTATTAACATTATAAAGACTCCATGACAAAATTTACATAATTTTGTAAGAATGTTTGCTTAATTTTCCTGATTTAATGATTGTTTAATGGTTTAAATTGATAATAAATATCTACACATGTCCAAAAATTATAACACCTTATCAGAATGTCACATATAACATAATAATCATAAATAAAAAGTTTGATGAATTTCCCTTAATCGTTTTGCTATTATTTATGATTTTATTGATTAGTTAATAATGAAAAACATAAGAAATACTTTCCATAGTCCAAAATATCCAACATATTTACAGTAGGCTCAATATATTGTTAGAAAACTATGGTTAATTGTCCAAAATTTTTGGGAATCATTTATTATTTTTCTCGAATTTTGTTGTGGTTTAATTATTAAAATACTAAATAAATACTAAAGCAGTTAAGAAAAATATGAAAATTTTACAGTAATTACTATTTTATGAAATAATGATTTTCTGATAATTTTAGAATGTTTCATTACTGTTTAGTATTTAAAACCATTTTCCTAAATATCTAAGCATGTAAAAATGCCTTTTTAATGATTATTTCATATAAATAATTGTTTATAATATATAAAATCTGTAAATACTTATAATTTGACAAATTATTATTTTAATAAGAAATTATTAAAATCTTGCCTAAAGTGAAAATATAAATTAATTAAGCAAAGTAATTAATTCAATTTAAAATTCATCTAACCTATGAATACATTAATATTCAAAACAAAATTTGATTATTGTTAATTCATCTAATATAAGAATATGTGTCTAATTATTTTTATTAATACTCCATTCCCGTATTCCCGTTTAGTAGTTCCTAAACCAAAACTATTAATTATAATAGGTTCCACGTCGTTTTGACCCGAGCCGTCTATCGTACAACACGCGTATTCCGTTTGGACTAATGTGAGTAATCTACCCCATATTTTATAATTTTCAATACTTTTGGGGTGTATCATGTGGTTCTAATATGTTTTCAACTTCATTTTATTATTTTATCACAATTGAGACATTGTTGGGACATTTATACATGAATCATTATTTGTATAATTATTGTTTGTTTACGCGACATGTACTTGTAGTGCATTATCATTTTTAGTCTAATCTCCATGACTATGACCGTATTCTTGAGGTACGTTATGGACAATAATAGCGCTATTGGGTTGACCACCCCGCCTTGGGACGCTAAGGTGATTGATTGCACGTGGTTGAGTGTATATGATGATTAGATGCTCCATCCTATATATATACATATATATGTAGATATAGGGTGAGGACTTATTGTTGTTGTTATCATTTGTTAATCAATTTTTGATTTATAAACTGTTATCTCAATAACAGTTGCTTGCCAACTTCAAAAGAAAACAAATTTCAAATTATTCAAACTCACAATTTTCATTAATAAAACTAGATTACTCACCAACTCTTGTAGTTGACCTGTTTTTACTCATGATGCAGATTTGAAGAATGAAGTTGATGAAAAGTAGGGTGTACCTTAGAAACCCACAAGACTATTTAAATTTTATGTAATAAATGTTGTTGTATTTGGATTTGTATTTGTATGTTGTGGATCTTGTTTGCATACTTAGTACTTAATTGAATCTAATCATATTATAACATAGTTGTCATGAGACTTTGAACAATATATCACGCCTTGATCGATTCCGCCAAGGATCGGGCTGTGACAGATTAGTATCAGAGCCCTTGACTATAGGGAATTAGGTTAATTGCCTTGACCTAGTCTATAGCCTCTAGGGTCCTCTCGTATGCTAGTTTATAAAATGCACACACAACTGCATGCAATTCGCACTTAGAAAATCCTAGGAATACCTTTGTGTGATAATTGCTCCCTTATGTGCTTAGGTATTATTCCCGACACTTATATGTGTGCATACACTTGTGAATTTTCTCCTCTTTCTCTTAAAATCACATACATACTCAAATGGTTTCAAAATAAAAATTTATATACATATATATTCCTTAGAGCTCATAGGAAATTAAAAGTCATCCACTCTAGTTGGGTAGGATCAAAGTAATGGACGCGTAGTAACTGGAAGGGGGAGGTGCCGGTAGCCCGAAAGTCCTGACTAGGTAAGCATTCGTATACATCCCAATCAACCGAGGGACCAGTTTGCTTACCTGGGGACCAAAGGCGAGAGTTCCCAAACCTATAGGCCAAAGCGTGTCACTCACATTAGTTTTGAGCCATCAAAATACCCGACCTTATCAAACGTATCCGAAAGGATACACTCCAAAATGGCCAACTCATTGGACTATTAAGTTCCCTAATGGGCCTTGAAGTGGGAAAAACATGTGAAAACTTAGTATTGTGGGGGCCCACGCAATTGCTACATGCTTCACATTTAGTACCCATGGAAAGCCCAAAAGGTGCCTAACACTCCTAACCATGGCCCAACAAGTGTTTTACAATCATTTTACCCAACAATGTCTACAAACTTAATTTCCATAATCAATTTACAAATAACTCACAAGTCCATATGCGTGTTTCTCATAGATGGCATTACGACCTCCATACGCTGCTCGTAACAACCGAAGGCTAGCCGCCCTTATCGCTAAGGAGGTAGCAAATGTCATCCCAACAATTGCAACCCATCTTCAAACTCTTCAGCCGCAAGCTCCAGCAACCACTCATCGTTGCTCGTTTAAGCACTTTTGTAGCTGTAATCCGCCTTACTTCAAAGGCATAGATGGTGCCACCGCACTCCTCACATGGATCGAAGAAATGGAGAGTACTTTCATCCACAGCGAGTGCCCTGAGGACCTGATGGTCCGTCACGCTACAGGGTGCCTCCAAGGACATGCTCTCTCATGGTGGAACCTAGAAAAACGGGCAAAAGGAGAGGGTGTTGCCTTGGGAATGACCTGGTCAAAACTAAAGGAACGCATGATAGAGAAGTTCTGCCCGGACAGCGAATTGCAAACTCTCGAGGAGGTATTCTGGAATCTGAAACAGGTGGGAGGAGACAACGCTACCTACACTAATAGATTCTATGATCTTTCAAGACTCCTACCTCACATGGTTCAACCTATGAAAACTGCAATACGCCGATACATTAAAGGGTTACCGCGCCAGATCCGTGATTCGGTGACCAGCAGCAGGCCATCTACTCTGGAATCCGCTATTGAAATAGCAGGTCAACTCAACGAGGATAATATGAACGATGGTGTCCTCCCACGCAAGGGTTCAAAGATGACAACTGAAAAGCCGACCCCTGAGACTCCCCTAATTGTCAAGTCCGAGTCCTCACACCGACACGACAAAAAGAAGCGGAAAAGCCATCACCACAACCATGCTGTTATTACCCCTGCTGCTCCTATCACCCAAGTCACCCAACCAAACAAAAAGTCGTATACCGGACCTCACCCCCTCTGTAACCATTGTAACTATCACCATATGTCCACCAGCCCGTGTCGCCTTTGTATGACTTGTGGTCGCTATGGCCACTTGGCGGACACATGCCGTGCACCAAAAACTCAGCGACAATTCGCTCTACCCTCAAATCAGCAAACACAAACCCGGTATCCAACTGGAACATGCTTCAACTGTGGTGACCCCACCTATTTCAGAAACATGTGTCCTTGGCTTGTCAATATCATTAACACTCAAGCCCAGGCAAATCCAACAATACAGGTTCCAGCTCCCAAAGGCCGAGCATTTGTCGTTACCGCAACCCAAGCACAGACCGATAACAAGGTCGTAAATGGTACGTTTCTCATAAATGACTGCTACGCGTCAGTACTTTTTGATTCAGGTGCCGATAAAAGTTTCGTGTCTTTGGAATTTGAACCCATACTTCACACACCTCGCACGATACTTGATGAACACTTTACCGTAGAAGTCGCCAATGGAAAATACATTTCACTCAATACAGTCATCCAAGATTGCACTTTCGATTTTTGCGGTCATAAATTTTCCGTCAATTTAGTTCCTACGGAACTTGGTAGCTTCGACATCATCGTGGGAATGGATTGGCTATCCCAAAACCATGCTGAAATAGTATGTTTCGAGAAGTTCATTCGTATTCCTCTTGCCGACGGTCAAAGTCTTCGTATTTATGGCGAGACTCGTTCGAAAAAGCTTCGTTTTATGTCATGTACTCAAGCTCAATCATATCTACGTAAAGAATACATGGCTTTCTTAGCCCATGTGGTGGAAACAAAGGTCACATAAAAGAAGATAGAAGATATTCCGATTGTACGAGACTTTCCCGACATCTTTCCCGATGACGTATCTGGACTCCCTCCAGTACGTGAGCTAGAGTTCCGCATCGATCTCGTTCCTGAAGCTGCTCCCATAGCCAAGTCTCCATATCGGTTGGCTCCAACCGAGATGCAAGAATTGGCAAGTCAGCTCCAAGAATTAACTGATAAGGGATTTATCCGCCCTAGTACTTCACCCTGGGGAGCCCCGGTTCTCTTCATCAAAAAGAAAGATGGTTTGTTTCGTATGTGTATCGATTATCGGGAGTTAAATAAATTGACCATCAAGAACCGATATCCGTTACCTCGGATCGACGACCTTTTTGATCAGCTTCAAGGAGCTTCATGCTTCTCAAAAATCGACCTCCGCTCGGGTTATCACCAACTTCGAGTACGGGAAGAAGACATCCCTAAAACCGCTTTCCGAACCCGCTATGGTCATTACGAGTTCACCGTTATGTCTTTTGGCCTAACGAATGCCCCTGCCGCATTCATGGACTTGATGAATCGGGTATTTAAACCTTATCTCGACCGTTTTGTTATCGTCTTTATTGATGACATCCTCATTTACTCCAAGACAAAGGCAGACCATGAAAGACACCTTCGTCTAACTCTCCAAACATTGCAAGGAAATCAGCTTTATGCCAAATTTTCGAAATGCGAGTTTTGGTTAAATGAGGTACAATTCCTCGGTCATATTGTAAGTGACAAGGGTATTTTAGTTGATCCCGCAAAAGTTGAAGCAGTCAAGAATTGGAAAGCCCCACGTACCCCCAAGGAAATTCGGTCATTTCTCGGTTTAGCCGGTTATTACCGGCGTTTCATTTCAAATTTCTCAAAGATCGCTTTACCGCTTACTTCGCTCACTTGCAAGGGTACGCCATTTGAATGGGGACCGAAGCAGGAATACGCTTTCCAAACTCTTAAACAAAGATTGTGTGACGCTCCAATTCTTACACTCCCTGAAGGATCCGAAGATTTCGTGGTATACTGCGATGCCTCCAATCTCGGTCTAGGTTGTGTTTTGATGCAAAGGGGAAAGGTTATAGCTTACGCATCGCGACAACTCAAAATCCATGAAAGGAATTATACGACTCATGATTTGGAGCTCGGTGCCGTGGTTTTCGCTCTTAAAATTTGGAGGCATTACCTTTACGGCACTAAATGCGTAATTTTCACCGACCATAAGAGCTTGCAACATATTCTTAATCAAAAGGAACTCAATATGAGGCAAACACGATGGGTCGAACTCCTAAATGATTACGAGTGTGAAATACGCTATCATCCGGGCAAGGCGAACGTCGTAGCCGACGCGTTAAGCCGAAAAGAACATGCCAAAGCATTTCATTTAATATGTTCTCCTATCTTGTCCAATCTCAACGACCGAATTCGAGGAGCCCAACACTCGGTAATTACCGAAAATGACATGCCCACGGGAATTGATGGGGAGTTGGAATCTAAATCTGATGGTATTTTCTATTATCAAGATCGCATCTGGATCCCAGATCGCGACAATCTTCGTACATTCCTGATGGAAGAAATCCATAAAACTCGATATTCCATTCATCCGGGCGCTGACAAGATGTATCATGGCTTGAGAACCAATTATTGGTGGTCGGGAATGAAAAAGGATATTGCTTTATTCGTAGCCAAATGTCTTACATGTTCCAGGGTCAAAGCAGAACATCAACGACCCTCTGGACTATTGGTCCAACCGGAAATCCCCGAGTGGAAATGGGAAGCGATCACCATGGATTTCGTAACCAAACTTCCCCGTACCACAAAGGGACATGACAACATTTGGGTAATCGTTGACCGTTTGACTAAATCTGCTCACTTCCTTCCCATCCGTGAACATTTCAAGGTCGAACAACTTGCTTGGATTTACATCGACGAGATAGTTAGTCGGCATGGCATCCCTCTCAGCATCATTTCAGATCGTGATGGGAGATTTCTCTCTCGGTTCTGGCAATCACTTCAAGAAGCCATGGGAACCCGCCTCGATCTCAGTACCGCCTATCATCCTCAGACCGATGGTCAATCTGAGAGGACAATTCAAACACTCGAAGATATGTTGAGGGCGTGTGTCTTAGATTTCGGAGGAAAGTGGGACTCTCATTTACCGTTGGTGGAATTCTCCTATAATAACAGTTATCATTCTAGCATCGGGATGCCACCATTTGAGGCATTGTATGGCCGTAAATGCCGATCTCCTATTTACTGGCATGAAATTGGCGAGTCCCACGTAATTCGTGCAACAGTGGATTGTCCAATCGTAGGTCCTGAGCTTATCCAGGAAACAACCGACAAAATCACTCAGATTCGCAATAACCTTCTCACAGCTCGTAGCCGACAAAAGAGTTACGCCGACAAGCGACGCAAACCGCTTGAATTTACCGTGGGTGACATGGTCATGTTAAAAGTGTCCCCATGGAATGGTGTGGTTCGATTTGGACGCAAGGGTAAATTGGCACCCCGCTACGTAGGGCCGTTTAAGATCCTGAAAAGGATCGGACCAGTAGCCTACTAGTTAGATCTACCAACAGAACTTAATAAAGTTCACCCAGTATTTCATATAGCCAACCTCAAGAAGTGTTTAGCAGACGAGAACCTTCATGTTCCTCTCGAGGATATCCAAATCGACGAGACAATGCAATTTATCGAGAAACCCTTGGAAATTGCCGACCGAAAGGAAAAGCAACTTAAAAGAAGTCGCATTCCCCTGGTCAAGGTCAGGTGGCAGTCAGCACGTGGACCCGAGTATACATGGGAGCGTGAGGATCAAATGCGTACCAAATACCCACAACTTTTCTCTTAAGGTACTCTTTTCTTAAATTTCGGGACGAAATTTCCTAAAGTAGGGGAGACTGTGACATCCGCCTAAAATGGATTCGGGTCAACCCAACCCAATTGGAAATTTAATAATCCCTACTCAAGATTCCTTGACGCTAATAGGATCAAAACCCATACAATACGATATAAATTGACGTTAATAGCAATATAGCATAGTATAACGTTATAACTATAATCAAATTAAATTATGATACCATATTAAAATAAAATCAAAGTATGATGCTCTAATTAAATTAAAAGAATCAAACTTAAATGCTATAATTAAACTTCAAATCAAAGTAGATTGTTATAATCAAATAATAACCTATTTTTTTATAAAACTCTATTTTTATAAACTCTACATTAAATTTTATAAAATTCTTATATTAATTAGTGTATTACATAGAGATGCTTGTGCTAGTGGGAAATTATGAAGACCACCAAAAGCCAAAAGTTATTCCCATGGTCTCCCACTCACACCTCCCATCATCTTTCCTTTCATTTTTCTCCCAACACATTATTCTCATCACCACTCAAACCCTCTCTATTCTTTCTCTCACTCTCAATCTCGAAATTCTTCCAAGAAATATCAATTTTCCAGTCAAGAACAATCCCTCATACTCAAATCTCCATCCCTCTTGAAGCATTCATCAAGGTATGTTGTTAAAAGTTTCAAATTCATTAATGAAACAAATTAAATCCACCAAAATATCTAAAACTCATTTTATATATAAACCTGATTTTTCTCAGAATCCCATCAATAAAATAAGAAGTTCTGGAAATTTTCAGAAAATAACTTATTTTTATTGAATTACTATAATTATTGCAATATAATAGGGCAATAATTCACATAAAATACTTTTTACTATCAATAAATTCTGGAAAAATTCAGCAATGACCCATATATTGATTAAAGTGGATTTATGAAGTTTCATTCATTTATATTACTGTTTTATGCTTATTGTGTATTTTATTTTGTTATAGATAAATAAATAGCCAAATATAGTTATTTAGGTCCAAAATTAGATGTTATATTTTTCGCACCTTATTAACATTATAAAGACTCCATGACAAAATTTACATAATTTTGTAAGAATGTTTGCTTAATTTTCCTGATTTAATGATTGTTTAATGGTTTAAATTGATAATAAATACCTACACATGTTCAAAAATTATAACACCTTATCAGAATGTCACATATAACATAATAATCATAAATAAAAAGTTTGATGAATTTCCCTTAATCGTTTTGCTATTATTTATGATTTTATTGATTAGTTAATAATGAAAAACATAAGAAATACTTCTCATAGTCCAAAATATTTACAGTAGGCTCAATATATTGTTAGAAAACTATGGTTAAGTTTCCAGAATTTTTGGGAATCATTTATTATTTTTCTCGAATTTTGTTGTGGTTTAATTATTAAAATACTAAATAAATACTAAAGCAGTTAAGAAAAATATGAAAATTTTACAGTAATTACTATTTTATGAAATAATGATTTTTTGATAATTTCAGAATGTTTCATTACTGTTTAGTATTTAAAACCATTTTCCTAAATATCTAAGCATGTAAAAATGCCTTTTTAATGATTATTTCATACAAATAATTGTTTATAATATATAAAATCTGTAAATACTTATAATTTGACAAGTTATTATTTTAATAAGAAATTATTAAAATCTTGCCTAAAGTGAAAATATAAATTAATTAAGCAAAGTAATTAATTCAATTTAAAATTCATCTAACCTATGAATACATTAATATTCAAAACAAAATTTGATTATTGTTAATTCATCTAATATAAGAATATGTGTCTAATTATTTTTATTAATAATCCATTCCCGTTTAGTAGTTCCTAAACCAAAACTATTAATTATAATAGGTTCCACGTCGTTTTGACCCGAGCCGTCTATCGTACAACACGCGTATTCCGTTTGGACTAATGTGAGTAATCTACCCCATATTTTATAATTTTCAATACTTTTGGGGTGTATCATGTGGTTCTAATATGTTTTCAACTTCATTTTATTATTTTATCACAATTGAGACATTGTTGGGACATTTATACTTGAATCATTATTTGTATAATTATTGTTTGTTTACGCTACATGTACTTGTAGTGCATTATCATTTTTAGTCTAATCTCCATGACTATGCCCGTATTCTTGAGGTACGTTATGGACAATAATAGCGCTATTGGGTTGACCACCCCGCCTTGGGACGCTAAGGTGATTGATTGCACGTGGTTGAGTGTGTATGATGATTAGATGCTCCATCCTATATATATACATATATATGTATATATAAGGTGAGGACTTATTGTTGTTGTTATCATTTGTTAATCAATTTTTTATTTATAAACTGTTATCTCAATAACAGTTGCTTGCCAACTTCAAAAGAAAACAAATTTCAAATTATTCAAACTCACAATTTTCATTAATAAAACTAGATTACTCACCAACTCTTGTAGTTGACCTGTTTTTACCCATGATGCAGATTTGAAGAATGAAGTTGATGAAAAGTAGGGTGTACCTTAGAAACCCACAAGACTATTTAAATTTGATGTAATAAATGTTGTTGTATTTGGATTTGTATTTGTATGTTGTGGATCTTGTTTGCATACTTAGTACTTAATTGAATCTAATCATATTATAACATAGTTGTCATGAGACTTTGAACAATATATCACGCCTTGATCGATTACGCCAAGGATCGGGGTGTGACAGGAGTCTCTCCTCTCCCTATAAGGACTCTTTTAGTGATACAATATTGGGCTCCACATATATATTACACTTAGTGTAACGCCCCAATTTCACAATTATAAAATTTCATTTATTACCAAGGTTCCAACAAAAATCTTTATTTCAAAAAAATAACACTGTTCGACATATTTATTAAACCAACAGCGGAAACATTTGAAAATCATAACATAGTTCATTACAATAACTCTCTTGTATGCGATGCGCTGCCGTCAAGCCTTGCCCTTCCCTTTTACATTTGAAATACCTAAAATATTATAAAATCAATGGGTAAGCTTAAAGCTTAGTGAGTCCAAAAATTACCATACATGCCCACACATTAAACAACCCGTCCTCGAGAACGACCCGACCCTACCCGCTATATAACAGCTACGGGCGTCCATCATACGACAGCTATGGACACGGGGCAGTTCTACCCATCATACAACAGTTATGGGTTCCCGGTTATGGCCCAGCCCATCATACAACAGCTATAGGACAAGGCAATAGTCAAACTCGTCATACAACAGCTACGAGGGGACACGCATCAGTACTGAGCCCAACAACAAATAACCATAGATATAGAACAAATCATATAACTGTAAGTAACACACAAGATGCCTATCATGCAACATCATATAGTAAGGTGAGGATACTCACCTGATTCGTAACCGTGTAGATATTCTCTAATATGCAACTTAGCTCGTCCAAACACCTAAATCCCACACACACAACATATTAATCACTGACCAAACTCCTACAGACTTGCCTAAAGGTCAGACACAATGTTTTTCATCAATCAATGGTCGAAAATAAGCTTTTGGGTCAAACAGTGACTCGCCGCGGCATGACCTCTCCCTTACGCGTCGCGGACTAGCATTGCATACTTACGGGGTTTACCCGAACCCGCATCGCCGACATAGCCTGTCCGCGTCACGGACTCGTAATGTCCATGGTCCATGCAAGTCTACACCCTTCCTGGGATCAAAAACTATCCTAAGGTCACTCTCTTATGAACATGCAAGTCCATGCATGTCCATGGTCCAAAACCCTAAGTATTACAAGTTATCTAAGACTATTACCCAAGGGATAACACCATATGACGGGATAAAATGAAATATCAGAAATGTAGATCTTCTTACCTTGCTTCTGGAAAACGGAGAAATGCATATGATCGGCTACAAGCCTTCCCCCACGTTGTATCGCCTTCTTCCAATCTCTCAAAACCTTCAAAGCCTTGGAACCGAAGAGCCTCTGCTGAAACCAGTCGACTCTACTCCCGAAAACTTCCAAAAACACGAACCCTAGGGCCGGGACCCTTTATATAGGCGTTTAAATCCAAATTAGGGTTTTTCATATCTGCGGCGCACCGCGCCGCGGATCCTCCCGAGCCGTGCCGCGCGTATAATTCATTCGCGAGATCCTTCCCAAAGCCGGGCCGCGAATCCGCCCGAGCCGCGCCTCGGCCTAACGGCTCTTACACTTAGCATTCTCCTCATCCACTTGACAAAACGTGAAGCGAATGGAAAGTAATTATACTTTACAGGAAATCAGGTTCATCACAAGTTAGATTACGTATTGTAGTAACCGCCACATGAAGAAGAGATTTTAAATACATAGGAAAATAAACATATAATGGTATATTTGAAAAAAATTATGGAGAAAGTTCAATGAGTTTATCAATAAGTTATCTCAAATATATTTTTAATAAGCAAACTTATAAGATGGCTTAGTGGTTTCATTAAACACTATATACATTACAATAAGTTCAATATATAAGGTAACTTATGCGTGACAAGCATATTCTAGGAGAGTACTAAGAGAAAAGTGATAAGAATATTCTAATAGGTTTTACGAGAATGCTAAAAAAAACATAACATATTATCATATGATGTTTAATAAAACCATTATGGTATTTTTATATCTATTAAAATCATTATATTTTCTCACTTTTGGTTAAATAATACACTACAACCCAATAACTATGAAAACAGACAGCACAATTTACGTGAAGTTAAACATATTATACGAAATATTTATTTATGAGAATTTCCTAGTAAATTGCTACATATTTGCCCAAAACAATAGTACTATCAGTTTTTCCGAAAATTGTACTTCTTATTCCACATAAATTCTATAATTTAAATTAATTTTGTCATGTAATCATTCTAATAACGTATAATTTATCTAACTCGTTTTCTTAAATTATGCGGTTGCAAATAACTAATTTAACCAAATAAAAATATATAATAGTTTTAGTGAATACTAATAATGATATAACGAGTTTTTTGAATTTCAGAAGATAGTATGTTGATTTTTTTAAACATACCCTTAATTCTAATACTTTTATTGTACAACATAGTCTTATAAATATAACCAAGTATAATAGGTCATGTGCTAATGTTAAAGAAAATAATATAGCCGGGCGACATAGGATGTTCCTTAAGGGGTATTCAATCCATGAGTTCCTTATGGATATAGGAGTCGGATTACGGATACACACCGTCGCACGTGGTACGTTTCTCCTTTCTACTACAATCTTCACTTGGAGCTTGGAGGCTCGAGCCATTCAACCTAAGATATCTTTATTATTTTCGGTATTTCTTTTTGAAATTTAAATTAGTTTATAGATATAAGGCAAAATTAAGATATTACTTTAATATCATTGTAAAAATTATAACTATATAGATATCCTTATAAAACTAGAGTATTCACCTCTATATCCAATTTTGTATTTTAACTTAAATTAATCATAATTTTGAAAGGTTTTATGCAAATCTGTGAACTAAAACTCTAAGTTCACATGCAACCTATGAAGATCTATGTTTTCTTCTATTGAACATATAAATATTTCCTAAAAGGCCAATAACAAAATTACTAAAGAATAAAATCAGAAAAACTAACCTTTAGGGTTTCTTGGAAGCAAAGCAACAAAAATATTTTGCCTCAAATGAAGTCACACCCAGGGAGCAGGAGGGGAGGGTCTCGAAAATTCCAGAGAGAATAGGAGAAAAATAGCACCTGATTATGAGGTCAAGGGGTCCTTATTTATAGGCTACCAAATGACCCTTAGAGATAAACCTCGTTTGACTTTCAAACAGAGATAAACCCAATCTTTAAGTCATTTTCCGGATTACCTGTACGCGCGCCGCGGCCCATAAATGGGCGCGCCGCGGCCCATACATGGGCGCGCCGCGCATGTTCTATTCAACTATTAAGTTGGAACAACTTTAGCCCCTGTCCTCTTGATTAATCTAATTAATGCCACATAATTAATCCAATTAATTCCTGATTAATTATTAATCAAATAATATAGTTTCTAATTAATATATTATCAGTTTAATATATTAATAAACTATTTATTTTATTTCTATTGATTTATTAATCATATAATAAATCAATCTTTCTCTCTACTAAACTTTCTACCAAACCTCCAGCTATGAGGGCAACCCAAATGGACTTTGCTACTATTAATTTGGTAAATACTAATTATTAGTCATGGCTTAGACACCTAATCCAACATTCTCCCACTTGGATAAGTCTATGACTATAATTATCAATTTAACCTCTAATTAATTAGCAAACTGTAGCTTCCTAGAAACTGTTGATGAACTCTGACCCATTCAGTTCTATCCATAGATAAGTGATCAGATGATCCTCCGTCCAACAAGATATTTTTCAGACTCAAGACATGGATTAAGATCAATCCTGGTCTGATTCTCTATTTCTCGATTTCTGATTTGCATATGACTTTAAGACTACTAATTGATCATATCAATTTAGTCATGGTTAGCCAACCCTTTCAGTCAACTTCAAAATCATCGAGAGGCCTACAGATATCTGTTTCCCGTCAGGGTCAAGGGACGAATAAACTTCGACTCATATGCTTATGTCTTTTACCGGACAAATCACTCACAACAACACGTTTTATAACATCGTGTTACCGATGCATTTTCGTATTATCAATGAACAACCGCCTTGTAAATCATAACTCATATGTCTCTGCTTAAAGATCATAAGATATTATCGTCTCAACATTCCTCGTGATGTAATCCATGAAGCAATCTATTGAGCGTGGGTTTATCCAATACTCAAATCTCTATTTCAAAGTACTCATGAATGTTGTAGCAATCCCATTGCTATGTCTAACTCCTTAGACAATCTACAAACCAATTCATGACAGTCTTCGTTCATACTTACTCCCTAAAAGTATGAGCAACTGTGGACATTTGAATAATCAAATTACTCAGGAAGTAAACATGCAAAATGAAACACAATGATAAACAATTGACAAATAGCAGTAAACAATACTCATTAATAAATTTCTATTATTAAATCACCAAAGTCAATTACATTTACATTGTTACAAGTTTCAAAACCTATCTAATTACAAAAACTAATATCATCTCTTAATCCAATGGTCCTAGCATGTTGATTATGCTTAATCCCACTCAGAGCCTTTGACAAGGGATCTGCAGGATTATCTTCTGATGATACCCTCTTTACAAGGAGGTGACCTTCTTCTACTCTATGTCTGATATAGTGGTACTTTCTGTCGATATGCCTGGACTTTCCATGGTCTCTCGGTTCCTTTGTCAAAGCAACCGCTCCTTCCTTATTGCAGAACAGTTCAATGGGCTCCTGAATACTCAGGACAACTCCAAGGTCACCGATAAAGTTCTTCAGCCAAGCCGCTTCCTTTGACACTTCACTTGCTGCTATGTACTCTGATTCACACGTAGAATCAGCCACCGTTTCTTGCTTGGAACTTTTCCAAGTAACTGCTCCCCCATTCAAAAGGAATACCCAGCCCGACTGAGACCGACCATTGTCTCTATCTGTCTGAAAGCTGGCATCTTTATATCCATTAACTCTTAAGGTATCACTGCCACCAAGGACTAACATCACGTTCTTCGTAGATACTTAGTATATTCTTGACAGCTATCCAATGCGCCCTTCCAGGGTTACCCTAGTACCGACTGACCATGCTCAGGGCAAAGTCCACGTCAGGGCGAGTACACGTCATGGCGTACATGATCGACCCTACAGCCGAAGCGTAAGGTACCCGACTCATATAAGCTATTTCCTCGTCTGTACTCGGACTCTGAGTCTTACTCAACTTTGCATTACTCTGGATAGGTAGCTCACCCTTCTTGGAATTTTCCATACTAAACCTCTTTAGTACCTTTTCCAAGTATGTACCCTGACTAAGTCCAATTAGTCTCTTCTTTCTATATCTCAATATTCTTATCCCGAGAATATAGGCAGCTTCTCCTAGGTCTTTCATGAAGAAACACTTTCCAAGCCAAGACTTCACATCTTGCAAGGTTGGAATGTCGTTTCCCATGAGCAGTATGTCATCAACATACAATACCAGAAAACTGACTATACTCCCACTAGCCTTGACATATACGCAGGACTCATCGTCGCTCCTAGAGAAACCAAACTCTTTGAATTTCTCATGGAAACAAAGATTCCAGCTGCGAGAAGCTTGTTTCAATCCGTAGATAGATTTCTTAAGCTTACACACCTTATCAGGATACTTTGCATCGACAAAACCCTTTGGCTGATTCATGTAAACATCCTCAGTCAACTTCCCATTAAGGAAAGCGGTTTTGACGTCCATCTGCCAAATTTTATAGTCATGAAACGCAGCTATGGCCAACATAATCCTAATAGACTTTATCTTGGCCACTGGTGAGAAGGTCTCGTCATAGTCAACCCCCGGGGTTTGAGTAAAGCCCTTTGCAACCAGTCTTGCCTTGAAAGTGTGTACCTTTCTGTGACATCCGCCTAAAATGGATTCGGGTCAACCCAACCCAATAGGAAATTTAATAAACCCTACTCGAGCTTACTTGATGCTAATAGGATCAAAACCCATACAATACGATATAAATTGATGTTAATAGCAATATAGCATAGTATAACGTTATAACTATAATCAAATTAAATTATGATACCATATTAAAATCAAATCAAAGTATGATGCTCTAATTAAATTAAAAGAATGAAACTTGAATGCTATAATTAAACTTCAAATCAAAGTAGATTGTTATAATCAAATAATAACCTATTTTTTTAATAAAACTCTATTTTTATAAACTCTACATTAACTTTTATAAAATTTTTATATTAGTTAGTGTATTACATAGAGATGCTTGTGCTAGTGGGAAATTATGAAGACCACCAAATGCCAAAAGTTATTCCCATGGTCTCCCACTCACACCTCCCATCATCTTTCCTTTCATTTTTCTCCCAACATATTATTCTCATCACCACTCAAACCCTCTTTATTCTTTCTCTCACTCTCAATCTCGAAATTCTTTCAAGAAATATCAATTTTCCAGCCAAGAACAATATCTCATACTCAAATCTCCATCCCTCTTGAAGCATTCATCAAGGTATGTTGTTAAAAGTTTCAAATTCATGAATGAAACAAATTAAATCCACCAAAATATCTAAAACTCATCTTATGTATAAACCTGATTTTTCTCAGAATCTCATCAATAAAATAAGAAGTTCTGGAAATGTTCAGAAAATAACTTATTTTTATTGAATTACTATAATTATTGCAATATAATAGGGCAATAATTCACATAAAATACTTTTTGCATTCAATAAATTCTGGGAAATTTTTGGAACAACCCATATATTGAGAAAAGTGTATTTATAAAGTTTCATGCATTTATATTACTGTTTGATGCTTATTTTGTATTTTATTTTGTTGTAGATAAATAAATTGCAAAATATAGTTATGTGTGTTAAAAACTAGATTTTATATTTTTCGCACCTTATTAACATTTTAAAGACTCCATGACAAAATGTACAGATTTTTGTAAGAATGTTTGCTTATTTTTCCTGATTTAATGATTATTTAATGGTTTAAATTGATAATAAATAGCTACACATGTCCAAAAATTATAAAACCTTATCCGAATATCATATATAACATGTTAATCATAAATAAAAGTCTAATGAATTTCTGTTAATATTTTCCTATTATTTATGATTTTATTGATTAGTTAATAATGAAAAACATAAGAAATACTTCCCCTAGTCCAAAATATCCAAAATATTTACAGTAGGCTCAATACAATGTTAGAAAACTATGGTTAATTTTCCAGAAATTTTGGTAATCATTTATTATTTTTCCCGAAATTTGTTGTGGTTTAATTATTAAAATACTAAAGCAGTTAAGAAAAATATGCAAATTTTACAGTAATTACTATTTTATGAAATAATGATTTTTTGATAATTTCAGAATGTTTTATTACTGTTTAGTATTTAAAACCATTTTCCTAAATATCTAAGCATGTAAAAATGTATTTTTAATGATTATTTCATATAAATAATTGTTTATAATATATAAAATCTGTAAATACTTATAATTTGAGTAGTTATTATTTTAATAAGAAATTATTAAAATCTTGCCTAAAGTGAAAATATAAATTAATTAAGCAAAGTAATTAATTCAATTTAAAATTCATTTAACATATGAATACATTAATATTCAAAACAAAATTTGGATTATTGTTAATTTATCTAATATAAGAATATGTGTCTAATTATTTTTATTAATACTATATTCCCGTTTATCGATTCCTAAGCCAAAACTATTAATTATATTAGGTTCTACGACATTTTGACTCGAGCCGTCTATCGTACAACACGCGCATTCCTTATTGGACTAATGTGAGTAATCTACCCCATATTTTATAATTTTCAATACTTTTGGGGTGTATCATGTGGTTTTAATATGTTCCAACTTCATTTTTTTATTTTTTCACCATTGAGACATTGTTGTGACATTTATACATGAATCATTATTTGTATAATTATTGTTTGTTTACGCTACATGTACTTGTAGTGCATTACAATTTTTAGTCTAATCTCCATGACTATGCCCGTATTTTTGAGGTACGTTATGGACAATAATAGCGCTATTGGGTTGACCACCCCGCCTTGGGACGCTAAGGTGATTGATTGCACGTGGTTGAGTGTGTATGATGATTAGATGCTCCATCCTATATATATACATATATATGTATATATATGGTGAGGACTTATTGTTGTTGTTATCATTTGTTAATCAATTTTGATTTATAAACCGTTATCTCAATAATACTTTCTTGTCGACTTCCAAAGAAAACAAGTTTCAAATTATAAATATTTCAAACTCACAATTTTCTTTAATAAAACTAGATTACTCACCAACTCTCGTAGTTGACCTGTTTTTACCCATGATGCAGATTTGAAGAATGAAGTTGATGAAAAGTAGGGTATACCTTAGAAACCCACAAGACTATTTAATTTTGATGTAATAAATGTTGTTTGCATTTGAATTTGTATTTGTATGTTGTGGATCTTGTTTTCCTACTTAGTACTTAATTGAATCTAATCATATTATAACATAGTTGTCATGAGACTTTGAACAATATATCACGCCTTGATCGATTCCGCCAAGGATCGGGGTGTGACAGATTGGTATCAGAGCCCTTGACTATAGGGAATTAGGTTAATTGCCTTGACCTAGTCTATAGCCTCTAGGGTCCTCTCGTATGCTAGTTTATAAAATGCACACACAACTGCATGCAATTCGCACTTAGAAAATCCTAGGAATACCTTTGTGTGCTAATTGCTCCCTTATGCGCTTACGTATTATTCTCGACACTTATATGTGTGCATACACTTGTGAATTTTCTCCTCTTTCTCTTAAAATCACACACATACTCAAATGGTTTCAAAATAAAAATTTACATACATATATATTCCTTAGAGCTCATAGGAAATTAAAAGTCATCCACTCTAGTTGGGTAGGATCAAAGTAATGGACGCGTAGTAACTGGAAGGGGGAGGTGCCGGTAGCCCGAAAGTCCTGACTAGGTAAGCATTTGTATACATCCCAATCAACCGAGGGACCAGGTTGCTTACCTGGGGACCAAAGGCAAGAGTTCCCAAACCTATAGGCCAAAGCGCGTTATTCACATTACTTTTGAGCCATCAAAATACCCGACCTTATCAAACGTATCCGAAAGGATACACTCCAAAATGGCCAACTCATTGGACTATTAAGTTCCCTAATGGGCCTAGAAGTGGGAAAAACATGTGAAAACTTAGTATTGTGGGGGCCCACGCAATTGCTACATCGTTCACATTTAGTACCCATGGAAAGCCCAAAAGGTGCCCAACACTCCTAACCATGGCCCAACAAGTGTTTTACAATCATTTTACCCAACAATGTCTACAAACTTAATTTACAAATAACTCACAAGTCCATATGCGTGTTTCTCATAGATGGCATTACGACCCCCTCTGTAACCATTGTAACTATCACCATATGTCCACCAGCCCGTGTCGCCTTTGTACGACTTGTGGTCGCTATGGCCACTTGGCGGAACATGCCGTACACCAAAAACTCAGCGAACATTCGTTCTACCCTCAAATTAGCAAACACAAACCTAGTATCTAACTGGAGCATGCTTCAACCGTGGTGACCCCACCCATTTCAGAAACGTGTGTCCTAGGCTTGTCAATATCATTAACACTCAAGCCCAGGCAAATCCAACAATGCAGGTTCCAGCTCCCAAAGGCCGAGCCTTTGTCATTACCGCAACTCAAGCCCAGACTGATGACAAGGTCGTAAATGGTACGTTTCTCATAAATGACTGCTATGCGTCAGTACTTTTTGATTCAGGTGCCGATAAAAGTTTTGTGTCTTTGGAATTTGAGCCCATACTTCACACACCTCGCACGATTCTTGATGAGTACTTTACCGTAGAAGTCGCCAATGGAAAATACGTTTCTCTCAATGCAATCATCCGAGATTGCACTTTCGATTTTAGCGGTCATAAATTTTCCATCAATTTAGTTCCTATGGAACTTGGTAGCTTCGACATCATCGTAGGAATGGATTGGCTATCCCAAAACCATGCTGAAATAGTATGTTACGAGAAGTTCATTCGTATTCCTCTCACCGACGGTCAAAGTCTTCGTATTTATGGCGAGACTCATTCGAAAAAGCTTAGTCTTATGTCATGTACTCAAGCTCGATCATATCTACGTAAAGAATACATGGCTTTCTTAGCCCATGTGGTGGAAACAAAGGCCAAAGAAAAGAAGATTGAAGATATTCCGATTGTACGAGACTTTCCCGACATCTTTCCCGATGACGTATCTGGACTCCCTCCAGTAGGTGAGCTAGAGTTCTGCATCGATCTCGTTCCTAAGGCTGCTCCCATAGCCAAGTCTCCATATCGGTTGGCTCCAGCCAAGATGCAAGAATTGGCAAGTCAGCTCCAATAATTAACCGATAAGGGATTTATCCGCCCAAGTACTTCACCCTGGGGAGCCCCGGTTCTCTTCATCAAAAAGAAAGATGGTTCGTTTCGTATGTGTATAGATTATCGGGAGTTAAATAAATTAACCATCAAGAACCGATATCCGTTACCTCGAATCGACGACCTTTTTGATCAGCTTCAAGGAGCTTCATGCTTCTCAAAAATTGACCTCCGCTCGGGTTATCACCAACTTCGAGTACGGGAAGAAGACATCCCCAAAACCGCTTTCCGAACCCGCTATGGTCATTACGAGTTCACAGTTATGCCTTTCGGCCCAACAAATGCCCCTGCCGCATTCATGGACTTGATGAATCGGGTATTTAAACCTTATCTTGACCGTTTTATTATCGTCTTTATTGATGACATCCTCATTTACTCTAAGACAAAGGCAGAGCATGAAAGATACCTTCGCCTAACTCTCCAAACATTGCAAGGAAATCGGCTCTACGCCAAATTTTCGAAATGCGAGTTTTGGTTAAATGAGGTACAATTCCTCTGTCATATTGTAAGTGACAAGGGTATTTTAGTCGATCCCGCAAAAGTTGAAGCAGTCAAGAATTGGAAAGCCCCACGTACCCCCAAGGAAATTCGGTCCTTCCTCGGTTTAGCTGGCTATTACCGGCGTTTCATTTCAAATTTCTCAAAGATCGCTTTACCGCTTACTTCTCTCACTTGCAAGGGTACGCCATTTGATTGGGGACCCAAGCAGGAAGACGCTTTCCAAACCCTTAAACAAAGATTGTGTGACGCTTCGATTCTTACACTCCCTGAAGGATCCGAAGATTTCGTGGTATACTGCGATGCCTCCAATCTCGTTCTAGGTTGTGTTTTGATGCAACGGGGAAAGGTTATAGCTTACGCATCGCGACAACTCAAAATCCATGAAAGGAATTATACGACTCATGATTTGGAGCTCGGTGCCGTGGTTTTCGCTCTTAAAATTTGGAGGCATTACCTTTACGGCACTAAATGCGTAATTTTCACCGACCACAAGAGCTTGCAACATATTCTTAATCAAAAGGAACTCAGTATGAGACAAACACGATGGGTCGAACTCCTAAATGATTACGAGTGTGAAATACGCTATCATCCGGGAAATGCAAACGTCGTAGCCGACGCGTTAAGCCGAAAAGAACATGCCAAAGCATTTCATCTAATATGTTCTCCTATCTTGTCCAATCTCAGCGACCGAATTCGAGGAGCCCAACACTCGGCAATTACCGAAAATGAGATGCCCACGGGAATTGATGGGGAGTTGGAAAGTAAATCTGATGGCATTTTCTATTATCAAGATCGCATCTGGATCCCAGATCGCGATAATCTACGTACCTTCCTAATGGAAGAAATCCATAAAACTCGATATTCCATTCATCCTGGCGCTGACAAGATGTATCATGGCCTGAGAACCAATTATTGGTGGTCGGGAATTAAAAAGGATATTGCTTTATTCGTGGCCAAATGTCTTACATGTTCCAGGGTCAAAGCAGAACATCAATGACCCTCTGGACTATTGGTCCAACGGGTAATCCCCGAGTGGAAATGGGAAGCGATCGCCATGGATTTCGTAACCAAACTTCCCCGTACCACCAAGGGACACGACAGCATTTGGGTAATCATTGACCGTTTGACCAAATCCGCTCATTTCCTTCCCATCCGTGAAGATTTCAAGGTCGAACAACTTGCTCGAATTTACATCGACGAGATAGTTAGTCGGCATGGCATCCCTCTCAGCATCATTTCAGATCGTGATGGGAGATTTCTCTCTCGGTTTTGGCAATCACTTCAAGCAGCCATTGGAACCCGCCTCGATCTCAGTACCGCCTATCATCCTCAAACCGATGGTCAATCTGAGAGGACAATTCAAACACTCGAAGATATGTTGAGGACGCGTGTCTTAGATTTCAGAGGAAACTGGGACTCTCATTTACCGTTGGTGGAATTCTCCTATAATAACAGTTATCATTCTAGCATCAAGATGCCACCATTTGAGGCATTGTATGACCGTAAATGCCGATCTCCTATTTGCTGGCATGAAATTGGCGAGTCCCACGTGATTCGCGCAACAGTGGATTCTCCAATCGTTGGTCCTGAGCTTATCCAGGAAACAACCGACAAAATCACTCAGATTCGCAATAACCTTCTCGCAGCTCGTAGCCGACAAAAGAGTTACGCCGACAAGCGATGCAAACCGCTTGAATTTACCGTGGGTGACATGGTCATGTTAAAAGTGTCCCCATGGAAAGGTGTGGTTCGATTTGGACGCAAGGGTAAATTGGCACCACGCTATGTAGGCCCGTTCAAAATCCTGAAAGGATCGGACCTGTAGCCTACGAGTTGGATCTACCAATAGAGCTTAATAAAGTTCACCCAGTATTTCATATAGCCAACCTCAAGAAGTGTTTAGCAGACGAGAATGTTCATGTTCCTCTCGAGGATATCGAAATCGAGAAGACAATGCAATTTATCGAGAAACCCTTGGAAATTGCAGACCGAAAGGAAAAGCAACTCAAAAGAAGTCGCATTCCCCTGGTCAAGGTCAGGTGGCAGTCAGCATGTAGACCCGAGTATACATGGGAGCGTGAGGATCATATGCGTACCAAATACCCGCAACTTTTCTCTTAAGGTACTCTCTTCTTAAATTTCGGGACGAAATTTCCTAAAGTAGGGGAGACAGTGACATCCGCCTAAAATGGATTCGGGTCAACCCAACCCAATAGGAAATTTAATAAACCCTACTCGAGCTTACTTGATGCTAATAGGAACAAAACCCATACAATACGATATAAATTGACGTTAATAGCAATATAGCATAGTATAACGTTATAACTATAATCAAATTAAATTATGATACCATATTAAAATCAAATCAAAGTATGATGCTCTAATTAAATTAAAAGAATCAAACTTGAATGCTATAATTAAACTTCAAATCAAAGTGGATTGTTATAATCAAATAATAACCTATCTTTTTTTATAAAACTCTATTTTTATAAACTCTACATTAAATTTTATAAAATTTTTATATTAGTTAGTGTATTACATAGAGATGCTTGTGCTAGTGGGAAATTATGAAGACCACCAAAAGCCAAAAGTTATTCCCATGGTCTCCCACTCACACCTCTCATCATCTTTCCTTTTATTTTTGTCCCAACACATTATTCTCATCACCACTCAAACCCTCTTTATTCTTTCTCTCACTCTCAATCTCAAAATTCTTCTAAGAAATATCAATTTTCCAGCCAAGAACAATCTCTCATACTCAAATCTCCATCCCTCTTGAAGCATTCATCAAGGTATGTTGTTAAAAGTTTCAAATTCATGAATGAAACAAATTAAATCCACCAAAATATCTAAAACTCATTTTATGTATAAACCTGATTTTTCTCAGAATCTCATCAATAAAATAAGAAGTTCTGAAAATGTTCAGAAAATAACTTATTTTTATTGAATTACTATAATTATTGCAATATAATAGGTCAATAATTCACATAAAATACTTTTTGCATTCAATAAATTCTGGGAAATTTTTGGAACAAACCATATATTGATTAAAGTGTATTTATAAAGTTTTACGCATTTATATTACAGTTTGATGCTTATTTTGTATTTTATTTTGTTGTAGATAAATAAATTGCAAAATATAGTTATGTGTGTTAAAAACTAGATTTTATATTTTTCACACCTTATTAACATTTTAAAGACTCCATGACAACATTTACAGATTTTTGTAAGAATGTTTGCTTATATTTCCTGATTTAATGATTATTTAATGGTTTAAATTGATAATAAATAGCTACACATGTCCAAAAATTATAAAACCTTATCATAATATCATATATAACATGTTAATCATAAATAAAAAGTCTAATGAATTTCTCTTAATAGTTTCCTATTATTTATGATTTTACTGATTAGTTAATAATGAAAAACATAAGAAATACTTCCCCTAGTCCAAAATATCCAAAATATTACAGTAGGCTCAATACAATGTTAGAAAACTATGGTTAATTTTCCAAAAATTTTGGGAATCATTTATTATTTTTCTAGAAATTTGTTGTGGTTTAATTATTAAAATACTAAATAAATACTAAAGTAGTTAAGAAAAATATGCAAATTTTACAGTAATTACTATTTTATGAAATAATGATTTTTTGATAATTTCAGAATGTTTCATTACTGTTTAGTATTTCAAACCATTTTCCTAAATATCTAAGCATGTAAAAATGTATTTTTAATGATTATTTCATATAAATAATTGTTTATAATAGATAAAATCTATAAATACTTATAATTTGACTAGTTATTATTTTAATAAGAAATTATTAAAATCTTGCCTAAAGTGAAAATATAAATTAATTAAGCAAAGTAATTAATTCAATTTAAAATTCATTTAACATATGAATACATTAATATTCAAAACAAAATTTGGATTATTGTTAATTCATCTAATATAAGAATATGTGTCTAATTATTTTTATTAATACTATATTCCCGTTTATCGATTCCTAAGCCAAAACTATTAATTATATTAGGTTCTACGACATTTTGACTCGAGCCGTCTATCGTACAACACGCGCATTCCTTATTGGACTAATGTGAGTAATTTACCCCATATTTTATAATTTTCAATACTTTTGGGGTGTATCATGTGGTTTTAATATGTTCCAACTTCATTTTTTTATTTTTTCACCATTGAGACATTGTTGTGACATTTATACATGAATCATTATTTGTATAATTATTGTTTGTTTACGCTACATGTACTTGTAGTGCATTACAATTTTTAGTCTAATCTCCATGACTATGCCCGTATTCTTGAGGTACGTTATGGACAATAATAGCGCTATTGGGTTGACCACCCCGCCTTGGGACGCTAAGGTGATTGATTGCACATGGTTGAGTGTGTATGATGATTAGATGCTCCATCCTATATAAATATATACATATATATGTATATATAGGGTGAGGACTTATTGTTGTTGTTATCATTTGTTAATCAATTTTTGATTTATAAACCGTTATCTCAATAATACTTGCTTGTCGACTTCCAAAGAAAACAAGTTTCAAATTATAAATATTTCAAACTCACAATTTTATTTAATAAAACTAGATTACTCACCAACTCTCGTAGTTGACCTGTTTTTACCCATGATGCAGATTTGAAGAATGAAGTTGATGAAAAGTAGGGTATACCTTAGAAACCCACAAGACTATTTAAATTTGATGTAATAAATGTTGTTTGTATTTGAATTTGTATTTGTATGTTGTGGATCTTGTTTTCCTACTTAGTACTTAATTGAATCTAATCATATTATAACATAGTTGTCATGAGACTTTGAACAATATATCACGCCTTGATCGATTCCGCCAAGGATCGGGGTGTGACACTTTCCATCCATGTCAGTCTTCTTCTTGAAGATCCACTTGCACCCGACTGTCTTTCGACCTGGTACATTGTCAACCAAGTTCCAAAGTTGATTGTCATAAATGGACTTGATCTCGCTATCCATTGCCTCTTTCCACTTGGCAGACTCGGGGCCCGCCACTGCTTCCCGGTAGTTAGCTGGCTCATGCAAATTTATCAGTGTCCTATCACTGACAAACGTGTCTCCATCCGTAGTTATATGGAAACCGTAAAACTCGGGTGGCATGCTAACTCTACCGGAGCGCCTAAAAGGTAAGGATACATCAGTCGGACCAACAGGAACTTCTTCCTCTTGTTGGTTGCTAGTTTCTCCTAAGGTTGCGTTATCTGATGTCTCTTGAATTTCTTCAAGATCAATGGTACTCCCACTGTCCTCTTTGAATATGAGCTCTCTCTCTTGAAAGACTCCTCGTCTAGCTACAAAGACCACGTCCGCACTTGGTCTGTAGAACAAGTATCCAAAAGACTGTTTGGGGTATCCAATGAAAATACACCTCTCGCTTCTTTCTGCGAGTTTGTCGTGAGTCTCTCGTCTAACGAAAGCCTCAGAACCCCAGTCTTTGATATGTGCTAATGAGGGAACTTTCCCAGTCCACATCTCATGAGGTGTTTTAGCAACCTTCTTAGTTGGGACAAGATTGAGTTTGTGGGCGGCAGTCTCTAAGGCATACCCCCAGAAGTGGATGGGAAGCGAAGCTCGACTCATCATGGAACGAACCATGTCCAACAGGGTTCGGTTACGCCTCTCGGCAACACCGTTCAACTGTGGCGTTCTGGGAGGTGTCAACTGTGAAACTATTCCACATTCCTTTAGATAGTCTAGGAACTCGATACTAAGATACTCACCGCCTCTGTCGGATCTAAGCATCTTTATCTTCCTGCCCAATTGATTCTCAACTTCGTTTTTGAACTCTTTGAAATTTTCAAAAGTGTCTGACTTGTGCTTGATTAAGTATATATATCCATATCTACTATAATCGTCAGTAAAGGTCACGTAGAACCGCGTGCCATCCTTTGTGGTTGATCTGAAGGGACCACACACATCTGTGTGTATGATGTCCATCAGACCTTCACCTCTTTCAAAAGACCCTTTGAAAGGTGATTTAGTCATCTTGCCCAACAGACAAGATTCGCATACATCATCCGACTTGAGGTCGAAAGATTCCAACACTCCATCCTTTTGGAGTTGGGCGATGCGTTTCTTGCTGATGTGCCCAAGGCGACTATGCCGCAAGCATGCCTTTTCTACACCACTAGACGAATCAATATTCAATACACTATTTCCTAAATTGTCAACACATGTCACTGTTTCATACACACCAGAACAAGGTAAAGCTTCAAAAATAAAAACACCATTCTTAAAAGCAGAAATTGAACCATTCAAATTGTCAAAATAATACTGAAAACCTTGTTTGAACAATGCATGAAATGAAATTATGTTTCTTGCCATTTTTGGCGAATAGCAACAATTTATTAAGTCTAAACTAACATCACTAGTAAGCACTAAATTATAGACACCGATCTTGGTAACAGGCGATAATCTCCTATTTCCCATGATCAGGTTCAATCTACCGTAGTCCACCTCCCTGCTTTCCTTTAGGCCCTGCAGGTCAGAACATATGTGAAAACCACATCCTGTATCAAGGACCCAAGAACTGGAAGATGTTGAGTTTTTAGAGATAGTGTACATACCTGGTGTCGTTGGCTTCACTTTTCCATCCTTGACATCCTGCAAGTATTTCGGGCAGCTTCTCTTCCAATGACCCTTTTCTTTGCAATAAAAGCAGTCGGCATCTTTGGGGTTGGCAACATGAGGAATGCCGGAAGACTTGGGTCGCTGGCCATTGCTGGATGACCCGACATGAACCTTTTCCCTCCAATTCTAATTGGGATGGCCCTTCCTTTTCTTTCCCTTGCCACTTCCAATTGCCAAGACGGGCTGGCTAACTGAGAGTACACTTTTACCCTTCATTCCGTCTTCAGCAGTACGAAGCATGCGATGTAACTCAGCCAAGGTGGCCTGATTGTTGTTCAAATGATACGTTAGTGTGAACTGGTCATAAGAACTCGGTAAGGAGTTTAGCACTATGTCAACGGCTAAATCCTCATGAACAGGCATCTCGAGCTTCCTCAGCCTCTCCACGTAACCTTGCATCCTTTGCACTTGAGTGCAGATGGCCTCTCCATCCTTAGGCTTGCCGTTAGTTAAGGCTTTTACCACTTCGTGCCTCTCGATACGCTCTTACTTGCGAAACTTTTCCGCCAGCTCTTTGTGCATCTCGAAGGGCCAGTAGTCCTCATAGATCCTTTGCAATTCAGGGTTCATTGTAACAATCATGATGCAAGCCACTTTGGTCGCATCATCAGAATGTTTTTGGTATGAGGCAATTTCCTCGAGAGTAGCAGTATCTGGGTCAATTTCAACTAGCTCAGTCTCGAGAACATACTCTTTGTTCTCAAACCTCAGAGCCATCTTGATGTTTCTGATCTAGTCGTTATAGTTCGTGCAATCCAATTGCACTTTGGAACATAACGAGAGGAACGAAGTGACATTACTGGAGTTTGAGTAGGGAACGAATTGGTCAGCAGAAGACATCTATAAAAGAAGATAGTTTTAATTAGATACATAACCCAATATAATAATAAGGCTAGGACCCAACTATAACAATTCACAATATAGAAGAGGGATGCCGTAATCTAATTGTAAATTTTATAAAGGTAGGCGAATGACGATTCAGCCAATTCCACCGCGGAAAAATAATCATATTATTAATGGAATTCCTAGTTTCTATTGAGATTTATTGAACTGTTCAATAGCATGTTTAATCTCGGATATGCCCCACTGTTTGTGACTAGGATACCGAGGATCACAAATCGGGTGTGAATAACCATGCAAAGTAGCTTGGTACTCTCAAGATCAATTACCATCTCTAATTGATGTGTTGGTAAATCACACACGCTCCATCAACAATGATAACATTTGAGAACCCATTGCCACTCTTTATGAACTCCTATTGGTGTGCCGGTAAACCACACATGTTCCACCAATGTTTCGTAAAGTGCAATGTGCAATTTCATGGATTAGCATCAATTCACATTTTATGTAAAGTAACTAAATTGAGATTTTATAAAAAATTGTTCCAGTACTTTGATTAATATCATTATACTTTTAATGAGATTAAGCGGTCCTATCAAACCCGTTCGGCTAACGACTCTCCACTGATCAGGAGAGCGGTGGTTTAGAGTGGACACCCATTAGACCGCCATTTTATAGGCAGTCTCCTTATACCCTCTTTATAGATTAGCTTCGTGAATGAGGCGTACTATTGATTTGACTAACCAATTTATCTTATACATATAATATTAACTTTTAATTATAATATATATAAGATGTATTTTAAGCTTTTTAAAATATTCCTGGTTTAATCTTTTAATTTTCGAAAATTTAACTATTAAATTTAAAATTAAATTTAAACCTTTAAATGATTTAATTTATCTTTTAATTAAACAATTAATTAAATTAATTAAATCCAGATAGGTTTCACAAATTAATCAAATTAATTTAAACCTATCTTAAACCCCTTAATTTTTTTTCGAAAAACCAAATAATGGGTTTAAGGTTATCCATTTAATTAAATAATTAAAGTTACCAAAAATAGAAAACCTTCTAAACCCTAATCAAAATTTCGAAAATCATAGAGGGGATGGGCTCGGGTTTCCAAAACCCTAATCCAAAAATCGATCAGGCCATTTAGGGTTTATAAGCTTCAAACCCTAATTTAAGGAAAACTGTTATAACTATTCAACAAGAAAACAACCAAAAGCTCTGATACCATTGAAAGGTTTTATGCAAATCTATGAACTAAAACTCTAAGTTCACATGCAACCTATGAAGATCTATGTTTTCTTCTATTGAACATATAAATATTTCCTAAAAGGCCAATAAGAAAATTACTAAAGAATGAAATCAGAAAAACTAACCTTTAGGTTTTCTTGGAAGCAAAGCAACAAAAATATCTTGCCTCAAATGAAGTCACACCAGGGAGCAGGAGGGGAGGGTCTCGAAAATTCCAGAGAGCATAGGAGAAAAATAGAACCTGATTATGGTCCTGGGGTCCCTATTTATAGGCTACCAAATGATACTTAGAGATAAACCTCGTTTGACTTTCAAACAGAGATAAATCCAATCTCTAAGCCATTTTCCGGATTACCTGTACGCGCGCCGCATCCCATACATGGGCGCGCCGCACGTGTTCAATTCAACTATTGAGTTGGAAGAACTTTAGCCCCTGTCCTCTTGATTAATCTAATTAATGCCACAAAATTAATCCAATTCATTCCTGATTAATTATTAATCAAATAATATAGTTTCTAATTAATATATTATCACTTTAATATATTAATAAACTATTTATTTTATTTTGTCACACCCCCAAACCGTAATGGCGGAAACGTTCGAGGGTGGATGACTTCATGAACAATATCATAACAAAGTTGAATAATAGTGATTCCAAGCAAAACAACCATCATTAAATAATTGCAAGGGTTCCATAGTTTAATGTTGCATGTTTCAAATACAATTACAAATGATGTCAAAAATAAGTAAAAACCACGTCGTAACGTCCCTTCGTATAGCGCTGATGGTTTCCCTTATCAATTTCCTGATAATACAAGTAGTTGAAAAAGTGTCAACAATTAAGTTTGTGAGTTCATAAGATTTTTGCGTAAGAAAAGTCATTTGTTTATAATCGATAGTGTTGAAAACCAAGAAAATCCAATATTTTCTCATAAAAATGTCCAAGTATTTAAATCCCAAAGACTAAAATGTAATACGTAAATGGTAGTGTAAAATTCCTTAGAAATGTACATTTCTACGTAAACAATTTATAAAAATATAAAGTTGATTATTTTCCCCTGTGAGACATCCTATAAACATATTGTGACTAGTTGGCCTGCTGCGACGTTCTTCAGGCGTCAGAATGTTAGACATTTGGACACCTCAGACCTGCCGGTCTAGCTGTAGCTAACAGCTCAGGTGCGGGGTTGTCAAGCCCTTATAGATCTATACTCAAATATCACGCTCTCTTACCGAGACTCTGGTTATAAATCCAGGACTTATAGTAGGTACTTATAAAAGTACTGTGAAGATCCATCTCACAAAAATATATGTATTCAATCAACTTGTTTACGTAAAATTTGTATATGAAAACTCTTGTAATTATCCATTATCATTTTTCCCATGATAATATAGTAATGTGTAATAATTATATAATTTTATATAATTATTTTGTCTTGTTCAAAATGTCATAATAACCTTGTGTTCATAAACTATTCCAATAATAGTCTATTTTTAGTATTCCGTCGTGATAATCATATTTTTACGAATAATAACGAAATAACTTACTCAAATGATTGTAAATATCATCTTTTAAGATATTTCCCACAAAAATGGTGTAATAACTTGGTCATAACCATTTTTGGTAGAAAGTAATATTTCCGGTTACAAACACGTAGTTTTTACTAGTTTTCGTTTTTATGACGTTTATGTTAAAGATCTAGTATTTTACAAAGTTTATTTATAGTTTTGTAACTTTTACACAAACATAATATGTCATAATGTTTATAATACATAGATCTAACCATATTTCATGTCATTGTCATTTGTACACAACTTCTAGTTTTCGTTTTTATAACGTTTTTATCCAAGATCTAGCATTTTTACACACTTTATTTATAGTTTGGAAACTTTTACACAAACATAATATATCATAATGTTTATAATACATAGCAAAGATGAAAATGAGGGGTATGAACTCACCCTTGAAGCGTGCTTTGCTTAGAAACTAGGTTAGTCTTGAGAGATTAGCGGTAGGAACAAAGATCCAAGCCATGGAGCTCGGAGGAGCCTTGGACAATGCTATTACCCAAAGGTTTTTCATAGATGTTAGTGTGTGTAATTGGAATAAAACTTGTGTAATAGAGTTTAAAATCACAACATGAAGATGTCTTACCAAAGAGATTTGCAAAACACTTGAAAATAGTGGATGGTGGTGGCCGGCGGTGGTTATGGTGGAGGAGGAGAGAGCCGAGAGTGAGAGGGAGAGGAAGAGAGAAGAGAGTGAATGTTGGTTGGGTGATTCTTGTTCTAAATGAAAGATGATCATATCTTGTATGATTTTGGTTGGATTTTAGTTTGATTTATTTTGTATTATTAAATTCTAGGCTTTATTACACGTAGATTATGAATAGTAAACCTTGGATCTCATGGGGAGATGGTGGTGCAGCCGATGGGGGTGGGATGGGGGTGGGGTTGGGTTAGTTTTTATAAAAATAGCATCCTACTTATAAAATGTGTGATTTTTGTAAAATCGTAAGACGTTTTTGTGAAATTTTATGAGTTTTTGACGAAACGAAGTTCTAAATAAATATTTTGTATAAAAACATTTCAAACATTTATTTTGATTGAATTATAACTCGTTAGACGTTGAAATATGCGTTTAAGCGCAGTATTCTTCCGATTTCGCGATTTTCGGCATTTTACCGAAAATTGTATTTGGCTTTGAAATTAAATACTAGATAGTATTACGTTCCATAATATATGATTTGTTATTTCATATTTGATGTTTAAGGCACCACATTTTGTATTTTAGGTCCAAACCCTGTATACATTTATCCGTTCACAACGGTTTAACTGTTGTAACTTTCACAGACGAACTCCGTTTTCGACGTTCTATATATCCACAGGTTCGTATTTACGAATACATCGTTTTATGAATATTATTATTCTCAAAATAATAATTGTACGATTATCGAATTTTTACGCTACAGTAGCTTATTATACATATTTTCAGCGTTTACTCGATAATTGTTTTGAATTAGCGTACGTAGTATTATAATATCTAATAATACTTCGTAAAATTATGGAAAAATTACTTTTCAACATATGGATTATCGTACGCTTTGTTTGACTACAGTTGATTTTCGTTGACCAAAATTTACAATTGTCACATCATCTACCCGTTAGAAAGAATTTCGTCATGAAATTTAGCACTTGAGTAGATCCTCAAGGGTTTGGTTAGAGATGTGGATATTTCAGTTTCATTTGGTCCTCACGTTCCTAAGTAAATTCAGGTTCATGCTTGGCGCTCCAGCGGACTTTTACTATTAGTATGCGGCTTTGTTTCGTCCTATTGACTTCCCTATTCGTGATCGCCGGGGCATTGATCAACCCAATATCTATCGTGACCAATTTTGCAGTGGCCATACTGAGTCCTAAATGATGTTTTTGGAACTTCCTCCTCCTAAACTCTAGGTTGATGGTACCCAGCTTCCAAATCGGTCATTGAAAAGTAGTTGGATCCTTGTAACTGGTCGAACAGGTCATCGATTCTGGGAAATGGGTTTCTGTTCTTGATAGTCAACTTGTTCAATTCTCTATAGTCGATACACATTCTAAAGGATCCATCCTTCTTTTTCATAAATAAACCGGTGCTCACCAAGACGAGAAGCTCGGTCTAATGGATCCATTTTCTAGTAGTTCGTGTAGTTGGCTAGCTATCTCCTGCATCTTTGCTGGGCCTAGTCTGTATGGAGACTTTGCTAGGTAGTAGCTCTCGGGATCAAGTCGATTCTGAACTCGACCTGTCATGTTGGGGGTATCCTCGGAAGATCTTCTGGAAAACAAATCAGGAAGGTCACGGACTTCTGGTATGTGTATGGTTTCCTTCACTTCCTTCTTCTTATCCACGACGTGGGCTAAGAAAACATAGGAATCCCACTCTACTACTCTACTATAGTGGAATTTCTTCCAGTGCTGACGAGTCGTCTTGTAAATGCATAGCCATATACAGTGTAGAAATAAATAGGCATTCGAATAGGAGATCCTACCCTAAGGCAACAACCAAACAAGGAACATGCCATAGGGCTAACTCAAGCATTCTCAGACTATTCAGTTTCTTACTGTATACAATTTTTTTATTGGTACTCATACATGAGATGACTCGGGGGTTTTTGCCTGGTTTGCCGCCGTACACAATGAGGGTTTTCTTGAGTCGTACCACTTTCTCATGGCACATGGTATCGACGTGGTGAGGGTCTAACCAACCCATGCCAATGGTTAGTACGGCAGGATCCTGAATTGCTTCTCTTATTCCCAAGGCCATATTCTTTCCTTGATTGCATCTGACTGGACCCCTTTGCCTTCGAGTAGTCTCTCTTGAAGTGCTTGGTTTCGTCATACCCAAAACAAGCACGACTCAAACCCGAGTTCGATGCTTGATTGGTTTCCTAGTGCCAGAATTTTGCAAAAGCGAGCTGTATGTCCTTTCTGCTTGCAGTCATAGCAGGTCATCTCTCTGCAGGCATAAGTATGATGAAGATGGTATTTTTTGCGTTTTGGGAAATTACCGGAATATTGTTTTTATAAATTTCCTAAGGGTACGTACTAAGGATAGGCTGTGAAATTTTGATATGTCTCAAATGTAAAGTCTATTCTAGTGCTGTCCACAAAACAATTTGTGAAAAGATCGAGGGTTTCTGGAGCCACAATTTCTGTTGCGAGTACTCTGACCACCATAGAACCATATTCAAAGAATATGTTTAGGGAGTCATTGTCTCTAACGGGGGCGGTGTAAGCTCATGATAGATTAAATCCACATGTTCTAGGTGATGTTGGAAGGGTTTAGAACGATAAGTAGCTTTACTGTCATCAAAATGCGTTACAACTCCAAGCGAATGATGATGCTTGCGTGGTAACCAACCGAGGTAGTAAGAGAATGAAGAAATTCCTTATGATAAATCGTCAATGAGGGAACTCATGTAGAACTATATTGGTTACTATTTTGATGAATTATCCAACTGTTTAAGTCGTGCGAATTGCAAATTTGCAAGGGGTCGGAAAAATGAGTTTAGGAGTTAGGAAGTATTTGAAATTTTAAAGGTAGCGTGCTACTTTTAAGGGAGGCGTAAAAGTATCGATCATTGAGAATGAGTACATTCTCAACTTAGTGATTCTAAGAAAGCAATCCTTTGGAGGATATAGAATTACAACATTAAAAACCTTTCTCTCCTCAAAATGAAGGACTTGGCAAATTGTTTGTACAACGTTTCATGGTGTGAATGCACTTCCGTACCTTTTATAGAGTCATCGGTTAAGCTATAGGTTTCACGTGTGGAGTAAGGGGATTTAATCATTGATAACAATAAGAATGCCAGTAATGCCAGAGGGACTCAAAATGATGTATGAAACGATATGGGTCGAAGGATAACTCAAAGTTATAGGAAATTTACGTGTGTCGACGAGGTGCGAAGTTGAACCAGGAATGAAAAGCGTAAGGTCGAAGTTTGTTCCATAAACATGTGAATAATTTGGGAAGTGTAAGTCGATGGTACACTTGATAATATCACTTGTGTTTCTAGGGGCCATGAACTAAAACTTAGAAAATTTTGACATAAGGGGAAGCGGTTTGTGCATTCAATTACAATACACGAAGTAAAAATGGTCGGGTGTGCATCCCCAAAGAGAAGGTTTAGAATCAAGAGATATCCTAGCTTACGTCTTAAGCTCAAGATGGAAACAATCCTAAGGCTAAAATCGTAGCGCAAAAGGAAGGACTCACATATTGGTCAACTATAGGTTAAACTTCTGTGTCTCCTCGGGAGTCATATCGGGAATGCTCACCAATGGTTTTCAAGTCGTGACGACTCATGGCGACTCAACTGTCCCTTAATGTATAGCTCCTGTTGTCGCCCTTGTCGGCATCAGAACCCTTTTCTTAGTCGTAACTAAGGTACGCAGACGATAAAGAGGTATTGAGATAATATTGATATTAGTGTCGACTTAGAATTGTCAGTAGTGTCTACTTAGAATTGTCAGTAGTGTCTCTTAATAATAACTAATACTATCAAAGTATTTATGTTAAGTGTTGACGTGGTTACTAAGTCTTTTAGGATTCTTGAGTTTTTACCTCGTTGCCCATTATGCTCATACTTAGTTATATGTCGGTCAAACACTAGTCAAACGTAGTTGATCAGGCTACGTTTCCCCATGGTTTGATAACATATTATACTAAGTCTAAACATAATGTTCAACTTAAACTCTACTGTTCTTGTATTGTTGTATTGTGATACTATCTTTTTTTGTATGCGTATACTTTTATATAAATATCACTGTATTTTAAAAGTATACGGGTACGAAACGTTTTAGAGAGTTTTAGTCCCATTGTATTTATAGTTGTATATCTTAAATGGATTGATATACTTAGTTGACTATAAACAATGCTCTGATACCAATCTGTCACACCCCAAACTGTAATGGCGGAAACGTTCGAGGGTGGATGACTTCATGAAAAATATCATAACAAAGTTGAATAATAGTGATTCCAAGCAAAACAACCATCATTAAATAATTGCAAGGGTTACATAGTTTAATGTTGCATGTTTCAAATACAATTACAAATGATGTCAAAAATAAGAAAAAACGACGTCGTAACGTCCCTTCATATAGCGCTGGTGGTTTACCTTATCAATTTTCTGAGAATACAAGTAGTTGAAAAAGTGTCAACAATTAAGTTGGTGAGTTCATAAGATTTTGTGTAAAAAAAGTCCTTTGTTTATAATCGATAGTGTTGAAAACCAAGAAAATCCAATATTTTCTCATAAAAATGTCTAAGTCTTTAAATCCCAAAGACTAAAATGTAATACGTAAATGGTAGTGTAAAATTCCTTAGAAATGTATATTTCTACGTAAACAATTTATAAAAATATAAACTTGATTATTTTCCCCTGTGAGACATCCTATAACCATACTGTGACTAGTTGGCCTGCTGCGACGTTCTTCAGGCGTCAGAATGTTAGACATTTGGACACCTCAGACCTGCCGGTCTAGCTGTAGCTAACAGCTCAGGTGCGGGGTTGTCAAGCCCGTATAGATCTATACTCAAATATCACGCTCTCTTACCGAGACTCTGGTTATAAATTCAGGACTTATAGTAGGTACTTATAAAAGTACTGTGAAGATCCATCTCACAAAAATGTATGTATTCAATCAACTTGTTTACGGAAAATTTGTATAAGAAAACTCTTGTAATTATCCATTATCATTTTTCCCATGATAATATAGTAATGTGTAATAATTATATAATTTTATATAATTATTTTGTCTTGTTCAAAATGTCATAATAACCTTGTGTTCATAAACTATTCCAATAATAGTCTATTTTCAGTATTCCATCGTGATAATCATATTTTTACGAATAATAACGAAATAACTTACTCAAATGATTGTAAATATCATCTTTTAAGATATTTCCCACAAAAATGGTGTAATAACTTGGTCATAACCATTTTTGCTAGAAAGTAATATTTCCGGTTACAAAAACGTAGTTTTTACTAGTTTTCGTTTTTATGACGTTTATGTTAAAGACCTAGTATTTTACACACTTTATTTATAGTTTTGTAACTTTTACACAAACACAATATGTCATAATGTTTATAATACATAGATCTAACCATATTTCATGTCAATGTCATTTGTACACAACTTCTAGTTTTCGTTTTTATAACGTTTTTATCCATGATCTAGCATTTTTACACACTTTATTTATAGTTTGGAAACTTTTACACAAACATAATATATCATAATGTTTATAATACATAGATGTAACCATATTTCATGTCAAAAGCATTTTTACACAACAGCTAGTTTTATGAACTTGTGTAAATCATTATTTATAACATTTAAACACATATAAACTTGGATAAAACAACATTTATAGTGTATAAACGTGTATTCTCCCCCAAAAAGTTTAGAAAAGATGAAAATGAGGGGTATGAACTCACCCTTGAAGCGTGCTTTGCTTAGAAACTAGGTTAGTCTTAAGAGATTAGCGGTAGGAACAAAGATCCAAGCCTTGGAGCTCAGAGGAGCCTTGGACAATGCTATTACCCAAAGGTTTTTCATAGATGTTAGTGTGTGTAATTGGAATAAAACTTTTGTAATAGAGTTTAAAATCACAACATGAAGATGTCTTACTAAAGAGATTTGCAAAACACTTGAAAATAGTGGATGGTGGTGGTGTATGGTGGTGGCCGGCGGTGGTTATGGTGGAGGAGGAGTGAGCCGAGAGTGAGAGGGAGAGGAAGAGAGAAGAGAGTGAATGTTGGTTGGGTGATTCATGTTCCAAATGAAAGATGATCATATCTTGTATGATTTTGGTTGGATTTTAGTTTGATTTCTTTTGTATTATTAAATTCTAGGCTTTATTACATCTAGATTATGAATAGTAAACCTTGGATCTCATGGGGAGATGGTGGTGCAGCCGATGGGGGTGGGATGGGGGTGGGGATGGGTTAGTTTTTATAAAAATAGCATACTACTTATATAAAATGTGTGATTTTTGTAAAATCGTAAGACGTTTTAGTGAAATTTTATGAGTTTTTGACGAAACGAAGTTCTAAATAAATATTTTGTATAAAAACATTGCAAACATTTATTTTGATTGAATTATAACTCGTTAGACGTTGAAATATGCGTTTAAGCGCATTATTCTTCCGATTTCGCGATTTTCGGCAATTTACCGAAAATTGTATTTGGCTTTGAAATTAAATACTAGATAGTATTACGTTCCATAATATATGATTTGTTATTTCATATTTGATGTTTAAGACACCACATTTTGTATTTTAGGTCCAAACTGTAACAGCCGGCTTTTAAAACAAAAACACCCCTGAAAATTTTTTCATTTTAAACAAAGGTTTCAATACATAAAACCATAAGAAAGGGGTATATTTTAATAAAAACGGGTACAAGCGTATCAAGGAGAGTATAAAATACCGTAGTCTCCTTTGAAGCCGGGCTGCTACTGACAGCATCTAAGAGTCCTACTTCACGAGTCACGGACTCCATCTATTCCCCTATCAGGATCATGCTAACCTGCAGGGACATTTAACAAACGGTATGAGCTACAAAGCTCAGTGAGTAATCATTCCTGCAAATAACATGTATCAAATATATTCGTATATCTGTTCGGATATCGAATCCAAACTCATAGCCTTACTGGCTGACCATATATCTCTTAGGATTTCACATCCTAATTTTGTAGCCTTACAGGCTACTTCATTACAACCTGCAATTATCAAACCACATCAGTTATTTGCACAGATAATCATATCTATCGTTTCTGTCCCATGTTTCTTAGTCACAATGGACTGCATCATATGTCATGGCTATATAAGCCGCACTCTGTGTCATAGCTATGTAAGCTGCACCAAAACAATATCAATATATAAATCATAGCCCGCAGGCCGCATCAGCTGGGTTTAGTACCCGATATCATAGCCAAAAGGCCGCACCATGTACCTGTAACAAAATCATAGCCCGAAGGCCGCACCAAATCATAGCCCGAAGGCCGCATCGGAGACATAGCCCGAAGGCCGCACCGGAGTCATAGCCCGAAGGCCGCACCCATTGGATATAAAATCCAGAATTAGTTATGGCTCACGGGTTAGCCCGCTGTTGCCTTGGCTTACGGGTTAGCCCGCTGTTGCCTAGACTCACGGGTTAGCCCGCTGTTGTCTATATAAGTTTGGCTCATCAAAGTAAACCATGGCTCACGGGTTAGCCCGCTGTTGCCTAGACTCACGGCTCCGTTCTTGTCATCGCAATGACTCACGGCTTATCCGGTCTTGTCTATATAGGTTTGACTCACAGCTCCGTTCTTGTCTATTATAGACTCACGGCTTATCTGGTCTTGTCTCTTCAAATGTATCTCTGAACCATCAATTTCATCCCACAATCAGTTTCAACCTGTAACAACTCAATCATCATATATCACATATGGTATTAGTGAGATTACTCACCTGTAGGCTTGCTACTACTAGCGTTATCGTTCCTTGCCTTGAAATAAAGTTCGTATGATTTTGTCCCGTACCTATAATTTCATTCATTTTCAAAATGATTATAGGTTAATACCCATTTCAGTTAACTCTAATACACTAGAGTTCAATACAATATCGTTAAAAATAATGCCTAGTTAATAAACTTTCCGTTTACTAACTTTATATGAATTTTACTATTCACCGAGGCATTCGGATCGGTCTACAGTGCCCCCGAGGGGTCGGAAACTCAATCTAAAAATTTTCCCAAACTTTTCAGACCATAATAAGCCTACGGTTCAAATTTGAGCTTAATCGGACAAGCCAAGCAAAAGATAGCATTTCAAAGTTTCTGTCCAGGGTCTGCTTGGAGGCGCGCCGCGCCTGGATAGGGGCGCACCGCGCCCAGCGCCTGTGCAGACCTCCTGTCCAGTCGCGAATTGTGCACTGTAGCTTGCTGTTTTGTCCTTTAAGTCCTTAATTTCGTTCTTAATCGTTTGGGGTTTGTTCCTAGGCTAAAACCTTACATTTTAACAAGGTTTTTAACCATCAAAACACCCTCAATCAATCATATGAAGAATTAGGGTTCTTAGTTCTAACAACCCCAAATCTTCAATTTCATCCAAAATAACAACCTACTTCCATTTTCTTGATTTAAGCTCTTACTAGCATGACTCAATGGAAGTATCTAACCATTTAAACACATATTCATAACTGAAATTTACAAATTTCAGTTTCTATAAAACCCATTTAGAACTTCTTCAAGAACTAGACAAAAAGAGCAATCTACTTACCTTAATTGCTTGGAAATCACCCATTCCAACAATTGTTCTTAGTTCTTGCTTCAATTTCATGATCTCCTGCAGAAATCGTATCTCCAAACCTTCTCCCGTTGCTACACAATGTTCAGTTAAAGAGAGAGTCAACTCTCTTCTATTTATACTTCAAATTTTTACATTTTTGGTCCTTAAGTTCATTTTCTTGAACTTTGGCCACAAAATCAAGTTTTATTACAATAAAACTTTCATTTCTTACATTTTTGCCACAACCAACAATATTTTTCATATTTGGTATTTCACATGGTCAAATGACCAAAATACCTTTTTTCGGTAAAACGACCCAAATTCAGTTTTTATAACATTTTAAGTCCAAAACTCAAAATATTATTTCAAACCAAATACTTTTCTGTCCAAAAGACCAATTTACCCTTCCAAGGTAAAATGACCATTTTACCCTTTTTATTATATTTATAAAAAGAGTATCTTGGCGTTACACAAACCCTGTATTCATTTATCCGTTCACAGCGATTTAACTGTTGTAACTTTCACATACGAACTCCGTTTTCGACGTTCTATATATCCACAGGTTCGTATTTACGAATACATCGTTTTATGAATATTATTATTCTCAAAATAATAATTGTATGATTATCGAATTTTTACGCTACAGTAGCTTATTATACGTATTTTCAGCGTTTACTCGATAATTGTTTTGAATTAGCGTACGTAGTATTATAATATCTAATAATACTTCGTAAAATTATGGAAAAATTACTTTTCAACATATGGATTATCGTACGCTTTGTTTGACTACAGTTGACTTTCGTTGACCAAAATTTACAATTGTCACATATTTCTATTGATTTATTAATCATATAATAAATCAATCTTTCTCTCTACTAAACTTTCTACTAAACCTCCAGCTATGAGGGCAACCCAAATGGATTTTGCTACTATTAATTAGGTAAATACTAATTATTAGTCATGCTTATACACCTAATCCAACAAATTTATATTACATAAATTTCATAAAATACAAAATACTTTTTTAATTGACTAAATTACCCTTCCCCAATTAAAATTAGAATGAAATCTATTTATTACGCTCAATAATAAAAACCCTGTGCGTGAGATCATAAGAGACATCTAAAGGATACAGATGGAGGATTTGATATGATGACATACACGAAGGCTATTATCTATGAGCCGTTTCTTGAGTTTAATGGAAATTTTTAGAGCTACATGATTAGGAATCTGAAAACAAAACATTATGATGTTTATGTTTAAAATTGAATGACATTGATTGCATGAAAGGATAAGTAACAAAGAAAGGATGAAAACACCTTAGTAACAATCAACATTCTGCTAAGCAAAAATATAAAGAGGACATAGTAGTGATCGACATTATTGCCCAACCATACTATCACCTGAAAACAAAAAAGAAAACCTCTAATCAACATAATCGTTCATATCTATCTATATCTAAGGAGATTAAATCTGTAATACTCGCTTAGATTTCAGTTTTCCACATTGATATAGAGTTCCAAAACACTATTTGGAGTGGGAACCAATTCGAAGGATTATTGAAACAACAAACCTTGACGAAATCGTATTTGGAGAAACCATTACAAGCGGCAGAGGGAAAAGGGAAGTCGTTAGTAGTTTGATGCTTCTCCGATTCTTCTTCTTCTTCGGGAAGGAATACTCTATTTGAAAAAGATGATAATATGTTGAAAAATCAGAATGTTAATATGTGGTGTGCCAATCGCATTCCAGGTAACTTCAACAGCATCGTTCAAAAACAGCGCTTCAAAAAGTGGATTATTTCAGAGATTATATAAAAACTCAGATTACTTCCACGAATCGCATTCCAGATTACGTTTACTAATCAGACCGAATTCCGGTAATACCTTACTTACTCGTTTATGCGGAAATTTAACTGGGATAATAATGTTAGAAATAGTGTCCAATGTCATTAACTGTGGTGATATTTCTAATAATAGCAGGGTACTTTTGGGTTGCCGTCACAACCTAGTAAAAAAGAAACATTGACAGAAAATAAGAAAGAATGATTGGTTTGTTAATTTATGTTAAAATAAGTTAATTAGAAATTAAATTAGTAATTACTTGATAAATTAATTTGGAATTAATTTATAGAAAGTTAATTACATGGATTGGATTGCAATTAATTCAACCTTTAATAAATTAAGACGGTTGTCGTTAAAAAAAAGACAGTCCAGGACAGTTTGTAAGGAGGCTCCTTAAGTTTGAAACCATAGGAGCCTCCAGTATAAATAGAGGCTTAGGGTCAAACCCTAAGCATCCTTTTGGCCTCATTGTATGCCGCCACCTTCATTCCTCCCTTCCCCTCTCCCTTTGTAGATTTCCGAATACCCTTTTCAAGAGTTTTTGGATCTGGCTTCAAGCCTAGAGGAAGTTCTGTGAGTCTGGTTTTCTGGTGTTATTTTGTATGAATCATTAGAGGGATTCTGGTTTGGATCCTTACATCTAAAAAAAGGTATGCATTTCATAATTCATCTTGTTAGTTGATTCAATTGCTATGAACATATGACCCTAGATTATGAACATGATTATTCTTGTTTTGATAATTTGCTTGTACATTTGACTTGATCTTGTTAAGTCTTCCGCTTCATGAGTGTTTCTGTTATTATGATCAAATCCCAGCAGTGGTATCAAAGACTTTGTTCATAGCATACACTTTAGATCAAAATTGGATTATGAATCTTGTATGCTTACTGCTATTTTCGAAAAATATAGGTTTATGTTAGATTGATTCCTGAAATTGCATGTTATGAATTTTGCATAGTTTAGGAGCTCTGGAACCTTATTTTTGAAAATCCTAAGGATTTAGGAGGGTTCCTTGCGTTTGGCTGCTAGGGCATCCCGACTCTTGCTTGGCTTGCAAGTTTCCATAGTTGCTTAGTTTCCAAGTTTGCCTTATTGCCTAAACTGCAACATGATTAATTTAAGTTACATTTTATTAATTATTAACAAAGTGTTAATTGAATTAAAAGATAAATCTTAATTTTAAATTGTTTAAAATTTACTTATATATATTAGAATTGTATCTATATATATTTATAACTTAAATTAAGTTAAAAACATTGGTCAAACCACGACTTGGCTCACCCATATTAAATATTTTAGAATGTTTGAAGGAGAATTCTTATTAATTCTAATGAGGGTGGTTTTTAAATGTCATTCTTTGCCTACCACCCTCACCGCCTGCTACATTTTATCGAATGGAGTTACCGAAAAGGTTTGATAGGGCAATGTTTCAAGTTAAAAAGTATTAACTTAAAAGTTTTAAAAGAAAAGACTCGTTTTAATTAAAATAAATGTGAGTCATATGCTACCTATGAAAAACGTACATTTTCTTTATGATCTATTGGCGGAGCTATGTGGTTAACCGGCACGTTACTCTAGATTATAGCTGAAGGTGATGTGGCACTTGCTATTCTCAAGTGTATCTGGAGCCGGGGATCACACGGTTTTTGCGTGGTTGATCCACCATCTGATCCACGACGTCCCTGTCATGGGTTGAGATAAGCACAACTGAGATTAGCATGTCATTGATCCTAGTCAATGAATCTCAAAGATCTATGAATTTTATAGAGATTGTAATTGATAAATAGTTTATCTATCTTAATGAATATTATGTTGTGATTACGGCATCCCTCTTCACATCATAAGTAGAAGATTTTGGATCCTAACATTGCTAAATAATATTTCGTTGTTGTTTATAAGCAATAAATCAAACTAACTAAAATTTCATTCTATAGATATGCGAAGCAAGTGTCAACTCTTATTTTCCTTCTTAACTCTTCATTCTCTACCATCACCCATCCCTGAATACTTAAAGAAATACCTCCTTGATATGGACAAGCTTAATGTTCTGAATAACTTGGACTAGCTTCAGACTTGGAGAATATTTCACAAGCTCAAAGGAAAGTTGTATATCATTGAAAAACCCCTTCCTGAACCACCTCTGGATAGCGCTATAAAAGAAGTCAAGGATGATCATGACTATCTTATTGATGAATCTGATGAAGTTCATTGCCTTATGTTGTTGACAATTGACCCTGAGATCTGATGGGATTTCGAGTTTCTTGGTGCACATGACAAAGTTAATCTGCTTGAGGGAATGTTCCAAAAGCAGGTTAGGAAAGAACAAATCAAAGTCATGAAAGAACGTGTAGAGTGCAATCTAGAAGAAGGTAGTAGTGTCAATACTCATATTCTCAAGATTGAGGGATACATTGACAAACTGGGGTATTCTTGTCAGTCGGGAGTTAAGTGCCAAGATTATCCTTAACTCACTGACAAGCTCGCATGATCTATTTGCCCAGATATATAAGACAAGAAATATGGACAAATCTATAATGGAAATGCATTGAATGTTGACAAATTATGAGTGATACATGAGAATGCATGGTTCCTCATGTTGAGAACATTTGTGATGAAGTGCTGACGTATCCGAAGTCCCACTCATGAAGTTCGTTGAATAAGAAAACCCCAAAGTGAATAAACAAGAGAAGACACCGAAGTCTAAAACTCCGAAGTGCTATGCATAGAGGATCCGAAGACTTCACAGCCTGTCATCTGTCTTTTGTGTGCACGTGTATAGTACAATACGTGTTGCATGAATCTACTATCCTATTGGCTAGTACACTGATAGGATATTCTATGTAAAAGTTGTACTATTGGTATCACTGATTCATTATAAATATCAGTGATACCATGCCGTGTTAAGAGTGAGACTACAAGATTAGATTACGAGAATTGTATGTCTACAAAATAGAAAACCCAATTGTAAAACCAAAGTTCTAATCAAACATTCGGCACTTGTTATTCATATCACCTTGTTCATTCAGCTTTGTTGCATCATTATTGTGTGATTGATTGTGTTATTGATTCAACATCAATCTTTGTTCATCTATTCTCTTATTTCAACACCTAACAAGTGGTATCAGAGCGAGTCAGCTCAAAAACGTATTGATAGAGTTCGAATTCGTTTGCTTCAGCTCTAGATCTGAATCGATTCTCAAATCTAGCCTTCTGCAACTGTTGCAAATCTCTACTACCCATTTTTACTGAAAAGATCCAGTTGAAATACATCAAGATGACTGATTCCACAGCAACTTATGCAAATATGCTTAACTATGCAAACCTCATCGGTTCTGCAACAAAGGCCCCTGTTCTAGTAACTTCTTACTATGATTATTGGGCTGGTCGAATGAAGGATTATCCTATTGGACTGGACGAAGATCTATGGAGGTCTGTGACTGAAGGTCCATACACAGACATTGCTGGTCGATTCGTTGTTCCTGACGGAGAAGAAGCCGTTGTCCTTAATGCTGCAGACATGAAGAAGCTTGAAAACGATGAGAGGGCCATGCGTGAACTGAGAAGTGGCTTGGGTCCCGATGTCAGCCACCACATTGCTGATGCGAAATCTGCAAAGGAGATGTGGGACAATCTTGAACTCCGCTTTGGAGGAGATAAAATCCTCCATACTAGCAAAGTTCAAGAAATCCTTGCAGACTTTGGGAACTTTAAGCAAGAAGAAAACGAGTCCTTAGAAGCCTGTTATGAACGTTTGAGCAACATGATTTACACACTAGATAAGTATGGGGAAACAAGAAGCCAACAAGAAATAAATATCAAATTTCTCTACAGTCTTCGCAAGGAGTGGAGGCCAATCATGCTCATGGTCAAATCCTATGAGAATATTGAGAAATACAAGCTGGCTGCTCTATACAATCTATTAAAATCACATGAACCCGATGTGGTGGGTCGAAGAAGTGAAATGGCTAGTTCTGGACCACTAGCTCTCATGTCAAAAGTAGAGGAAGAATCAAGTGATGAAGACATTGCTGCCTACATGGTAGATGATAATGGAGATATTGTTGCTCTCTATGCCGCCAACAATCGTAGATTCAAGAAACCCTTCTTCAAAAACAACATTGGAAAGCCATTTGTGAAAAACTTTAACAAATCAAACTTCAACTCTAAGCCTAAACCTGAAATATTCACTCCAAAGGAGGAGAACTTGAAATTGTCAACCCCGAAGCCATCTGAAAAATCGGCTTCGGAGTCATCCAAAGAAAAGTCCGAAGAGAAGAAGATCTCAGGTGATTCTGGTTATGATTGCAATTATTGTCATGGCAAGAATCATTTTACAAAAGACTGCATGCTTCGGAAGCAAAATGAAAAGAAACAACAAGTGAAGGATGAAGTATATTACGCAAGAAAAATGGAGGAAGTTAGAGTAAGGACCAAAGACTTAGCCTTAATGGCTGCTGATGATCGTCAAGGATCATATCAAGTTTGGTCTTCGGACTCAGATGATGACGAAGTGAGAAAGCCATCTCATAGTGCTTTCATGGCCTATGATGTCGATAAGAGCTTTCTAAAAGACACTTCGGAGAAGTTATATGATGAGGAAATGATGAAGGTTGAAGCAACTGCGGGTCCTGGGTTTGTGACTTCGGAGGGATTGGAAATGACAGATGCTGATACTCCGAAGACTTGGTTTGAAGACTCTTCTGATGATGATGAGGAAGTGTGCTTGATGGCAAATGACACCCGTTTGACAATCCCAGAACAGGTATCAAAACTTCTTTCATATTTTAAAATTCCTATTTCTCATTCTGCTCCAATTATAAATGAAATAACTCGTGATTGCTCTGTTATGCATAAATTACTCATTGATGCTAAAAATAGGGAAGTGCTCACTGAGCAGGAGCTTCTAAGCTTGAGGGGGAGAGTAGAGAGCCTGAAGCTAGCATTAGAAAAATCCAATCTTAGAATCTCCTTGTTAGAAGAAAACAGAGAAAAATTCCTAAACAATCATGATGTAATCTTGAAACAGCGAAACATATTTTGTGAAACAGCCAAACGATTATATGCGCATATTACTAGAATTTATCATTCAGCTGATGTTTGCAATGTCCAACATAGACAACTATTGCCTTTCATTGAGTTTAAATTAATGGAAGTCGATAGTATATCTTATGAATGCGAATCCATAGTATCAGGTTTCGAAGTTACAAATCCATCATATAAACATGACCTAATATCTATAGAAAAACATCTAACTGCTGATAACTTGTTGAAAATATTGCCTCAATAAATTCCCATCCTGAAAAAGGCTGTACCTCAAATCGAAACAAAGGAAAAGGAACTTGTCAATAACATGTCTGAGAAGGATTCTGAAAGTGATTCGGACATGGAGGAGATTGGTTGTTCTTCTTTGATATTGTTAAAGTCATCCTCTATATCCGAATCGACCTCCGAAGACATTTCACAAATGTCTTCGGTGGACAAAGGAAAAACAAAAATGGATTGTGAATCAAGAATTTTTGAAACCAAAGAAACTTCAAATTTCAAACTTCAAATCACAGATGAATCCGACTCTTATGATCAATATCTCAAGGATGATTCAAAAAGGCTAGTCAAAGTGGCATGTATCTATCCTAAGATTTCTTACTTCAAAAACACAATTTTTGTAAAACCCGGTGGATTACCCTCAATTGATAATGAATTGCAAAAACTTCTTGAAAAGGATAACTCCACAGTTACAAATGAAGAGTTTTTCTCATCATCCAAAATGGTCGAGAACGAAATGAATGAGAAAATGGAAGCAACAATAAATATAAGGAAACAAGAGTTATACGGTCACAACGTGTATAATCGTCTTTGTTTTGAAAAATAGAAAATACCCAAAAACATGTCACACTTACTAAATCTCAAGAACGATGATCACATTTACATTAATTAAAACTACAAACAAATTCAAGTTGTGGAAAAACCCACAGTTCCGAAGATGGATGTATTGGAATTAATGGAATCTTGTGAATGTGTACCTTTTTCACACAATCCTGATAATGAAGTTTCAAAATCAAAAGTTTTAACCAACAAAACCTCGACACAAAAACCCCAAATTTTGAAAAGACCACAAATTCTACAAAAACCAAAATCAGTAGTGGTGATTTCAAAACCAACTCAAAAACCCACTGTTGAAGATTCAAAAACCAAGAAAACCTTAAATCTTATGAAAAGAAAAACTCCTTTTGGAGATCTGAAACAAAATGAAGCAATTGCTTCCACTTTTGATACAAAACCGGTTTGTTCAAAAATCTCAGAAGTCAAAAGTCGAAATGAAAAACCAACTTTTACACCAAGGAAACCTAACTTTCCAAATCCAAAATTTCAAAAACCTACAAAGAAAACATTTTCAAAAGGAAACAATCTGATAGATACATTCCACAAATGGCTGGACAACAATTTGGATATGTTCAAGGATAAGGATCTCTCATTAAATGACTTTAAAATGGCATACGAAGAGTATCTTTGTACCTCTACGTTGTGCAGCTCAATTTCAACGAAGTCAAAAACTGAAAAACCAAAACAAAATTGGAAAAGAAATGACTTGAAAGAAAACTTAACTGCAAAAACAAAAACTTCAAAATCTTCAAAATCCTCAAAATCAAAATATTCCATTCAAAAATGGGTTCCGAAGTCTGCCATTTTGTCAGTCACTTCGGAATCATGCTCATCACATGAGGCTTTGGAGAATTTGATTAATTTAAATGCAAATGAAATTTCTGAAGAGGCCGTAGAAAAATGGATTCAAGAATCATTTGCTTACCCTAAGGACCCAAGATTGATTGGGTACCAACTCCTTCTTGATTGATTGCAGGTTATGTTTGATGAGCGGTATGATTCAAAATGGTACATGGATAGTGGCTGCTCAAGACATATGACTGGGAGGAAGGAATATCTCAGGGATTACAGGAATTTGGATGATGCTGGAAATGTTCGCTTTGGTAATAATGAAACATGTCGAATTCGGGGATATGGAAAAATAACAAATGACCAATTCACTATCAGCCGAGTGGCATTTGTTGAAGGATTAAAACATAATCTTGTGAGTATATCTCAATTGGTGGTTGGAACAGGAAACACTGTCACATTCAACAACCAAGGGAGTGTAATCACCAAAGAAGCAACAAATGAAGTCTTACTGAAATCATAAAGGAAGGGATCTATGTTTCCCTTAAATCTAAAGCCAGTGACCGGTGGACAATCCTTATGTCTTCTCTCCAAAGCCAACTCCGATGTCAGCTGGTTACGGCACCGAAGACTCGCCCATCTGAACTTCAAAGACCTGAACAAATTGGTGGCTATGGATTTGGTTCGAGGTATGCCGGCTCACAAATTCGACAATGATTCTCTTTGCTCTGCTTGTGAACATGGCAAGCAGACAAAACAAAGGCATCCTACAGTGATCAACCCGAAAATCACCGAACCCCTTTTTTTTCTATACATAGATTTGTGTGGACCATCTGCAATAGAATCAATAGGAAAGAAGAAGTACATTCTTGTTATTGTTGATGACTATTCAAGGTTTACTTGGGTGTTGTTCCTAAGAAACAAATCTGATGCAGCTGAAGAAATCATCAACTTTATAAAGAAAATGGAATTGATGCTCAACAAGAAAGTCCGAACTGTGCACAGTGACAACGGTTCGGAGTTCAAAAATCAGACCTTGGATGGATTCTTGAAGACAAAGGGAATTAGTCACAACTTCTCTGCACCCTATACTCCTCAACAAAATGGGGTTGTGGAAAGAAGAAATCGCTCTTTGTGTGAAGCAGCCAGAACAATGCTAAACTTCGCAAACTTGCCCATGTACTTCTGGGCTGAAGCAATCTCCACTGCATGCTTTACTCAAAACAGATCCTACATTCACAACGATTTCATATTACACCTTACGAAGTACTCAACCGAAGAAAGCCAAATGTCAAATTTCTTCACATCTTTGGCTGTAAGTGTTTTATCTTAAACATGAAAGATCACTTGACCAAGTTCGATGACAAATCAGAAGAAGGCATCTTCCTTGGTTACTCTCAAGACTCAAAAGCATACAGAGTCATGAACAAGAGAACTCGCAAAATCGAAGAAACCTTTAATCTAAGGTTTGATGACTACTACATCAAGAAGTCTCTGCATCCATTTCCTATGTCTTCAATCTTTCCAAAGCCTACTGTAGATGTTGTTTCAATCACAACATTTGACATAGACTTCTCACTTTTATTTGATCAACCTGTGAGAGCTGTGGACTCCGAAGCTAGGGCACCAGATAACCATGAGTCCGAACTCTCCAAGCTCACAGATGGACTGATGACTCCTCTACAAGCAGCATACAAAGACCATCTTCTGTTGAGGGGGAGCCATCTAACCAGAGTATGGAAAATACAAGTGTTGAGGGGGAGCCATCAAACTGAAGTGCTGGCACTCCAAGTACTGATAGGGAAGCAAACAACAATCTAAAAGGAACCAACACTCCTATCTCTACTCCCCAGTCAATCTCAAATATCATATCCCTGTATCCAACAATCCAGGGGGAGCCAGAGATTGTCACTCCGAATTCAGCCACAACAATCGCTTCGGATAAAGCTACCACTTCCTCAACACCAACAAATGTCCAGAGGGAGCACACATCAATCTCAACTTCACAAATTCACACACCACAAACCAACACAAATTCAAATAATCACTCGCTAATGGGTGATTTTCCTTCCACTTCGGGATATCCCTCAGACATTGAGGACATTGATGCTGAAGGACCTCCTCATTTCGATCCAAACTATCCTCCTTTGGACAAATGGATGAGAAATCATCCTCCATCACTTGTCATCGGTGACGTTCGAGATAAAGTACTGACTCGTGCACAACTTCACCAAAGACAATTAGATCTTAACAAAACTTCTGAGTTGTGCATGTTCAATGTCTTTATTTCTAAGGTAGAACCTAAGAACGTCAAAGATGCATTTGATCACTCAGACTAGATTGAAGCAATGCAGTTGGAATTAGAAGAATTTGAAAGAAACAAAGTTTGGAGGCTAATTCCAAAACCTGCAAATGCCTCAATTGTCGATCTCAAATGGGTGTACCGTAATAAACTAGACATCGAAGGCAATGTAGTTCGGAACAAGGCTAGGATGGTTGTCAAGGGTTATTGTCAATAGGAGGGGATCGATTATGAAGAAACTTTTGCTCCTGTTGCCAGACTCGAATCAGTTCGGATATTTTTAGCTTATGCTGCACACAAAAACTTTGATGTCTATCAAATGGATGTTAAATGTGCTTTTCTGAATGGTGATCTCGAGGAAACCCTTTTTGTTGAACAACCACCTGGCTTTGAAAGTAAAACTCATCCGAATCATTGCTATGTGCTAGACAAAGCAGTCTATGGTTTAAAACAAGCCCCAAGAGCTTGGTATGAGACCTTGACTAAATTTTTGAAAGAATCAAACTTTAAGCAGGGATCAGTGGATCCAACACTTTTTAGAAAGAAAGTTGGATCTCACTTAATGTTAGTCCAAATTTACGTGTATGACATAATCTTTGGATCCACTGACCCTAATTTGTCAAAAGATTTTGAAAAATTAATGAAAAGCAAATTTCAAATGAGTATGATGGGGAAGATTAATTTCTTTCTTGGATTACAAATAAAACAATCCAAGGAGGGGATATTCATCAATCAACTAAAGTATACGAAGAGTTTGCTTGAACGCTTCGGAATGACTAACTGCTCCAAAGCAAAAGTTCCTTTTCCTACAGGTACAAGGTTAAATCCATCATTGGACAAACCGAAGACAGACATACAGCAATACCGAAGCATGATTGGATCATTGCTGTATCTTACAGCCAGTCATCCTGACATCATGTTTGCAGTTTGCAATTGTGCAAGATATCAAGCTGACCCAAGGGAACCTCACTTGGCTGCGGTTAAGACAATATTCCGATATCTTCATGGAACTACTGCTTATGGTCTGTGGTATCCAGCAAACTCTGGTTTCTACATACAAGCTTACTCAGATTCCGATCTTGGTGGATGCTCTATTGATCGCAAGAGCACTTCGGGGGGTTGTCAATTCTTAGATGGAAAACTTATCAACTGGCAATCCAAGAAGCAAACTTGTGTCTCTATTTCCACCGCAGAAGCTGAATATGTAGCAGCTGCAACGTGTACTTCGCAGATCATTTGGATTCAAAGTCAATTGAAAGACTACACCATTAATATGAGAAAAATTCCTTTGTTCTGTGACTCTCAAAGTGCAATTCGTATATGCCACAATCCAGTTCAACATTCCAAGACGAAGCATATAGCTCTTCGCTACCACTTCATCAAAAGTCATGTTGAGGAGGGGAATATTGAGGTGCACTTTGTTCACACTATGGAACAATTGGCAGATATCTTCACAAAGGCTCTAAATGAAGAAGCATTCACAAAAATCGTTCGTGGACTTCAATAAATTCCAGATTTGCTCACTCTTACTCTTTTCTGCAAATTTGAAAATATCACTTGCTAGTTTGAAAATTTACAAAAACACTAAACTCCGCAGACCCCCGAAGTCAATTTTGGCTTCGGAGCTCATTGGAGAAAAATTAGCAAAAACACTTGCTACTTCACTTCGGAAGTCTGCGGAACAAACTTCTCTTCACAATAAACTCTCCAAATTTGAAAATCACTTAAACATTGGTTGACTTCATGTTTCAAGGATAAAAATAAAGAGTTGTTTAAGTCAAAGGAAATTCAAAAACAAGAAAATTCATACCAAACGAAAAGAAAATTCTGTTGCACTATGACAAAGTCTAACTTTTCTCTCATGAATTAACCAAGTAAAGGACAAAAATTTGATTTTAGATTCTGAAAATCATACCTTATTGCACTAAAAGGTATTTGGGAATCGACTTGAAACATTGGTAAGAAAACAGACTTCGAAGTGAGGTCAAGGCTATTTTACAATTTGAAGCCTTGTTTGATTCCAATAACCTTAACATAATGTCTATTTCTAACCATCCTTCGAAACTTTACTCGCTTCAACTTCAAACTAATCATGTAGCCTCAACACTACACAGGATAATTCAAGTGCTCCGAAGTTTTCCTCAAAAATAGTACCAACATTGTTTGATAAGTAAATTTACATCTATTTTCATTAATGGTACAAAATTGAACTATATGAAGATTTTCACTCACAAGGATTGTTTAATACAAAAACAAAAAGCACCAAGGAAAGAAACCAAATGGTGATGTTCTATGTCCTCGGATAAGGAAATTCATAATAGAAAACAAGAAAGAAAAATAGATAACCAATTGTCAAAAGAAACAAAGACAAACAAAAACCAAAAAGATAACCAAGGGAATGCAAAAGAAAAATCAGCATTCAAAGGCTTATTCTTCTGCTTTAAATAACGATACAAGGAGCTCCTATAACATAGTCGAGTACCTTGTAGAAGAATATGAACATTTCAAGTAGTCTATCTTAAATGATAAAGTGGGAGTGGTGTACGAAGCTCAAAGGCTTGTCATCAGAGCTTAGTATCCAAACACTTCAACTGATGAAAAGGAATAAAATTTTCAAATGAATCTTCAAAACAATCTAATCCAACTTTCAGAAACACTTCTGATGCTCAATACATGAATGAAAACTTCTTTAAATTTCAAATGCAAAGGATGTTATGTTTATTATATTTGAAAATTTTGAAGCACATAAGCACAACTCAAAACATGTTTCCTAATGCGAAATCAAGTTAGTGATGGGGTGATTAGACTTATACATCCATGACCGATATTGAATCAAACAAACTTCCAAATGAAAAATGGACTTCCAACATGATTCGAATGATTCTGAACATTAACTCGTTAAATCATCTTTTCATAATATTCATGGAAGTTAAGGTTAAACGACATATTGCATCAGTCAAAAGTAAAATCAAATACTCATAGAAAAACAAAGAGAAAAACATATGGACTTCGGTACATTGATGAACACTCTGCAATCACATGTCAATCACGGAAGTGAAAGAACACTCTTCAGAGTCAAACATAACTTTATGCTCCGAAGCGTACCCTCAACGGTCATAATTTTTCATAACTGCGAAGTCAATTAAATGTTCAAATGATTTCCACATTTATGATAAATCACAGAGACAAACATTCTTTGAATTATAACCGTTTGTTTACAGCTGTCAATGAGAATTAAATGGAAAACATTAACCATAATGACTTCTCAAAAAGTAGCAGTTCAAATTTTGAATCATTGCAACTGACAGCCGTATATTTCTCCTTTTTGCAGAGATAGTGGGACGAGCAGGTGCTGAGGTGTCCATTTTCTACATGACCATTTCAATCGTGCATTAAATGACCTAGGGACCACGAATACTATATAAACTTCTCACCTCTTCCATTGCACTCTTTACGCAAACACAACTCCCATTTCTCTCTGCAAACTTACTCTCGAAGAAATCCACAAACGCTTCATCCTCTTCATCTTCTTCATCTCATCATCAATGGCGGCTGAAGCATCATCGCAAACCATTAAAGCCATGTCTGTTCCAAATCTCAAGAGTCAATCATCAAACCTGGTGCTACGAAACGATCTGTCTCTTTACCCTAAACCAATCGATGCATTGGTGGAATGCATGAAAAGGTATGTACTAGGTTATGTCTTAACCTGTACTCCTTCAGTTCCTGCGACTCTGGTTCACAGGGCTCACTACACATCCAATGCCCTGTTTGACTCCAACAACCAGGTCAAATCTGTGTTCTATGAGGCTCTTGATGCCAAGGGCAAAACAAAGAAAGTGCAATTAACCAAGGAGAAGTTTGCTGAAGCTCTCCGACTTCCAATCTACAACTCAAAGGAAATGGTGGTCCCATCTGCTGACCAACTGGTTAGTATGTTCAACGAAATGGGGTATGAACCCTAGCTTGAAAGAATAAGCACCTTCAAGAAAAACCAACTCCCTAACCTCTGGAGATACTTCTTCAGTATCTTCTTGAGATGTCTCTCTGGAAGAACCTCAGGCCTTGATTCTGCGAGTGTTACATTCCAAGGTCTCCTCTATGGAATTTACTACGATGTCAAGCTGGACTTCGCAACAATTCTGTGGACCGATTTCTGCTCCCATATCAATCACAGTATGAAGGGGACAGAAATTGTTAATGCAAGATTTTGGGCAATCGTTGTTCATGCCCACTACCAGCAGATAGGATATGTTCCCGATCCCTCTCTTGGAGAGATGAAGTTCACTCCCATTGCAATTCCTATTCTAGACGATAAACCTGCTGACTTCTGTGCTCAAATTCCAAATGTCATGCTCTCCAAAGTTCCCCTGGAATGCAATGAGGTAAACTCCTATCGCAACACTTTGGTAATTCCTTACCTAACTCGCGATATGAGTCAGGTTGCACCTGTAAGAGAGCTTCCAAAAGGAAAAGGGAAGAGGAAAATGGCTGGTGGACCCAGTGGTCCTAAGAAAGAAGAGAAGAAAAGAAAGACTTCGGTAAAAACAACACCGAAGAGGAAACAGCCGAAGAGGCAAAGGAAAATAATGGCTGTGGATGAGTCTTCGGACTCAGAAAGGACTCCATCCACAGTCCATGAAGAAGAACAAGAAGAAGAACAATTTGCTGATCAACCTCCTTCACCTACATCAACAACTAGACCAACCTCTCCAGTACAAACTACCATTCCTCCATCTCCACCTAAAACAACCAGACCACCCACACCTACACATACTATACCTCCTCCTCCACCACCTCCCACAACAGCTCAACAAACTACCACCATTCACACTACTACATCTGATATACCACCACCACCAACAACTGCTCCTCTAACCTCCGAAGTACCTATATCTGGTATTGATTTTTCATTACCAGAGTTTCACTTACCCCCATCACCCTCAAGACAAAGCCCCACTTCGGCTGCTTTCTTTGAAGCCTTTCATTTGGCTCCCTTGAATGTTGAAGGAGTGTCAGATGAAGATTTTCCAGATGAAGGATTTGTACTAATGAAACAGTACAAAGTCCTTAACTCCAAGCTTGACACTCTCATTCAAGCTCAAACTGGCTTTGATCCCACCAAACCCTCCTTGGGTGACATCACCGAAGAGATTGAATCTCTGGAGTTCTCCTTGTCCAAAGAATTCAAGGACTCTATACAAAAGCTCGAACAAAAGCTCATGGAGCAACAAAGTAATATCCAATCCTCCTTCGAAAAGAAGTTGGAATCCGCTGTCACCTCCATCAACAAGAAATTTGATGCCCTTGCTGAGAAGACGGAAAAATCAAACTCCGAAGTCATAAAATCCTAGCAAGGACTTCGGAGTGAATCCCAGCAAAGTACCAAGCTTGAAAAACAGCTTGATGAGGCTAGAGCAAAAATCGAAGAGCTCACAGCCGCCCAAACCACTTCGGATATCACTAAGTTTACAGAGGAACTACAACGAACGAATGCAGCTCTCACACAAGACTTGATTGCAAAGTTGAGAGTTACACTTCAACCTCTGATAAACTTTTCTGATAGGTTGTCTAGGCCACAGGGCAGGGCTAGACAGATCTCTGCAGCCACAGCAGGTCCTTCAACCTCAACCATTACAGCCACTACCATGGGTGCTAGTGGATCGGCTGGAGCTGGAAGCTCAACAGACCGATCACTAGAAAACATAATTGCCCCACACATGGAGGAAATATACAAGGCCAGGCGAGCAGATTACAATCTAATGATCAAAATAAACGAATTTTCTCGTGATAATGGTGAGTGGACTGTTGAGGCAATCAAACAATTTGGATTCCAAAATCCAAATGTACTTAACAGACTTCCTCTTCGGAGTTTTGCAACTATTGACTCCGAAGACACCCAGCTTGACATTCCATTTAATCCGAAGACTTTCGCTTTTCTTCAATTCGTCTCTTCGGTACTCGAGGATCAGAAAGGAAGTTTTTGGACCAACAAAATCAATTTCCATGCCAAATACATTCAACGACAGAGTTATGTTTGGAGCTTGAACAAGATAAAGAAAATTCTTTCGATCAAAGAAGCTGAAGTGTACATGGGCTTCAGGAATAATGAATTTCTTGTTCTTAGGGGGGCAGATGAAGTTGAATCTAGGTTCTCAATTGCAGACTTCCCAATCATGAATCCTATGGACTTCATCCAGATTCTTGATCTTTTGCGAAGCGGTGAGGCTGATCATGCTGCAATGTCTACCCTCGCCATCAAAAACCACATCCTGGGCTTCCTTAACAATTATATTCTCAGGTTTGCAAAACACGACTTGGATTTATGTTCCTACTACAGACAACCTTTGAACACTCCTCCTATTGTAGTTCGAAACATAGCCAGATTCAAGAATGGAGAAATTTTAGACGAACCATATGGCGTAGTTTTCAAAGGACTTCGAAATGAAACCGAAGTCACAATCAAGTTCTTTGAAATAGACTACATTGGCCTCCATCCCTCCTCCTTTATCTCTAGGATGATCTCTCATGTGAATGCCTGTCATACAAATTCCATCGAGAAAAAGAAGAAGTTCATGGATCATATGAACTGGTATCTAGCAATAAGAAAAACCTTGAAGAGGGCATACAAGAGAAACTTTCGTGTATAGGCTTCGGATGCACTTCACACAAAGGGGGAGATTGTTGAGAACATTTGTGATGAAGTGCTGACGTATCCGAAGTCCCACTCATGAAGTTCGTTGAATAAGAAAACCCCGAAGTGAATAAACAAGAGAAGACACCAAAGTCTAAAGACTCTGAAGTGCTATGCACAGAGGATCCGAAGACTTCACAGCTTGTCATCTGTCTTTTGTGTGCACGCGTATAGTACAATACGTGTTGCATGAATCTACTATCCTATTGGCTAGTACACTGATAGGATATTCTATGTAAAAGTTGTAGTATTGGTATCACTGATTCAATATAAATATCAGTGATACCATGCCGTGTCAAGAGTGAGACTAAAAGATTAGATTACGAGAATTGTATGTTTACAAAATAGAAAACCCAATTGTAAAACCAAAGTTCTAATCAAACATTCGAAACTTGTTATTCATATCACCTTGTTCATTCAGCTTTGTTGCATCATTATTGTGTGATTGATTGTGTTATTGATTCAACATCAATCTTTGTTCATTTATTCTCTTATTTCAACACCTAACACCTCCAGTTCCACTACTCCCGAGATGGCTACTGAGGAGAGAGATACCAAGAAGAAAAGGGCTAGGGCAACCGGTAGGCCAATTCTGAGATGTCTCAAGCTAGGAATTCTTAGGATGGGATATGTTTCAACCAAAGACAAAAAGATTGGAATATACTCAACGGCCAAAAGGTTTGACAACTTAGGTATATCTAAAAACTCCCTAATATATCAACTTATTATTGTTAATTCCTTGATACGGGATGTGTTACTCACATTTGCGTTGTATGCAGAAACTAAGTGGAATGCAGGAAGCTAGAGCATAGGAGTTTAACTTGATCATGAAAGACAGAAGCACTGCTGCTGTTACAAGGATCAAGGATTGCAAGCTCATGATATTTGGTGGTATTTAGTTAGATTTTAGATTTTGTTACTCGCTAGAAATGGCATATGACATTGTTTTCGTATTATGGATTGTTAAGGATGTCTGTTTCATTTTAATGAAAATAGTGGTATTTTTATTTTATAAAGCATGATTGTTTGACTTAAAATTTTATCCTTACAATGGCTTGTATATGAATGTGTTGGTTGCATAAGTAGTAGTAATATAATCTTGAATGTCGATGCATCCAAAAATGTGTTAGATATAAGTTGTTCTTGTGGGATTGTCAAATTGGATTTGAACAAGAAATTGCGTCGCTAAAATCCAAGTGGACAGGATCTTGGAATCATTTGACTTAGAGTCATATGATGTATGCAAATCTTGGTTAAAAGAAAAGATGACAAAGTCATTGTTCACATAAGATGTGAAAGAAGCAAGGATCTGTTGGGCCATATCCACACAGATGTTTGTGGACTGTCCAGATTTGCCACTAGACACAATAAGTGATACTTAATTGCATTTGATAATCATTTTAGTAAATATAACTTTGTAACAACATCGAATATCCTTGGTTTGGGAAAAATGTCTTCAATTGGTTTTATGTATATATAAAACTACATGTTGCTTTACACGAAATATAATTAAAGAATTACTTATAAACTTTGGTTTACGATAACAAACTACATTTTATCAAGATACAAATAAGTATGGTTTTACTTTTACAGAAAAGTTTTATGGATTTCAAACTATATTTATATTAAAGAAAATACTGTTTTTCTTGTTACAAACGCTATCGGTTTTTACAAAATAAATACTGAGTTTCTCACTACAAAATCTTATGAACTCACCAACATAATGTTGAAACTTGTAAAACTACTTGTATTATCAGGTAACAATTAGTCAGATACGACTACCCTTTTTGGGATGGACGCGAAGATGTCACTTTTGTTCAATTTTGTTGTCATACTATAATTGGGTTGAAACAATAACATTTTGAACATGTAACTTTCCAATTATAATGTATGATGGTTGGTTATCTACTTATGTTTCAATGTATGTAATGCTTGTGATATGGCGATCCGTTCCACCATTAGACGATTCCGCCTTTGTGGTTTGGGGGTGTGACAAATAGGTATCAGAGCAATTGTCTATAGTGAACTAAGTATATTCTTCCATGTAAGAAATACAACTATAGATACGGGGACTAATACCTCTGGCTAAGTATTATATATTACAATTATACTTTTGGAATATAATAATAATTATATAAAAGTATACTCATACAAGCATAGACGGTATCATAATAAATCGACCTAAGAACATTAAAGTCTAAGTTGGGCACTATGATTAGACTTAGTATAATATGTTATCAAATCATGGGAAGACGTAGTCTGATCAACTACGTTTCACTAGGGTTTGATCGACATATAACTAAGTGTGAGCATAATGGGCAACGAAGTAAAACTCAAGAGCTCTACAACACTTAGTAACCGCATCAATGTTTAACATAAATACGTTAAATAGTATTAGTTATTATTAAGAGCCACTATTGACAATTCTAAGTCGACACTAATATTAATATTATCTCAATACCTCTTTATCGTCTGAGTACTAGAGTTATGACTAGGAGAAGGGTAACAATAGGAGCTTCACGTTAGGGGACTGTTAGGATTCTAGTTGTGATGATATTTTGATATCCGAAGTACATGCGTTCCTATCCGAAGGTTTTGGTGTATGCGAAGTGATGAGCTGATGTGAAGTGGGTGATAGTACAAAGTCTCCATGCTTATCGGAAGACTGTTTTGATTATACTTATCTTTTGTAATAGATAATGACTAGGGTTTTATGCTTATCTGTAACTAATTGGATTAAGTGTTTATCCAATTAGATCTTAGTATATAAACACCTTTAGCCCTAGTTGTTTAGAACGTAACTTTTACAGTCGCATATTCATTGTAACGATCCTTATAGTTGCTCGTCGTTAAAAAGACTTGGAGCACTATCCTTTTACATTGAATACAAATCATTCGACTGATTTATTACTCAATTACTTTTGTTCTCGTTGTTTGTCTTGTTCTTAATTTGATCTTACAAGTGGTATTAGAGCAGGTTGTTTGCTGATCTGATATTAAGATTAAATATACCTTCTTTGATTCGTGGGTTCAAATTGTTCTTGAATCCACCCTTCCGTGTTTCAGAGTTTTAATCTTGATAACTTTCTAGCAACGATCTAATCTTTCAATGGCCTACAACGCGAACAACGTTATGATGAATTACACTGCATTACTTGGTTCCAGCAACAAGGCACCTATGCTGATTCCTGAACATTACGATCAATGGGCTGATCGTATGGAGGATCACCTGTCTGGTATCGATGAAGATCTATTAAGATCATTGAAGGAAGGTCCTTTTACTGCTAATGTTCAGACCAGATTTGCTGCAAAATCTGGTGAAGCCACTACTCCTCCAGTCGATACAGAAGCCGTTATTGCTGCAAACAAGAAGAAGATCGAGAATGACAAAAGATGCATGCAAGAATTGAAAAGTGGACTGCCTCCTGTTGCCTTCAATCTGATTCGAAGGTCAAAATCAGCTAAAGAGATTTGGGACAGACTGAAAATGCGATACGAAGGTAACGATGTCATGAAGAAGAGCATCTTCAACAACATACTGGCTGATTTCAGCAACTTGAAACAACTGGACAATGAGAAGATTGATCAGACGTTTGAGAGATTTACTGATGTGGTCTACGAACTGGAGAAGTATGGAATCTCCAAGACTTCGCATGAAACCAACTTTCGATTCATGCAATGTCTCCGAAGGGAATGGAAACAAATCACCATGATGGTAAGAGCTCATGAGAAGGTAAACTCCTACTCGCTCGAAGAACTCTACAATCTACTCAAATCATACGAGTATGATATTCTAGATGAAGCTGGTGATCCACCCAATGCTGGGACTCTTGCCTTTGTCTTAAAGACTGAATCCGATGATGTCACTGATGCTGATGATGAAGGTGATGAAGATGAAGAAAGTGATACGAAGGCACTGTACTCTAGTAACAACAGAAACTTTCAGAAAAGACCACCGAACAAACCCAACATCAAAAGAAATTTCAACAATGCAAAACAACCAACTAAAACTACTGATTATTCTAAACCGAAGTCTGATGCAACTCCTCAACCTGAAAAGAAGTTATTGGGTGATTCTGGATACGATTGTAACTATTGTTTTGGGAAGAATCATCTGGCCAAAGACTGCATGCTGAAGAAAGCAAATGAGAAGAAGGAACGAGTAAAAGACGAAGCATACTATACAAAGAAACTGGAAGAGGTTCGTGCGAAGACTCAGAGTCTGTCACTTGTTGCTCCTAATAGTGGTGATGGTACATACCAGATCTGGTCATCTGGTTCGGATGAAGATGAAATCTGAAGGCGTACTCATGGAGCAATGTTTGCTGCACATACTAGCCATGGCATATGGTCCGAAGGGGAGAGTTCGGATGAAGAAGAGGAAAGAAAAATCACTGGTGTCTGTCTGATGGCACAAGGAACAAACTCTTCATCTAATGCTCGCCTTACCATTCCAGAACAGGTATCTCTTTTACTTCAAAACTTTAACGTTGCAGAAGAACTTTTTATTAATGACCTCAATGAAATTACTTCTGACTGTCTGCATATGAATCAACTACTTGTTTCAGCAAATAGTGATGCGTGTCAGGAAAAGGATGAAGTAACTTCGCTCAGGGTCAAGTTAGAAGGAATGCGTGGGGCACTAGAGAAAAGTCAACTTAGAATAGATATTTTAGAAGAAAGTAGGGAACAGTACATGAAAAACAATGAATTGTTACTAAAACAAAGAAATATTTTTTGTGAAACTGCTTAAAGATTGTGCGCGTATATTACCCGTATTTATCACTCATCTGATATTTCTTTAAATCATCACAAAAAATTATTACCTTTTATTGAGTTTAAGTTACAAGAAGTTGATTCTATTTCATACGAATGTGAATCCATTGTTTCATCAATTGAAATCCCAAACCCAACTTATGCTGATGGTATTGTTCCATTCGAATTTTTTTTCAGCCCTAATGATCTATTAAAAGTAATGGATAAGTCTCTACCCACAATTCCTCTAGCAACTAAATGTGAATCTGTGAATGTTATTGTTGATACTTCTAAACATGATTCTGATTCTGATTTTGATATTGAAGAAATAGACTGTAGTGACTTATCACATCTAAAAACCTCATCAGTCTGTTCTTCAAAATATGAATCCAAAGAATGTACCAATACTCTTCAAGTAAATAGTCCTAAGGTTACACAGGTCTCTTCGGATGACAATTCCAAAACTTTTCAAATTCTAAGTACTTCGAAAAACTACTCAGAATACGTAAACAATAAATCCAAAAGACTTGTCGAACAAGCTTGTACGTATCCAAAAGTTGCAAACTTTAAAAATACAGTTTTTATAAAAAAGGGTGTAAATCTTGAAGATAACTGTGAACTTCTTTCAATTATAAAAGATGACAATACCAATATAGCAGCCGAATGTTTTTTCTCATCTGATAAAATGCTTGAAAACACTTTGAATGCGGAAATGGAATTTAAAATCAATAAACGAAAACAAGAAATGCATCAGATGAAAAACACCTTCGGACGTTGCCACAATCGAAAATTTTCAAACAACAAAAGTTTTTCAAACAATCAAAGTTTTTCAAACAATCGAAATTTCTCATACAATAGAAATTTTCAGAATAATCAAACTTCTTCAAATACTAAAAACTTCGCAACATATAGAAATCAACCAAAGACTCAATCTTCTGTTGAAAAGCAATTTTATGATAATAGACGAAGGAAGAACTATCTGATTCCCAAAACAAAAAGAAAGCTTTTCAACATCAACAAAAGTCCTTAACTGTTAAAAAGTCTTCAACAAAACCACAGAATATCTCTTTTGAACCAGCGAAACCTATTTGTTCAAACAATAAGTACGAAAAAGCAACTAAGAAAACCTTCACTAAGGGAAGCAATATTGTTGATACGTTTCAAGTTTGGCTTGATAAAAACATGGATTTGTTTAAAGATAAAAGTTTAACAATTCAGGATTTTAAACTTGCTTATGAGGAGTTTTTATGCGAATCTACTCGATGTAGCACTTCTTCTGGGAAATCTTCACTTTCAAACAGGAAATGGGTTCCTATGAAACCAAATCCACTTTCACCATTGAGTCCTATAGAGCAAAAACAAAAGAAAATTTTGAAATGGGTTCCAAAACTTACTAAAAATCAAATAATTGAACACTCCATCGAGTCAAATATTGCTTCTACTTCTTTCACCAAAAAGGATGATATGATTGCTTCATGGATCTATGATCCGAATACTTACCCTCAAGGACCCAAGCCATGTTGGGTACCTAAACTCTATCTCTAAATTGCAGGTAATGATCGATGAGCAGTATAATAAGGAATGGTATATTGACAGTGGTTGCTCACGACACATGACGGGGAGGATAGAGTACTTAAGGGATTTTAGAAGTTTAGAGGATGGAGGAGATGTAAAGTTTGGAAACAACGAAACTTGTCCCATAAAAGGATATGGGAAAATTACAAATGGAAAATTTACTATAAATCGTATTGGCTATGTAGAAGGATTAAAGCACAACTTAGTTAGTGTCTCTCAACTAGTTGTAGGGACTGGTTTAAAAGTCTCATTCGATGAAGCAGGAAGTGTCATCAAGAAGAAAAAGACCAAGGAAGTCTTACTAAAATCTTCAAGGAAGGGTGAAATGTATCCACTGGATATGAAGCCAATTGTTGGAACACCTTCTATTTGTTTACTCTAAAAAGCTCCTTCGGATCTAAGCTGGTTATGGCATCGTAGGCTATCTCATCTGAACTTCAAGAATATCAACAAACTAGTTGCTCTTGACCTTGTCCGAGGTATGCCTACACTAAAGTTTGAGAATGACACGTTTTGTGCTGTCTACGAACATGGGAAACAATAACGTCATGCTCATCCAATAACCATAGACTCCAAGATCACTGAACCTCTTGAATTACTGCATATTGATCTTTGTGGTCCCTCAACGGTTGAATCTCTTGGAGGGAAGAAATACATATTAGTTATCGTGGATGACTTCTCACGATTCACATGGGTAATCTTTTTACGACAAAAGTCAGGCACACCTGCAGAACTCATAGCTTTCATCAAGCAGATTGAGCTTCATTTAAAGAAACCAGTACTAGCTATCCGAAGTGACAATGGCACTGAGTTGAAAAACCAAACTATTGACTCATATTTGAAGGAAAAGGGCATTACTCATAATTTTTCTGCCCCTTATACTCCACAACAAAACGGAGTAGTCGAGCGAAGAAACAGATCATTATGCGAAGCAGCAAGGACCATGCTTGACTATGCGAATCTTCCAATGTATTTCTGGGCCGAAGCTGTGGCAACTGCATGCTTCACTCAAAATCGCCCCTACATTCATAGACGCTTCAACATCACTCCATACGAAGTCATCAATAAAAGGAAACCAAATGTCAAATACTTCCATGCATTCGGTTGCCGATGTTTCATCATGAAACTCAAACCTAGTACTACGAAGTTTGCTTCCAAATCCGATGTGTTGGAAATCATGTTTCATGTTAGGAGTTTCAAAAACTAGGAGTTGCAACGGAAGCAAGAATCATGAACACGAATTTCTCTTCAAAAGGATCATGCTACATGCATGTAGAGATAAAATGAAGAACAAGCATAGATAGAGTTCAAGATCATACCCTTTCTATTGTTCTTGGTTTGGACGATTTTGATGAGGCTAGGAATCAAGTTAGAATCCCTCTATAGCTTAGTCCACCACAAGCTTGAACACCTTTGATGCTAGTCTTGTTAACTTGCAATAAGAACACCTTTTCTCCTTGATGACAAAATCGGATTTTGCATGCAACTTGGAGGAGTTTTTCTTTTGTTCTTGGCTGATTTGATACAAGTGTGAAAGTGTAGAAAAACCTCTCTAAAGGTTCGGCCAAAAGAGGAAGAACAAGATGGAATTATGGAGAGCTTTCCTTTTAAAATATGAAGTTGGTGGTTCCCATGGTCAACATAGAGAACACCAATATTCCTCTTGTCTTTTGAGACTTTCAAAGACATGCTTTTTGAAGCATGTGGCCGATGACATGGTTAGAGAAAGGAGATTCCATGCACTTTATTATTTATAAAAAACTCATAACTTAAGTTTATAAATAATAAATCTTCACAATCTTTGTTTAATGAAATAACATTTAAATCATTTATCATGTATATAAACCCCTTTTAAACATGCATTATTTATGATGTAAATATGTATATATATATATATATATATATATATATATATATATATATATATATATATATATATATATACAATGTGCATATTTTATTTAATTTACCAATTAAATTAAATAAAGGGTTTATTTATTATTCAATCAAATCATTTAACAACTTAAACAACTTAATTGTTATACATGATTAATTCATCACTTATGAATTATAAATCAACCTTTAATTTTGTAGTTATTATTATTTACCTCAAATAATAATAACTTACAAGATTAAATTGCAAGTTCATTATCATTTAATAGTAAATCTAATTTAGCACAATAAATGATCAATTTGGTGTCATACTTGTAATTGGTGTGACCCTATAGGATCATGTGTCATTAGTAATATCATTTTATGATCATCCTTGGGCATATAGAACTAACAATCTCCCACTTGCACAAGGTTGCATCATAGAATGATACCGACAGTGATGAACGTCTAGCAACATTTCACTGCCCCCAATAATACATGACATAATGCCATTCAACAACATCCAATTCTTCAAAAGTACAAGGCTCTAATTGATGTACAAGGTTATCTATCAATTATCCCTTTGTTACAGACATCTTGTTGAACATGAGACATGGATCTTAATCATTCTCATTTTATGTCCAACTTTGAATCAGGCGCTTTAGATGTCTAACTCTCAACACATAAGAGGAACAAATCCCGTCTTGACTACATACGCCCCTTATGTAGTTTGTACTATAGTTGAGTATGGTCTGTATGGTTGTCTATATTTCAAGAACAACGGTGAACCATATCAAAGGACAACACTCTCTACACTTGAGTCCCAAATATGTATATCAGGTCTAAGGATACAATGATAATACCTTTGTTCAAGAATCACTTATGATAATGATCCATGAAGTGATCTTGAAAACGGGTCAAGTCCAATACTTGTTCACTGACAAGTACCTATGAATTTGGTTGCAACCTTTTGCTACTTTTACCCATAAAAGTCAACCAATTCAATTCATATTGGTCTTACTTCATAATTGCTCCCACAACTATGATCGACTATGGACATTTAGAATAAATAGATTATTCAAGGATTAAACATGCTAATATTAAAACACATAATTATGAATGAAACATCACGTCACATATATTACATAATTATTGTTGTTTACATTGTTTCATATTCATAAAACACTAAACACAAATCAAATCCATTCATTAGAAAAACGAAGTCCTATACCCTTAGCGTGACTTTCATGCTTAGCCTGGGGTAAAGGCTTCGTGAATGGGTCTGCCAAGTTCTGATCTGTATGAACCTTGTGAATACTTATTTCACCATTCTTAACTTTATGTCTTATGTAGTTATACCTTCGGTGAATATGTTTGGTCTTTTGATGCGATCTAGGTTCCTTTGCTTGAGCTATAGCACCTAGATTATCACAGAAGATTTCTATAGGGTCCCGAATGGAAGGAACAACCCCTAGATCTTCAATGAACTTTCTCATCCAAATAAAAGTATGTCATCTACATACAATACTAGGAATATGACTATGCTCCCACTAGCTTTCTTGTAAACACAGGAGTCATCCTCATTTTTGATGAATCCAAAATTTGTAATCTTTTCATCAAAGCGGATGTTCCATGTTCGAGACGCTTGCTTCAATCCATAGATAGATCTTTTAAGCTTGCACACTTTGCTTGGATGCTTGGGATCGACAAAACCTTCAGGTTGATCCATATAAACATCTTCCAATAAGTGTCCATTAAGGAAAGCGGTCTTGACATCCATTTGCCATATCTCATAATCATAGTATGCGGCTATGGCAAAAAGTATCCTAATTGACTTGATCATTGCCACCGTGAAAAGGTCTCATCATAGTCTATACCATGAGTTTGTGAGTATCCTTTAGCGACAAGTCTAGCCTTAAAAGTGTGAACATTTCCATCCACGTCGGTTTTCTTCTTGAAAACCCATTTGTTCCCAACAGTCTTACAATTGGTGGGAAGATTAACCAAGTCCCATACTTGGTTATCGTGTATGGATTGCATCTCTGTGTTCATGGCTTCAACCCATTTATCAGATTCAGGATCTGACATTGCACTCTGGTAGTTGATGGGTTCATCAGAATCTATCGTATAACATTCCTCTTCCATAATAAGGTAACCATACCTTTCAGGTTCAAATCGAACCCTACCAGATCTGCGAACATCTTGTGTTACAATTTGTTCCTGATCAACTGTTTGTTCAGGTTCAACAATTTCTTGTTGAATGCTAGATCCAATTTCTTGTGTATCAGGCTGTGGTTCTTGAAGTTCTTCAAGTTCCACAAACCTCCCACTAGCCTCTTCCGTCAGAAACTTGTTTTCTAGGAATTCATCTTTTCGAGAAATAAATATCTTATTCTCTATGGGATTGTAGAAGTAGTACCCAAGACAATCTTTCGGATACCCTAAAAAGATACACTTGATTGAACGGGGTTCTAGTTTGTTTGAAGTTCTTGTTTAACATAAGCTTCACAACCCCATACTTTGAGATAGGATAAAGATGGAACCCTTCCATGCCATATCTCATAAGGCGTTTTATCTGCCTTCTTGGTAGGTGCCATGTTTAGGAGATGAGCAGCTGTTTGTAATGCATAACCCCAAAATGATAAAGGTAGAGTACTTCTACTCATCATGGATCGAACCATATCCAATAGTGTTCGGTTCCGCCTCTCAGATACACCATTATGTTGTGGTGTTCCAGGTGGAGTAAGTTGTGAAACAATTCCACAAGTCTTAAGATGATCCATAAAGTTTGTAGTTAAGTACTCACCTCCTCTATCAGAACGTAGAACTTTAATTGTTTTGTTGAGTTGATTTTCCACTTCACTTTAACACGTTTTGAACATTTCAAACGCCTCATGTTTATGTTTAATTAAATAAACATAACTATAACGACTAAAGTCATCAGTGAAGGTGATGAAATATCTTTCACCATATCTAGTCATTGGCTTGAAAGGACCACATACATCCGTATGTATGATTCCTAACAAGTCCTTTGCCCTCTCATTGGTTCCTGAGAAAGGAGCTTTAGTCATCTTGCCATGTAAACAAGATTCACATATATCAAATGAATCATTCTCATTTGCCTTCAAAAGTCCACTCTTTTGAAGTTGGGATATGCGTTTCTTGTTTATATGTCCAAGGCGACAATGCCATAGATAAATTTGACTCAAATCACATTTGGGTCTCTTGGTGAAAGTGTAGTATAAAGAGCCATGGTTAGTCTTTTCATCAAGGTTTACTTCATAAATTCCATTTAAAGGCCTAGCCTCAAAATAAAATACATTGTTTTTGTAAACACAAATATCATCATTCATAAAGGAAAGATCAAATCCACATTGTCTCAACTTAGCAACCGAAATAATATTCCTAGTCAAGCTAGGAACATAATAAACATTCAACAATGTCAAATACAAGCCACTAGGTAGTAATAAATCAAAACTTCCAATTGAATCCACCGCAACCCTTGCACTGTTTCCAACCCGGAGTACTACCTCGTTTGCCTTCAGTCGCCTACTCCTTTTGAACCCCTGTAACATATTACAAATGTGAGTTCCACAACCAGTATCAAATACCCATGTGTTAGGAGATAAATTATAAAGTTCTAGGTCTATCACATAGATACCTGAAGTGCCCTCACCGGCTTTCTTCTTCTTCAACTCCGCAAGATAGGTAGGGCAATTCCTCTTCCAATGCCCAACTTTGCCACATTCGAAGCACGCGTCTTCTTTGGCAACTTTTGCCTTCTTCTTCGGCGGACGGGATGTTTGGACAACTTTCTTGCCCTTTCCTTTGACAACCTTTGCCTTCCCCTTGCCCTTGGAGTTGGTGGGGTGTTCGGGTCTAGTTCTCTTTGTGCCACCTTCCTTGATCATGAGAACTTGAGTGGTTTTCTTAGGCAGATTCTTTTCCGCGGTAATTAGCATCCCATGCAATTCCGGGATAGTCTTGTTCAAACCATTCATGTTATAGTTCATGACAAAGGGATCAAAAGACTTTGTCAAGGAGTTAAGGATCATATCCGTTACTAGCTCTTCGGGCATCACAACTCCAAGACGTGCGAAATGATCAATGTGACTCTTCATTTTGAGCACATAAGAGCTTACCGTTTGTCCATCCTCCATCTTGCAAGCATGGAAAGCCCGAACAGTTTCGAACCTTTCCTTTCTTGCAAGTTGTTGGAACATTTCCTTCAATTGATTGATCATGTCATAGGCTGAATGATTCTCTAAGTTCTTCTGAAGGTCAGGAATCATGGTTGCCAACATGAGGCATGATGCATCAATGGAATCATCCATCTTTTTAAGCCATGCATCATGTGCGGGCTTAGGAATGGCAGGGGGCTCTTCAGGAAGTGGTTCATTGAGAACATATTCTTTCTTTTCTTGTTTGAGAACTATTCTCACACTACGGTACCAATCCAAGAAGTTGGTATGGTTAAGTTTTTCTCCCTCAAGGAGGGACCGTAGTGAGGTTTTGTTAGGAGCCGGGTTTGTTGTGTTTGGTGCCATCTAAAATTTTTTAACAAGGTTCAATTTAGTAAATTATGATATTAAGTCCTTAATAATTAACACCCTTTCTTGTTTCATAAACTTTAATTGATTAAGGTCTAGAATCCAAGTTGCAACACGAATAAGTGGTTAGGTATCCTTTATCCCGCCTATTCGAATCAACAAGGTAGGTAACGGTTTACCAATTATATCCAAATACAATTTCTAGAGGTATGGGATCCAATTATAACATTTATAAGTTTGGCATGTTTGATCCCATCTATGCCTTGGATTTCTAATGCTTAGGTGACCTTTATCACAAAAGATTTTCAAACAAATCATCCTACTTAAACGGATGTGTAGTTTTGACAACTATTAATGGTTAGGTGTCCTTTATCCCATTAATATTGCAAAACAACCTCTTGTATCACAAGAAGACTCCAAGTGGTTAGGTAACCTTTATCCCACAAGGATATGCAAGTGATACATGAGTGTCTTTAAGAGGGACGGCATTGATTTGTGTTTCGAAAGGGATTTGTATGTTTTACAATTCTAATTTTGAAAAACATATGGTATCATCTAGATTGCATGCATCCAATGAACATGGTACCATTAAAATCTTATTTTGTCAATTGGTTCCTTTAATCATAAAATCTCCATTTTATTAATTCTTTGTTTGTGGTCAAGATTACAATTAATATCCAATATTAAGTTTGAGTTTGATCACATACAAGAGAACCAATTTTAATCCTAAATAATTACCATTATTACTTAGGGTTGGAGTTTGTAAGAATTCATAAAATCTCCATTTTATTTGTTTCATTTATTTTCAAAACTTGACTTTATAGGTTTTATAACAAAACCCATTTTCAATAAAACCAATTGTATTACATCTTATGTTTTTAAATGTCAATTTGAAAATTACAAACTCCTTGATGATTATGTTTAATTATCTAGGTTGTCTAGCATGCAAAATCTTATTTTCATCCACAACATAAAATCATAAAACATTCAATCATCACATGCATGCATGGGTGCATAAACACAAGCCAACTAGTTTGATATTTCATGTGAGCCATACATGAAATATCAAGTCCAAACCTAGGGACAAAAAGCTGACAAAAACTCAACCAAATGATCTTCGATTTGGCTACAATTTTGCCAAGCCTTTTATAACATCAAATGATACTTGAACCACCATTTCTTGACACCATGTAATGAGTTGTGATTTTTCTTTAGGCTCCTCAAAATTCTCGACAGAAACAGCCCAGCAGGAGGGTTTTCTTGTGGTTTTGTGGCTTTCTTCACTTCATTCTTGGTCATAATGATGCTTATACTTGTCAAAACTTAATGTATATACTAGATATTAAAGTTACCAACAAGTATATCACCAAATGACCAAGATATGAATTTTTATGAACCTTCTTAACAGGTTCGAAATTGGACAGCAGCCATGCAGGAAAATGTTGCTGTTGGGTGTAATCTCCTCTTGGTCTTTTCTTCCTTCTCTTGTTACATTTTGTGAAAAATATAAAATACAACTATTCTAATAATTACAAAATGAATAAAAGAAGGAAATAACTAATTATTATTACAAACCATTTGAATAAAAGAATAGATTACAACCATATCGAATTTAAACACAAAACATGCATCATATGGTCCTTGGCTTGTTTATGCACCATTTTATCACATAAAATCATAAGAAAATCAACACTTTGTTTTTCTAAGGCAACAATTATGTAACCAAATGCATGCAAACATAAAATATAGTTGGTTACATAAAATCATAGATTAAACATTTGCATGTTGCCAAAGAAGCCATGCATGAAACTTTCATTCAAGAAGATGAACATTCATGGCTTCCAAAAACCAAGTTTATCCAAATAAACTTATTATCTAAACATGCAATATAGCCATGTCTCTGATACCAATTGTTGGAAATCATGTTTCATGTTATGAGTTTCAAAAACTAGGAGTTGCAACGGAAGCAAGAATCATGAACACGAATTTCTCTTCAAAAGGATCATGCTACATGCATGTAGAGATAAAATGAAGAACAAGCATAGATAGAGTTCAAGATCATACCCTTTCTATTGTTCTTGGTTTGGATGATTTTGATGAGGCTAGGAATCAAGTTAGAATCCCTCTATAGCTTTGTCCACCTCAAGCTTGAACACCTTTGATGCTAGTCTTGTTAACTTGCAATAAGAACACCTTTTCTCCTTGATGACAAAATCGGATTTTGCATGCAACTTGGAGGAGTTTTTCTTTTGTTCTTGGCTGATTTGATACAAGTGTGAAAGTGTAGAAAAACCTCTCTAAAGGTTCGGCCAAAAGAGGAAGAACAAGATGGAATTATGGAGAGCTTTCCTTTTAAAATATGAAGTTGGTGGTTCCCATGGTCAACATAGAGAACACCAATATTCCTCTTGTCTTTTGAGACTTTCAAAGACATGCTTTTTGAAGCATGTGGCCGATGACATGGTTAGAGAAAGGAGATTCCATGCACTTTATTATTTATAAAAAACTCATAACTTAAGTTTATAAATAATAAATCTTCACAATCTTTGTTTAATGAAATAACATTTAAATCATTTATCATGTATATAAACCCCTTTTAAACATGCATTATTTATGATGTAAATATGTATATATATATATATATATATATATATATATATATATATATATATATATATATATATATATATATATATATATATATATATATATATATATATATACAATGTGCATATTTTATTTAATTTACCAATTAAATTAAATAAAGGGTTTATTTATTATTCAATTAAATAATTTAACAACTTAAACAACTTAATTGTTATACATGATTAATTCATCACTTATGAATTATAAATCAACCTTTAATTTTGTAGTTATTATTATTTACCTCAAATAATAATAACTTACAAGATTAAATTGCAAGTTCATTATCATTTAATAGTAAATCTAATTTAGCACAATAAATGATCAATTTGGTGTCATACTTGTTATTGGTGTGACCCTATAGGATCATGTATCATTAGTAATATCATTTTATGATCATCCTTGGGCATATAGAACTAATTATACTCCACAACAAAACGGAGTAGTCGAGCGAAGAAACAGATCATTATGCGAAGCAGCAAGGACCATGCTTGACTATGCGAATATTCCAATGTATTTCTGGGCCGAAGCTGTGGCAACTGCATGAACGGAGTAGTCAAGCGAAGAAACAGATCATTATGCGAAGCAGCAAGGACCATGCTTGACTATGCGAATCTTCCAATGTATTTGTGGGCCGAAGCTGTGGCAACTGCATGCTTCACTCAAAATCGCTCCTACATTCATAGACGCTTCAACATCACTCCTTCGGTTGCCGATGTTTCATCATGAAACTCAAACCTGGTACTACGAAGTTTGCTTCCAAATCCGATGATGGTGTCTTCCTAGGATATTCACACTCTGCGAAAGCCTGTCGAGTCCTAAACAAGACAACGAGGGAGGTTGAGGAAACATTCAATCTGACATTTGACGACCATTATATCAAGAAATCAGACACTCTTTTTCCTCGTTCCTCGATATTTCCAGAACACCCAACCGAAGTCATCCCACTAGACTCCTTCAATCTTGATTTCTTCTTCCTATTTGATAGTCATGATCATGCAATCAATGCTGAAGCAACTGCAACGGACAATAAAATACCAGAAATCAACAAGCTTAATGATGATCCTCCCACCACCGAACCTTCCATAAACAAGCACTCTTCGGTTGAGGGGGAGTTAGAGGCACCTAAACAAAAAGATCCTTCGGTTGAGGGGGAGTATGATGCACCCAACCCAAAGGATACTTCAGTTGAAAAAGAAACTACACTTTCCAGTACAACTAATTCGAAAGATGCACACTCAACCAAACCACCAGGTCTATAAACAATACAAACAGCTTCTGTTGAGGGGGAGTCATCTGACAAGCCAGCTTCTGTTGAGGGGGAGTCATCTGGCAAGCCAGCTTCAGCTGAAGGGGAGTCAAGTGACACTCAAACTTCGATTGAAAACGAACAACCAATTCCTAACTCCTCGCATGAAGAAAATCAATCGTATTCGGATTATCCATCTGATACAGAGGAAGTACATGGTGACACACTACCAGGATATGACCCTGCGTATCCACCGCTTGAAAAACGGACAAAGGATTATCCGAAGACTTAGGTAATTGGAAATCTAGACGAAAAGGTACTCACTCGATCTCAACTAAAAGCTAAACAAAATGAATTAAATAAACGACCAGATTACTGCACGTTTAATGTATTCATCTCAAAAGTTGAACCTAAAACTGTAAAAGAAGCTTTTCTACACTCAGATTGGGTTGAGGCTATGCAGAGTAAGTTGGCTGAATTTGAACGAAACAAAGTGTGGCGTTTAATTCCAAAACCAACCAACTCCTCTATAGTGGATCTTAAATGGGTTTTTCGAAATAAACTTGATACAAAGGGTAACATTGTTCGAAACAAAGCTAGGCTAGTTGTCAAAGGATATTGTCAACATGAAGGAATCGATTATGATGAAGCCTTCGCTCCTGTTGCCAGACTTGAGTCCGTCCGAATCTTTTTGGCTTTCGCTGCCCATAAAAACTTTGATGTCTATCAAATGGATGTCAAAATGTGTTTTTTAAATGGTGAACTTGAGGAAATAGTGTATGTAGAACAACCACCTGGTTTTATAAATGAAAAATACCCAAATCACTGTTATATCCTTAACAAAGCAGTCTATGGGTTAAAAGCAAGCACCAAGAGCTTGGTACGAAACTTTAACCAGGTTTTTAAAACAATCAAACTTCAAACAAGGTTCTGTTGATCCCACTCTCTTCAGAAAGAAAGTTGGAAATCATATCATGTTAGTTCAAATCTACGTGGATGATATCATCTTTGGATCAACAGACCCTGAACTTTCAAAAGATTTTGAAACATTAATGAAAAGTAAGATTCAAATGAGCATGATGGGGAAGATAAACTTCTTTCTCGGCCTACAAGTTAAACAAACATCCGAAGGCATCTTCATAAACCAAGAAAAATACACACGAAGCTTATTGGAGAAATTTGGGATGGAGAACTGCTCAAATGCGAAGGTTCCCATGGCTGCTGGTACAAGACTCACACCTTCGCTTGACAAACCGGAGGTTGATCAGAAGGTCTACAGGAGCATGATTGGTTCTTTACTCTACTTAACAGCAAGTCGCCCAGATATCATGTTTTCAGTGTGTAATTACGCACGATACCAGGCAAATCCAAGAGAACCTCATCTAGCCACAGTCAAGACAATCTTTCGTTATCTTCATCGAACTCCTTCTCTTGGTTTGTGGTACCCTTCAAATTCAGGATTCTTTCTTCAAGCCTACTCCGATGCTGATTTGGGGGGATGTGCACTTGATCGTAAAAGCACTTCAGGGGATGTCTGTTTCTAGATGGCAAGATCATCAGTTGGCAATCGAAGAAACAAACTTGTGTTTCCATCTCCACAGCCGAAGCTGAATACACTGCTGCTGCTACATGCACTTCTCAGATGATCTGGATCCAAAGTCAACTAAGAGACTATGCTATCCACATGCGAAGAATACCCTTATTCTGTGACTCACAAAGTGCCATACGAATTTGTCACAATCCGGTTCAACATTCAAAGACCAAAGATATTTCTCTCCGGTATCACTTTATTAAAAGTCATGTAGAAGGAAATATTGAGGTCCATTTTGTTCATACGAACGATCAACTGGCCGACATCTTCATCAAAGCTCTGGATGAAAAAGCATTTACACGAATAATTCATGGGCTGGGCATGCTTGAGTCATCCGCAGTTCCAAACACATAATCATCTAAGTACTTACAGTCAAAAAACTATGTACTTCATTTATTTTTTTCTTAAGTTTTTTTTTTCAAAATAGGTTTTAAATTTTTTCCTTTTGCATTTAAGTTTTTTCTTAGAAAATTTACCTGTCATCAGAAGCGAAACTATTCATATACGAACCTTCGGTTCCGTTTGGATACATTTTTATGCAGATGGCAAAAGTCACTATTCACATCCGACACTTCGGATCGCTTCTGATAACACGTAAATACTGACTTCTGCACATAGCATCGTTGATGTCACTCTCATCCGAAACCAAATATTGCAAAAATATCAACACACAATTAAAGGAGAAAAAGTGGTTTTTAGAGGCTGTTGAACATATCTCATAGCACTAAGAGATATTTGGGACTCGCATTGCAACATTGGTAACACTTCAGATGATCTGATCATGGTTAAAGACCTTGTGACATGTCCATACTTCGTGCAAGACTCCATGTAAACCTCAAGTCTTACTTGCACCCAGTGGTTCTTCCTTCGCATAAGCAAATATCTACTCAGAAAGACTTAGTCTTTTCAGGACATATTCCAGGTATTGCGTGGTTGTAAACATCTGACAATTCCTGATACAAAGAAAAGAAGATTCATACACATTCAACAGATGGGATTTATGAAAATATTTATGAAAAATCATGCTAAATTGAATAAGTAGAAATAATTAAGAGCAATAACTGCTACAAGCACATAAGAGTTGAAATAATTCAAAAGCAAAGAAAAGCTAGCAAAGCACTTACATAGTACTTCAAGTCTATCTTCGGATACCATAACGAAACAATAATAAGATTAGCACTATACGAAGTACTCAAGGCGTACCTCCTGTCTTCAATGCAACAATCAGGATCTCCTGTGACACAGTTGAGAACCAGATTGGAGGTATGAACATCTCATTAACCCGTCTTCCATGAAAATGGTGGAGTAGTGCACAATTTTCAAAGGCTTGTCATCCGAAAAGCGTGTCCAAATACTCCGTCTAGTGAATCGAGATAATTTTTTAAAAAAATCCCATAAAACTTCAAATTAGAAAATTGGAAATATAACTCTTCGTATTGGGATGTGTCATTTAAGGTTACTCCACATAATACTTAGAATCTTTTACCAGACAACTAAGTTAATATACAGGCGATGGTGGAATAACTACACTGGGTTCAACTATCCATTTGAATGCACATTACATCAATCTTGTTCGGATATAAATGTGTCATAAGGACTTCCTAGAAAAATCAGCTCTCATCCTACGAACTGAACTAAAAATCATAATTTCACAACTTCAATGGATCCTTGTGTTAGCACTTCGGATGGTTGACATAATGAATCATGAGTAGACTTCGGTTGTATATTTCATAAACAGGAAAAAGCCAAAAATATTTTTTACTTATTCATTTTATCTCTTTATTATATGCGAATCATGTCTGTTGAGATTCAACGAGATTCGTGGGATCCTTACTGATCCTGTTTTGCTTTGGGAGATGCAGGAACCAATAGGAATCAAGCACAACAGCTACCTGGGGATGATGCAGCTGTCAAACCGAGAAAAAGGGAATGTCCCCTCAACTTACGGATGACGTGGACGAACCCTATTCGACCGTTCAAACACACGCATTAAATGCAGAATCTCTCTCCACTCATCAATTGACTATATAAACGGAGAAAACCCTTCATTCATCCATTCCATTTACATCTTCTCTGAACCTGCAACTAAGAAATTCCAAACACTCTACTCTCTCAAAACTCAACACACTCTCAATGGCCACCGACGATATTTCATTCACAGCAAGAGAAGCTGATTCCGTTCCAGATCTCAACCTTATGTCTGCAAATCACGTTGAAAACCTTGACCCTGAAGCTTACTCGTCAACAATGGTGATGCTGGTGGTATGTCTGCAACACTCACCTCTTGCACATGCCATGACTGCCACTGCCAAAGTTCCAAAATTATGGGTGAACAGGGCACACCACACTGCACGTCTGAATGCAGATGGACTGTCTGTGTCCTTTGAGATCGTAACTTCTAATGAAACAAAGAAGACGATTACAGTGAAGAAGGAGCAATTCGCCAAGATTCTCCGACTACCATTGTCTGGACGGTTTCAGATGGCCTCTCAGTCTGAAATCCTGAATATGCTGAACGAAATGGGGCACACTCTAATCACACGAACAATGGGTTCTTTCAAGAAGAACAAACTACCCTCTGTTTGGGGTTACTTTTTCAGCATAATCCTACGAAGTCTCTCTGGAAGAACTTCCGGCCTAGATTCCGCTTCCTACACCTTCTTGCAACTACACTACGGTATCTACTACAATGTACCAGTTGATTTCACTTCGACTCTCTGGATTGGTTTCACCACTTACCTCAATCATGCGAAGAGGGACACAGACATCGCATCCACACGCTTCTGGGCCCTAATTGTTCAAGCAGTATATGCTCATAAGAAGGTCCCAGTACCTTCAAACCTACCTGTTCATGAGTTCCATCAAGTCCAGATTCCTTCAAGCTCAACTTCGGATGACCGGATGGAATTCATTGCACAAATACCTGAGGCAATGCTGTACAAGGTTCCAGACAATAACCTAACATTGATTGAGTATCGCAAAACAATCACGACACCTGCACCCCTTAGGTTTTCACAAGAATCATTGAGTCTGAACTTCCAAAGGCTAAGGGTGGAAAACGTAAAGGTACAGCCGAACCATCCGAAGCCCCAGCCAAGAAACCAAAAACAAGGAAGAAAACTCACGCTGTGAAACCTTCCAAGAAAAAAGCTGCTCAATCTTCACGACCACCAATACCTCAATCGGAAGACGAAGACGAGGAAGAAGGAGAGGAAGAACATACGCATCAGGAGGATACCAACATTCCTCCATCACCAACCGAAACAACAACCACTACGGTACCTCCCTCTGATCCCTTTGTTACTTTAACCGAAACCCCTGTGGTGTCCTCACATTTGACCACTGTCAAAACATCTAATGTGGAGACAAGTCAAATTGAGACCCCTGTGCACACATCTGATGTGGACACAAGTCTCACATCGGGTACTCCAACTGCCACGACTCCGCCTTCTCCACCACCGAAGCATACAACACCACTCTTCACTACAACAGCCGAAGTACCTCCGCCTCTTAATTCATTATTTATGGATGACATGCCTGATTCTCCCTCTTCACACGAGTTTGAAAAACAAGAGGGGGATTATTTCAAAACAGCCCCAGTTCACATTCAAGACAAAAAAAGATGATGAACTAGATACGAACCTGGTCTCAATGAAGCAATTCCGTCAACTTAATGCGAAATTGGATATACTGATCCGAGCCCAGACCATGTACACTTCGGACAAAGGGCCTGAGGTAACTTCTGATCACTTGGCAGGATCCCTTACATCTTTTGAAGAAACCATCACGAAGAAAGTCACCAAGAAAATTGATGACGCAGTCAAAGTAGTAGCAACGGATGTGAAACAGATGACAAGGAATGTCTTGGAGAAAATCGACTTACAATGTAAAGCTATTGAGAAACAAGTCGAAGAGAAAACACAGCAATCCAGGAACAACATACATCCAAGCTCACCGAAGTGGTCACCAACCTCAATGCTGCCCATACAGAAGTTCAAGCTAAGCTTACTACTCTGTCTACTTCGGTTGAGAATCTCTCAAAAAGAGTTGCTAAAGAATTTGATGTTCAATTAAAGAGTTTAAGGAAAGATGTTGCGGATGCCAAGAAGACAATAGCAGTATATGAACCGAAGGTGCAAGAGCTCAACGCCTATAAAGAAGCACAGACGATCAGTAACCAGCAAATGAAAATTTTGGTCTCTGAAACCACCGACTCCATCCGAAAAGATATTACACCACTTCTAACACTTGTTAGTCGGTTACCGGGTGCTCCGAAGCCTTCCATGCCTTCATCACAAGGGGGAGAAGGACCTCGACTAACAACACGACAAACAATAATCACCTTCGCTCCAACAACAACCATCACAACCCTCACACCACTCACTCAAACATCGACTACCACTGCTCAAACAACAAAACCATTATTCGGATTCACATCACCACCAACAATCACCACAACATCACCAACAACAACTGTTCCTCTTATTTTGGGAAGAACATCATCGATGACAACCGAATCCACCTCAAGTCCCATAAAAAGATTCTCTGGTGGTATCAAAATCGGAGAAACTACTGCACCTTCATCTACTTCAACCAAAATGAAAACTTCTCAAGTCCCACCTGAAACAGGTCCTTCAGTCGACAAAGGAAAGAAGATTACTAAAGTATTGTCGAAAGCTGAGGAGAAGAAAAAAAAGGCAGAGGAGTATGAGAAGCTGAGGCATTTGTATGTGATTTCCAGAGACAGAGCAGGAAAGAAGGAAGCCTTGGGTCCAGTAAACAAAATCTGGACATATGAGACTATTATGAACTTAGCCTTTACCACAGTAGAAGTTTTTGATCGGTTGCCACTTGTATTGTTCAATGATGAGAATACAACAGAGCTACAGTTGGACATTCCTTTCAATCCGAAGCTATTTGCGGCCAATGTCTATGACATTGAGTTCGATCCGGCTGAGAAAAGAAAATTTGAAGAGCGAAAAGCCAGGTTTCATGCTAACCTTGCTGCAAATCAAACTCATGTCTGGTCATGCCTAAATATTGTTGGGATTGACAAGATTGAAACCGGACCACTCTTCGAAGACATATATCATAACTTCACCTATCATGTCCGAAGAGGTGAACAGAAGATAGAGAGCTCTTTCACTGTTGCAGACTTCCCACTGATGAATCCCAATGACTTCGTGGTACTAGTTGAATGATTCTTCAGCCTGACACAAGTAAGAATATCTCAGCAGCTCGGTCTTACTAGAGGTCAGAAGATAATTGGAAGATTTATGGGTTCGTATCTTAGAAACTTCGCCTTGTATGATTTGGAAATTGCGAAATTGTTTAAGCAATCCATTGCTGCTGCTGATAAAGAGTTAGAAGGCATAGACAAAATCCGTGATGGAAAGATTCTTTAGAAACCGTGGGGAGTAGTTTATAAGGGAAATCTGATAAAGAAAGGTTCGTTGAGAAAGCTGTTCTTTGACATGGATGAAAAGGAAAAGTTTCCTTCAACATTTTTGGAAGGAATGATTGCAAGAGTGACTGTTAACAATGAAAACTCAGATGATGTGAAGCTTTAATTATGCACTCAGCTGAAGTGGTGGCTACAGTTTCAAAGGGAATTGACCAAAGCCTTTTGTATGTTATAAACTTCGGATACCTGGAAATCTTCACCACAAAGGGGGAGAATGTTAGGATTCTAGTTGTGATGATATTTTGATATCGAAGTACATGCATTCATATTCGAAGGTTTTGGTGTATGCGAAGTGATGAGCTGATGTGAAGTGGGATAATACGAAGTCTCCATGCTTATCAGAAGACTGTTTTGATTATACTTATCTTTTGTAATAGATAATGACTAGGGTTTTATGCTTATCTGTAACTAATTGGATTAAGTGTTTATCCAATTAGATCTTAAAATATAAACACCTTTAGCCCTAGTTGTTTAGAACGTAACTTTTACAGTCGCATATTCATTGTAATGATCCTTATAGTTGCTCGTCGTTAAAAAGACTTGGAGCACAATCCTTTTATATTGAATACAAATCATTCGACTGATTGATTACTCAATTACTTTTGTTCTCGTTGTTTGTCTTGTTCTTAATTTGATCTTACATGGACAGTTGAGTCGCCATGAGTAGTCATGAGTTGAATACCATTGGTGTGTATTCCCGATATGACTCGCGAGGAGACACAAAAGTTTAACCCATTACTGCCGATATGTGAGACTTTCCTTTGGCGCTATGATTTTAGCCTTATGATTATTTCCATCTTGAGCTTAATACTAAGCTAGGATATATATTTGATCCTAAACCTCCTCTTTTGGTGATGCTTATCCTACCATCTTTACTTCGTATATCGTAATTCAAGCACAAACCACTCCCCATATTGTTAAAAATTTCCAAGTTTTAGTTCGAGGTCCACAGATACACGAGTGGTATTCTCAAGTATACCATCATCTTACACTGTCCAAATTACTCACATGTTTCTGAGATAATCTCCGAGCTTACGCTTTTCATGCTCGATTCAACTTTGCACTTCTTCAACACACAGAAATTTCCTATAACTTCGAGTCCTCATTCGACCCGTATTGTTTCATACGTTCGTTTGAGTCCTTATTGGCATTACTGACATTCTTATTGTTATCAAAGATTACATTCCCTTTATGCCAAACGTCAAACCTATAGTTTAACCTTTGACTCTATAAAAGGTACGGAACTGCATCTATACCAGGACACATTTTACAAACAATTTTTCGTTTCCTCTATTTTGGGGAAAAGTCACCTATACTAACCATAGTAGTTAGGCACGACTAACTACACTAATCCACATATTCCTTACTTCTTAATCTTCCATTAAAAACATATTTCATTTTGTAATGCCCGGTTCCTCACAAATGATTTACACCTTAATTTTTCTCAAATTAACACATAATTAGAAAGGTGTAACTCAAGTTAAGAAACAAATCATACAAAGTTGTTACCAAAAACATAGTTTAAGTCCAAAACTATTTACATCAAGTGTTTACAACCGTTATACAAAAACCGGGTCAATTACATATTTCAAAACAACAAGTAATTCCAAGTCGAAGGTCCAGCTATCCATCCATGTTACGTTTCCCGCGATCAACATTACCAGATCCTAAACACCAACAACATTAACAACAATTTATGAGCTACGAGAGCTCAGTGAGTACTTAAAGGCTAATCGGATTATAACATCCATCATCTCGCTTGAATCAATCTCAATGAACTATCTTGGTCCTTAGTATAAAATATACACTAAGGTTCTTTACTCCAAACACTCAAGATTAGTATACTCAACCAAGTCAAAACATATCTTGCTGCTTTCTGAAATATACATTTCAACATAACATAGTTCATCTAGTAAATAACTACTCACGTGACGTTGGGTCGATAGGTGGAACTCCCAAACCTCGTGTGTGTTCCTGTCTAGCCTTGGTTGTAACACAACAGCCAAATATCAATACTCCAATTTAAGGACAAGCTCAATCAAACTCAGTATTCATCAAAATCAATACTTTGGAACATATAAAAGAGTTACAACCAAAAGATAGCAATACTATCTTAGTTGTAGCTTCCAATTCCATCATTTCGACTCATACAACCTTAGAAATGCAATAACAACAACTTACTAGCTCAAGTCGAAGATAAGAACTCTCTCTTACACTCATAATCCAATTAATCTCACTCAAACACTTACTAGTTGCAGCTGGTTCATCACTACCACCTAGAACTATTTCAAATTAAACAATCCAACCGTCAAAATGAAGCTAAAACGATGACAATTAACTTTTAACCGCAAATTATCAAATCCTAGATTTAATTCTTGAATTATAGGCTTTAATTTTGACTTTGAAGGCTTAGAATTGAGTTTCTAGGGTTTAGAGAGAGTTTGGGCTAAGTGGGTTTTCACAAAAATGAATAAAAACCCGACTTTAAAATGTAGGTCTGCACATTATACACGACCCGCGTGGATTCACACGGCCTATGTGAATCCACAACATGCTGTCGGTTTGGTGCTACATGTGTTACACGACCCGGGTTATAGTACACGACCCGTGTACTTTTGTTCGACCTTGCTGCATGCTTTCTGCGTTCAAAACATGACCCGTGCTTGTCCCACACGACCCGTGTTGTTCCTGCAGAAGCCAAAACTGTTTCTAACACCCTTTTTAAGGTCTAAATTCCCCCTAGATGGATTTCTAACGACCCTAACTTGTATTATAACTCATTTAATCTTGTCTGCATAAGATTAACAGAATCTCACCATAATTAAAGTTACGGTATTACAAGTTCTTACCCCCTTCAAAAGATTCCGTACTCGGAATCTCTTGAAATAAAAATGGATATTTCGACCGCATTTCCCCCTCGGCTTCCCAAGTAACATCAGTTCCTTTATGATGTTGCCATTGTACCTTCACTAATCCAACCTCTTTGTTTCGCAGCTTCTTGACATTTCTTTCCAGAATTTGCTCCGACATCTCTTGATATCTAAATTTCTCATCTAATTGGACTTCGGTCAATGGTACTCGAGTGGATTCATCATGCAAGGTCTTTCTAAGGTGTGACACATGGAACACATTGTATATACCCCTTAACTCATCAGGAAGCTTAAGCTTGTAAGTAACTGCTCCAGTTCTTTCCAAAACTCGAAAGGGTCTGATGAATCGCGGGCTTAACTTACGTCTTTTGGCAAATCGGATTACTCCCTTCCATGAGGACACCTTCAACATTACCATGTCCCCGACATGAAACTTTACCGGCTTTTTTCTCTTATGTGCATATTTCTTTTGGTGGTTTTGGGCTACTCGCATGTGCTCACAGATACTTTGTATTTTCTCTTCAGTCTCGGCTGTAATCTCTGGTCCCGCCAATGGTTTCACTCCTGTCTCTGTCCGATAAGTCGGTGTTCGGCACGGTGCACCATATAATGCCTCAAAAGGTGCCATCTGTATGCTGGAATGGTAAGTGTTGTTGTAGGCAAACTCCACTAAGGGCAGGTGATCTTCTCAACTGCCTCCGAAATCAATTATGCAAGCTCGTAGCATGTCTTCTAATGTCTGTATCGTCCTTTCCGACTGTCCGTCTGTTTGAGGATGATAAGCAGTACTCAGCAAAGCTTTTGAGCCAAAATGTTTCTGAAAACTCTGCCAGAAATGTGAAGTGAAACGACTATCTCTATCCGATATTATTGAGGTCGGCACTCCATGTCGTCTCACCACTTCCCTAGTATAAATTTCGGCTAGCTTTGACACTTGATAATCTTCTCGGATTGGAATGAAATGTGCCGACTTTGTTAAACTATCAACAATCACCCATATCGAATCATATCCTCGTAGAGTCCGAGGCAACTTTGTGATGAAATCCATAGTGACCTCATCCCACTTTTTCATTGGCAGCAGCAATGGTTGCACTGCTCCATATAGCTTTTGATGATTAGCTTTTACTTGAAGACACGTCAAGCAGTTCTCCACAAAGTGTCCTATATCTCGCTTCATACCGGGCCACCAATAGTACGGCTTTAGATTGTGATACATCCGCGTACTACCAGGGTGAACCGAATATCTGGTACAGTGAGCATCCTCTAGCAAAAACTGTCTCGCCTCGCCATGCTTCGGAACCCAAACTCATCCTTGGAAAGTCTTGATTCCTTGTGCATTTTCCACCAGTTTCTCAGCATAACTAACCATCCTCTCTTTCTTCAAATCATTAGCTTCACATTGGCATTTGCGTATCACCTCCGGCAATCGACTCACAACTCCCATTCTAGCCGATATGACTCGAATAGGCGACTCTTTACGACTCAGTGTATCCACCACCACGTTAGCTTTATCGGGATGGTAAAGTATTTCACAATCTTAATCCTTTAGCAGATCCATCCACCGTTTTGCCTCATATTTAACTCTTTGTGATCGAAGAGGTATTTCAGGATTTTGTGATCTGTGTAAATCTGGAATCGTACGCCATAGATAGTGTCACCATATCCTTAATGCAAAGATTATTGCTGCAAAATATAAATCATGCACCAGATAAGCTTTCTCGTGTGGTTTTAGTTATCGAGAGGCATATGCAATCACACGCCCTCTATGCATTAGTACGCACCCAAGACCACTTAGGGAGGCATCACTGTAGAGAACAAAATCTTCTCCTACTTGCGGTAAGGCTAACACCAGGGCTTTACACAAGCCGTCTCTCAGTTGTTCAAAAGCTGACTGTTTTGTGCCTCAGTCCAACTAAACTTCTCCATCTTCTTGGTCAATTTGGTTAGAGGTATAGGTATACGAGAAAAATTTTCAACAAATCGCCGATAGTAACCCGCTAACCCTAAGAAACTACGAACCTCTATCAGACTCTTTGGCGGCTCCCAACTCATTACAGCCTCAATCTTTGCCGGATCCACCTTTATACTATCTACATTTATCACATGGTCGAGAAATTGAATTTCCCATAACCAAAACTCACATTTTGAAAATTTTGCATATAACTTCTCGTCAGGAAGAAGATCTAACATTTGTTACAAATGAAATCTATGCTCATCTCGACTCTTTGAATAAATCAGGATGTCGTCGATAAATACAATCACAAATTTATCAAGAAAGGGACGACAAAACCGATTCATCAAATCCATAAAAGCGGCTGGAGCATTAGTCAAACCAAACGGCTTGACTAAGAACTCCTAATGGCCATATCTCGTGCGAAAAGATGTCTTCGGAATATCAACTTCTTGTACTCTCAGTTGATGATAACCGGATCTCAAATCAATCTTCGAGAAATACGTGGCTCCGTGTAGTTGATGGAATAAATCATCGATTCGCGGCAACAGATAACGATTCTTTATAGAGATCTTATTGAGTTCTCGGTAATCTATACACATTCTCATGGAGGCATCCTTCTTTTTCACAAATAATATAGGCGCACCCCACGGAGACGAGCTTGGACAAATAAACCCAAGTTCTAGCAACTCTTGTAACTATCTCTTTAGTTCTTCCATCTCAGAAGGTGCCAATCGATAAGGTGGTCGAGCTACCGGCTTCGCCCTGGTATCACATCGATCACAAATTCAACTTGTCGATTCGGTGGTAAACCTGGAAGATCATCGGGAAATACATCTGGATAATCGCGAACCACTTCCACTTCCTAAATTTTGGGGTGTTTTGACTCAGCACGAATCACATGTGCCATAATTAACTCGCCCCCTTTCTCTATGTATCTCTGAGCCCTTGCAAATGACACTATTGGTACTTTTCGAGAACGTCGTTCACCTCGTATCAAGATTCGAGAACCACTCGGTGTTTTTACTGATATTGTCTTCTCGTGACAATCCATTTGACCGCTGTTGTCATCTAACCAATCCATCCCGACTATTACATCAAACTCGTGATTAGTAATTGGCTTCAGATCAATAAGGTATGTAACCTCATAGATATCAAGCCGACACTGCTCGTAATGACTCTTTACAAAAACACACCTCATATCAGCTACATCTACTATCACTTTCTCATATAAATCAACTAACGAGATATCTAATTTGGAAGCAAAAGACACCGATATAAAAGACACGGAAGCACCAGAATCAAAAAGTACTCGTGCTTGAGAAGAGTTCAAGCTAAAAATACCTATGATAACATCAGTTTGATTTCGAGCCTCATCGACAGTTAACTGAAAAGCTTGCATTTTCACATGATCGCTGCTCCTGTCTCTGCGGTCATATCTATCTCGACCCTCTCCTCGTCCGGTCTTTTGCGAATCTCTCTGAGACTCGGACTTCATCTTCGAGCACTCGGGGCGAATATACCCACTCTCTCCACAGTTGAAACAAACTGGGCGACTCTCCGTACACTGGCGGGCCATGTGTCCCGTTTTTTAACATTGGAAACAAACTGATGGTTGGGCTTGAGAATCACATTCTCTAGTGTGTTTTCGTCTACACTTCTTACACCATCTTTCCTCTTTCTTCTTTGACACTCCACGGAATTGAGAACTCGTGGTATTTGACCTTTGGGAATTATCCCCAGCTTTATGTTGAAACAAAACGAGTGGATCTGGATTCAAGACAATGCGGAATATGAATGATAAACAAGAAACTCGAACACACAATATGACGAACTGATGTCGAATGATTAAAAAGCGATTCAACAACAATTCGATGAGAACTATTCTGTGTGAATGCCGTAAAGAGATTACAAAAGTTAATCCTAATTAGGGTACAAGCATGCTATAAATACTAAAAGTAAGTATGGAAAGACAGGCCCATTCCATAACCGACTAGCTAATATCTTGGCATAAAATCATGCGACAAATCAGAACCGCATCTTTGACTCAATCTCATTATTGACTCAACAATCTCCCCCTTTGAGTCAAAATGCGACTAGTCTTCATTCTTCAGTTTTCACTTCATTAGCTTGTCTATCAAACACCTTCGGAATCATTGCCAAGATCCTCTTTCGAAATGCTATGTACCACTCCAACATGTCGGTGATACATGTCTTATCATCAGTGGTGTTGGATCGGAGTTTGTTGGAGATGTGAAGAATGTGTTCCAACACTGGAGTTCTGTGAAGATGTTTGTCCGAAAGATAGAATATCCTTTTGATATTGTCAAGCCCTTCCTTTGAGTTGTATGCCACACTCCAATTAGAGTTGAAAATTTTTCCAATTTTTTGCCTACCAAGATTTTTGGGAGGAGGACGTCTTACACTCAAAGGAGTTTTGTCCAGAACAGCAGCGACTTCAACGTCCAACTTTGCAATTTCAAGAATATAATATCCAATCATCCTTTTGAGATGATCAGAAAGAGGATGATACTTTTGTTCTCTCGACAAGATGTTGAACAATGAGATCCAATCAAATGGATTCATAAAGGGTAGATCAGCAAGAGAAAATTCCATCTTCTCTTTATCATCACCTCTGAATGCCAAAAACCTTGCGTTTTTGAATGGAACATTAACCTCAGGAAGACGGGGAGTCAGTTGTACAATCTTTTTTAAACTCCAGGTTAAATTTGAGCAAACGCGTTATTCAAATAAAAAGTGAACAACATATCATTCACTTCCAAACTAGAAAGACGGGTGTCTTTGAGCTCGTCGAACCCTCGGAACAAAAGTGCTTTAGCAGTTATCGGAAAGTCAAGTTGAGAGTTTACGTCATTGCTTGTGTTATACGAGGTAACTGGTTGAAGCCAGTTCTCCACAGGCTCAGTAATTGCTTCCAATGTCATCCTTTTATAGTGCCAGGGAGGAAATAATGACATCTGAGTTTTCAAGAGTAATTCAGCATCTCTTTTGGCAGCTTCCTCAGCATCAAGTTTGCGAGTAAGGTTGAGGATATCATTAATTTCCTTATCCATAGCTTCTTTGGCGGCATTTTGATCAATGACCTGTTCTTCCATTTGCTCATTCTTTTTGCGTTTTGATGGATCTGTAGAGGATGGACCAACATCTCCTCCAGTGTTCATTTGTTTGAACCAATCAGAATCAGGATTCTGAGAAGATTGAGTAGCCTGTGTAGCCCCTTTTTCATTTTCTGTTGTAAAAGTGGTTTTGACCGGGTTGTCTTTATTCGGAGTTTCTTCATTGAACGTACTTTCTTCGTTGATCTCTTCTCACCCTTGTTTCGGAGAGGCAACGCCTTCTGAAACACCCTTTAGTGCTGCTAGAAGATTGAACACAGGATGAAGCTTAAGGGTTAGATGTCTGCGCACCTGATGAGTGAGAATTGGATCAGTGTCTTCAACCATTCGATGAAGAAAGGAGTCGATTTCAGATATACCGTTACGAACAGCCTTGCTTTGAGAGACAGCCGAAGTGAGGATGGCGGACTTATGTCGGATATCAGCTTTGAGAACCTGGATTTTGGTTTCTTTGGCAGCTAATTTATCCATCAATTCGTTTTCTGCAGCCAAATCCTTTTTCAGTTGGTCATATTTTGTATCCGTGGAGGATACCCATTCGGAATACTCTGTCTTCATTTCCGAACGCAAGGTGGAAAGCTCATGTTTCTCTGTCTTCAGAATGCTCCCAAAATTGGAGATAACCTGTTGCATCTTTTCATTGTTCCTGACATGAGAGTCTCGAAAGTCCTGAGTGAATTTCAGAACGTCTTTTTCCAACCTGCCAATAGAGTTGGCATAATTTTCCATTTGGGTGTCTGATTTCTCTATGATGGAGGAGAATTCACGCATGAGTTTGACATTTTCGGTGATTAAAGTATCCACCAAGTCCTTGTGAGCATCCAACTGGGATTGCCAGTCGGAGATTGAGGGGTTCGCCTTGGATTGAAGAAGGAAATCCAGTTTCTCCGAGATTTCCTTGAGTTGATCAAACTTCATCGGAATACAAGAACTGTGGGTCTTGAGTTTAACAGTGGATGGAGATTCAAGGAAATCTGAAAGATCATCCTGGTCATCGTTAACCAGAATATCTTCATCTTCATCATCATCATCTGAAGGTGGGTTGGCATGAGGGGAATTCGGAATTGTAGTTTGTTTGGGTGAAGGTGGAGGAGAAAGGGTTGTTTGTTTGGGGGATAGAGATGGAGATTTTTGAGTGATGGTGGTTTGGAGTGGTGAGCATTCAGGAGTTGATTGTGGGCTAGAATGAGGAGTGGTTTTTGGTGTGGGGTCATGAGGCGGCGATTGTGGAGGACGGGAAAGCTTGGCAGTGGGTATACCTTCAAGATTGTCTGAAATTAGAACATCCTGTGGTGAATTCGGAACATGTTGAGTATCGGAATGTTCGTTTTCCGAATCAAAATACTGGACAAGCTTCCGAAGCTTCCTTAGACGTTTGGGCTGTTTTTCGGTGTCTGACGCTGCACCCTTACCTTTTCGTTTGACCACTTTCTTTGGATTTTCAAGTCTATCAAAAGCTTCTTGATGAGTTTGGTCAACATTACGAACCCCCGATGGAGATAGCAGTCTGTACTCAGCAATACATTGAACCTCCTTCGGAACTCGGTCCAACATCGTGATCGGAATGGATCCAATGAAATCGAAATCCTCCGATTTTGTGGTAGCAAACTGAGTGGTCGACAATGTCGGAATAACTGCCAAGACAGAATCGGTCATGATATGTATATGATGTTGCTCAATAGCCCGTTTCACCACAATGGACCAAAATCGAGCACAAGATATTTCAGAGTGCCAGTTCTTGTAGTTTACACTCTGGACAAATTGGCTCCAGAGAATAGACCCATAATCAAGATTGGGATCATAATAGAGTCCGTAAAAGATAGAGAAAAAGAGCTTACTTGCAGTGTCCGTGCCTGTTGTTCGTTCAGAGAAGCTTTTGAACAAGATGGTAAAAAGAAAGTTCCACAGAGGTGGTAGACCCTTCTTTGTGAACTTGGATAGTTACGTGATGTCGCCCTTGTAGCCTAGTTGGTAGAAGAACTGTGGAAGAGTAATAGGCTGAAGAGAATCAGGATCGACAATTACATCTTGATCAGTAAACCCTAGCAATTTTCCAAAACGGGAAATGGAAATGTGTGTCTTGATAGATCCCACTTCAAAAGTAACAACTTCATCAGCCTTGTTGTAGAATGCTGATGAGTATGCAGAGGAGAGATACACGATTGGAATCTCCGCTGATGCAGTTAGGGCTTTGGAGATCTTGGAATATTTGAGACACTCGATCATCGGCAGAAGAGCTTCATTGTACTTGGAAGAGTTAAGATCAATGATCATATTCTGATTTTGTTTGATCTTCAGCATAAGAGAGGATGATGTATTTTCATTTGCAGAAGATGAACCCGCCATGGATGAGAGCTCGAAGAAAGACGATGAACAGTGAGAGAGAATTGTCTGTGCGATAGAGAGCTGAGGGAGCAGAAAGAATGATTAGGGCTGCATAAAGTGACTTTATAGTGGGAGTATTCAAATAGAGAGAGAAAATCCCAAGAAAATCGTTTTAGTTTCCCCAAATGTAGTGGTGAGAGGTTGATCCGCCCCCAAAATTTCGCTGTGCAGTCGCGTGAAAGGCGTCAAATCAGGCGAATAGGCGGTGACGCTGTAACTGACACACGTGGGTGACGTCATGCAAGATTCAAAAATTCGCGCCAAAATAAAAAAATTCTTATCCTTGTCATCAAAGATTGATCTTATCACCACGAAACCAGAGTTAGAAAAATCAAAAAGATTTTAGGGCAAGAGTGTGCCAAAGAATTAGAAATAAAGCAAATAAATTTCTGAGATATATGTGATGTCTCATAGACATAAAATCAGATGGATCCTGGGCAGCAATCTCTTTCTTCGGAATCAAGAGAGATTCGGAAGTGCTTGTGTGGTTTTCCGTTGAAATACGATCAGATGATTGTTAAGAATCAGTGAAAGGCATCTTTTAGTGGTTTATTTTGGGTGGGTTGGCCTCGTCGAGATTCTGAAACGTGAGAAATGTTCGGAATCAGGAGAAGGTGCTTGTTTGACCAGTGTAGTCATTAATAACATGTAAGGTGGATGTTTTATTAGTGGCTAGGTGTGTTGCAGAAGGTCTCATGAAAATTGAAAAATGGATCTTTTGGGTTGAAATAGCTTAGGGCTAGCAAATTTCGTAAAGATCACGCAAAAACAAACTTTCAGACTTCGCAATTTGATCCGTCAATACGTTATGGGTGAAAAAGATTTTTGGGTTTCATCTGAAAGTATGGTGACAATAATTCCGAAATCATGAACACAGTTGTTGTGTAACCATCAGTTTTCAGTGGTAATTCTGAGAACCTTCAAAAGGGTTACAGTTATATGAAAGTGAATAATGATGGAGAAATATGAGATGGGTATAGAATGGTTTGGGAGTCTCACAGCGCATCATGGTGTTAATGATTTGCGATCTTTGACTAGAATTTTGAAGACATATATTGAATTTGGTTTAATTTCAATAATCATCGAACTTCATGGATTGGTACAAGAGAAAGTAGAAAGAGTTTTTCCGTCAATTCCAAAAAAAATAAAATAAAATAAATAAAAATAAAAAATAAAAGAAAATTAGAAATGAAGTGACGGTGGATGACGAAAGGTGACAGGTATCATGATGATGCATTTAATGCTTAGGCGAAAAAGGATGGAAACGTCAAATCGTTTTGCCATTCAGCCGTCACTGCCTTAATGACGCGTAATCATACCTGCAGACTTCATCATTACTTCAAAAAGTAATTTAATATCCATAATTGAGAAGTCTAACCGGTGTCATGTTTGCCTATAAAAAGGAATTGTTGTTAGTAGAAGCAACACATACACAAGAAAATTACCGTCAGACGAATCATCAAATGGCTCAACGTCCCTACAACCGAGGTGACAAGGTCGAAGTGAAGATGCAGGAAGGTGAGTATGCAGGTGGCACTTATGGTGGTGTCGTCATGGGAGTTTGGAACCACTGGTACGAAGTAAAGATGACCACACTTAAGGAAAGTGAGGGTGGTGGTCCACTGACGATTCAAACCAGCTATCCCTACTTGCAGCCTGTCCCACCAAAAATCTTGGTGGAGTACAAATAATTCGACCTCATTGAGGTGTGGCACAAGCGGGGATGGTGGCAGGTGGTGATCATCCGCGCAACTCCTCACAACCAGTTCTTGGTAGGACTGGCGGATAAGAGTCGCCTCTTCGTGGATGAAAGCGAGGTGCGAATCCACCAAGCTTTCCATCTTGGTGATCCCCCCATGTGGCACTACTATAAACTGTAGAAGGATGTTGATTTCTTTTGACGTTCTGTACTTCCTTTCTTCAGTTATAATAAAATGTGTCTTTGTTTTGCTTTTTGTTGATTCAATATCTGTATGCTTAATCACACAAAAAAAATTTACACTAGAAATATAAAGGTGAGAAAAAGAAATTGAAACTAGAAATGGAGAAGAAAAAAAATAATAAAAAAATTAAAATAAAATTAAAAAAATCAAACCAAAAAAAAATTTGACCAAAAGAAAAGAAAGAAAATTTGACAAAGAGAAGAACATATTTTTGATATTTTAAAAAAAATGAGAGAAAAGAAAAACAAGAATAATTAGGAAAAGATAAAATATACATAAAGGATACTTTCATTCCGAATCTTTCGAATTTGAATTTCGATTCTGAGGCATTCCGAATTTCGGAATGAATCGGAATTTTCAGCTTGTATTCGGAATAGATTCAGCTTCCATCATTCCGAGACCTTGAAGTATTTTGTTAAATGCTAGCTCAGGTAGTGCCTTGGTGAAGATGTCAGCTAACTGATCATTTGAACGAACAAAATGAATTTCAATGTTGCCATCTTTAACATGATCTTTGATGAAATGATATGTGAGTGCAATGTGTTTGGTCTTTGAATGTTGCACTGGATTGTGGCAGATCCGAATTGCACTTTCTGAATCACAATAAAGTGGAATACGTTTCATATTAACTCCATAGTCTCTCAGTTGATTCTGAATCCAGATTATCTGAGAGGTACATGAAGCAGCAGCAATGTACTCAGCTTCAGCTGTAGAAAGTGAAACATACGTTTGTTTTCTTGATTGCCAGCTCACGAGTTTGCCATCTAGAAGTTGACATCCTCTTGAGGTGCTTTTGTGATCTAATCCACAACCCCCAAGGTCTGCATCGGAAAAAGCTTGCACGAAAAATCCTGATCCTGACGGATACCATAGTCCAAGTGTGGTTGTCCTTTTGAGATATCGGAAAATGTTTTTCACAGCGATGAGATGTGGTTCTCCGGGATTAGCTTGAAATCTAGCACAGTAACATACATCAAACATAATGTCAGATCGACTTGAAGTTAGGTAAAGAAGTGAACCTATCATTTGACGATAAAGAGTGATATCTGCTACAGGTTTATCTAGCGAAGGAGTAAGCTTTGTTCCGAAAGCCATCAGAACTTTGACTTTAGAATCTCCCTTCATTCCGAATTTCTCCAAAAGCGACTTGGTGTAAGCTTCTTGATTGATGAAAATTCCTTCAGAACTTTTTCTGATGTTAAGGCCTAGAAAGAAGTTGATTTTGCCCATTGAGCTCATTTCAAACTTTGTCTCCATCAGTTTTTGGAATTCAGCCGTTAGACTTGGATGCGTAGATCCAAAAATGATATCATCGACATAAATCTGAACAATCATTAGATGATTTCCTTCCTTTTTGAGAAAGAAGGTTGGATCGACAGAGCCTTGTTTGAATTTGGACTACTTGAGAAAACGAGTTAGAGTTTCATACCATGCTCTTGGAGCTTGCTTCAGACCGTAAACAGCTTTATCCGGCACATAGCGATAATCAGGGTTTTTGCTATCCACAAAACCAGGTGGTTGTTCAACATAGACTGTTTGTTCTAGTTCTCTGTTCAGAAATGCACACTTAACATCCATTTGATAGACATCGAATCCCTTGTGTGCTGCATATGCAAGAAAGATCCGAACGGACTCCAGTTTGGCAACTGGTGCAAACGTTTCTTCATAATCAATCCCTTATTCTTGACAGTAACCTTTGACTACCAATCTTGCTTTATTCCGAATGACATTTCCTTCTTTGTCTAATTTGTTCCGAAATACCCACTTCATTCCGAGAGGCGAGAACAGATGCTTTTTCAGGAGTCGGAACCAATCTCCAGACTCTGTTACGTTCAAATTCATTTAGCTCATCTTGCATAGCTTGGACCCAGTCAGCATGATCAAGTGCCACTTTGACTGTTTTAGGTTCGATTTTGGAAATGAACGAATGGAACATGCAAAATTCCACCTTTGAAAATAATGCAACTTGCTTTTCTTTGACTTGAGCTCGAGTGAGAACACCAACGGATGTTTCTCCGATGATTTGAGATTGTGGATGATCCTTTGTCCATTTTAACATTGGAGGATAATTCAGATCATATTCAGGATTAATCTCTGGAATAACTTCTTCTACTTCCGATTGAACCTCTGATTGAGTGTCCACGTTATTAGTTTCAATCTCATTCTCCCCCTGGAAATTTGCATTGGTTCATGTACCATTAAGATTGGAGTTTCCTTCGTCGACAGTAGGGGTGCTTGATTCTGTTTCAGAAGACAAACCCTCCTCTTGAAATGGTGTAGAATTCTCCCCCTGGACAGATGAATCAGAAATATTTGTTGCAGACTCTGTGAATTCAACCGAAGTGGGAGTTGGAATTGGAGTATCGGAAGTCGGAGACGAAATCGGAATTGGTACTTCAAAAGAGTGAGCATTTGAACTTTCGGTCTCATTTACTGCATTTTCCATGATTTTTAGCAACTCATCACCTTGATTATCCTTGGCTTTTGCTTCTGATGATTTTGCATTATCCGGTTCATCGAACAAATTCATGAATTCCTCATATAGATTCATAAGAGGAATTGATGTTTTATTGGACTCAGGGAAGATTTCCTGTGATTGTGTCGCTGGATGTTTTGTTCTGGAATTATACTTGTCATCAAAGGTGACATAGTACGTTTCTTCAATCCTCCGAGATCGTTTGTTTAGAACGCGATATGCTTTGGAAGTGAGCGAGTATCCCAGAAAAATTCCTTCATCGGCTTTTTCATCCCATTTGACTCGTGTTTCCTTTGAGTTAAAAAGGAAGCATTTGGATCCTAAAACGTGAAAGAATTTTACATTCGGCTTTCTTTTGTTGAGGATCTCATAAGGAGTAAGAGAAAACCTTTTGTTGATTGTTGAGCGATTTTGGGTAAAACATGATGTAGCGATGGCATCAGCCCAGAAGTACAATGGTAGTTTCGCAAAAGAGAGCATTGTACGAGCTGCTTCACATAAGGAACGGTTGCGTCTTTCCACTACTCCATTTTGTTGAGGAGTATAAGGGGCAGAAAAGTTATGAGAAATTCCTTTTCCGACGAGAAAATCGTCTAGAATCCGATTCTTGAATTCCGTGCCATTATCGCTTCTGATCATCCGAACTTGCTTTCGGAGAAGTATTTCCACTTGCTTGATGAAATTAATCATATTTACTACAACTTCAGATTTTTGCTTGAGAAAGAATACCCATGTGAACCGAGAGAAATCTCCACTACAACCAAAATGTACTTATTGTGAGCAACACTTTCGATTGCAGATGGTCCACAAAGATCAATGTGCAATAGTTCTAATGGTTCGAGGATCTTTGTGTTGATAATTGTTGAATGGCTCTTTTTACTTTGCTTTTCGAGTTCGCATGCATCACACGAACGATCTTTGTCGTACTTTAGTAGAGGTAATCCTCGCACAAGATCACCAAGTACCAATTTGTTGATATCTCTGAAATCCATGTGAGATAAGCGTCTATGCCAAAGCCAGCTATCATCATTTGCAGCTTTTGTGAGCAAGCACACAGCAGGTTTTCCAAGGATGGGACGCATATCCAAGGGAAACATTTCTCCTTTCCGTTTCGACTTTAGAAATATCTTCTTAGTTTTCTTTTCAATGAGTTCGGAACCATCTTCATCAAATGAGACTTTGGGCCCAGTTCCGACAACTAATTGCGAAACGCTGATTAAGTTGTGCTGAAGCCCTTCAACGTATGCAACCTTGCGAATGGTGATTTCACCATTAGTAATCATGCCATATCCTTTGATATTTCCAGTTGCATTATTGCCGTAGCTGACTCTTCCTCCATTTTGTAGCGACCGGTTTTCTCATAATTCCTCCCTTCTCCCTGTCATGTGACGCGAACAGCCGCTGTCAATATACCATTCTAGATCATACTGTTCGTCACGTAATACCTTCACAAGTTAGAGAGATTTAGGAACCCAAACCAATGTGGGTCCATGTGAGAATTTCTGAAAGACATGAAATATGCATGATTTTTCAACCAAAAATGACTTTTTCATAGGAGGTTGATTTTTCTTAGACTCAATCCGAAACACTTTCATTTTTGTTGTTACCCATGCTTCTTTAGGAAAACGAGACTTTTTAGCAAGAAAAATATTCGAATGTTGAAAATACTGTGCTTTCTGCGTTGGAACGATTTCAGACTTGCTCAAGGGTTTGGATATTTGGGAGATAGGTTTCGATTCGGAAGAAGATGTCTGTTGAGTCTTGTTGAGCATACTCAGTTTTGATATTTGTTTGGGTTCTGAGGTAGTAACAATCTTAGCTTTCTCCTTTATGTCGTTAGACATAGAGGTAGGGATGTTCGGAATCGGAAGAGAAGGGACTTTCGGAACAGATTTTGAAGTAGAACCGAAAAAGTTTTGTCATTTTTATTTCTCCAAAATTGTTTTCGTTCTTTCAAATTCTTTTTGTAACTGACATTCATTTGTTTCCGTTTAGCTATGAGCTCTTCAGGAGACTTATGAATACGAGTTACTTGGTTTTTAGAAAAAGAAGAGGGTTGTTGCGACTTTGAATTGCTTGTCCCTGCTTGAGAGAATGAATCTCTTCGATTCACGGAGCCTGAAATGTATTTTCCTCGAGATCGCCAAGAGGTGATTTCTGAGAGGCCTTTTGTCTCATCTGAATTGTCGATCGGCTCAGACCAGAAGAACGTATCGCATCCATCGGAATTATCTTTATCAACCAGGACTTTTAGTTCGGAAACATCTTTTGAGTTTAGGCCTTGTTTCATAAAAACTTGATTCGGAACAGTTTGAATTTTTGGAAACACCGTTGCTTGTTCTTTTAAGGATTGTGGTCCTTTATTTTCAATGATTCTTGCAAAAGCTATCGAGTTTTCAGAAATAAAATTTTTTTTGATTTCAGCTGTACTGTTTGTAAATTCCGAACAGTCAATTTCATCCTCAACAGATATCTCACTCATTTCACTTCCATCAAAGTCAGAAATATTCTCATTAACGGGAGTATTATCAGAATTTAATTTAGATCATAATGAGTGAAAATTCTTTAAGGTAGCTGTTTTGATTTCCTCATGATCGTTTTCAGAAAAATATTCACCATGCTTTTATGATCTTTGGACTGAATATAACTTTCAATTTTGTCAAGTCCGATTCGATAAGCGTCCGAAACCTCATCGGATGAAATAATGGTTTCACATCTGTAGCATTCAGCATCGATTTCATGTAAACCCCTGCCTATAACACAATCAAGATGTAGTTGTGTAATGTTATTGTAAAGACGTTTTGCAATTAAACAAAAAATGTTCCGTTGTTTCAAAAGCAACAAATTGTCTCTCTTAACATAAATAATATCATCCTTGGCTCTAACTAACTCATTATCCAACGCCTCGATTTTCATTCGCCTTTCCTCATTCTTATTCGATATCCTGCTCAATTGGTCATTTATGTTAGAATTACTTAGGCGTGTCCTTTTTAAGCTATCATTTAAACTGGAAACAGTAAACCTGAGATTATCTAATTCATTATCATAATTGGAAGAGCAGATATTTAATGTTTTGAGGATAGAGTGTACCTTATTGACCACAGCTTCACATTCCTCAACTTGTTCAAAAACAGGCTTGGCAGCAAAACAGCTTGCTGACTTTTGACACCCATCAGTAGAATATCCGCTGCTTTCCGAACCGTCTTCTCTCACCATAAAGCATCTACCATGTTTTGGGTTTCGCACTTCCTCATCCTCTGAATCCGTTGACCAGACCTCAACTGCACCGTATTCGCTATCTTCTTTTACTACAAAGGCTGCTTTGGATGTGGAAGTGTCATTTTTCTTTAGATCTGCAATTTTCTTGACGTAGTACGCTTCATCTTTCACCTGCTCCTTCTTTTCTTTTTGCTTTCGGAGCAAACAATCCTTAATGAAGTGGTTCTTGCGTTTGCAGAAGTAGCAGTCATAACCAGAGTCGCCTACTAGTATCTTCTCTTCTTCAGCTTTTGGTTTCCTTAGCTTATCTTCTTGTGTCTTTTCCGAATTGAAATTACTTTGTCGACTTCGGTTTTTGAACTTAGAAAAGTTTTTCTTGAAAAACTTCTTCGGTTTGGATACCATTAAGGCTTTCTCTTCCCTTGTCAGATCATCATCGGAAAAGTCAGATTCCGAATCATCATCAGCAGTCTTCTTTCCTTTTGTAACAAGAGCGAGAGAACCCAGGCTGGCAGTCGTTTTTGCTTCAGAAGCAATCTCTTTCTCATGGGATTTAAGGATGCCCACCACCTTTGCCAGAGTATAGTTTTGAATTGTTCATGTGCCTTTATCGTTGAGACAATGGCTTTCCACTCCGATCGAAGACTATTCAAAAAGGTGACCTTTTGCTCAATTACTGTTCGGGCGATCTTGTACTTCAACAGTCTGCTGAGAAGGTGGTTGCATCGATTGAAAGTTTGAGTTAGTGTTTCATCTGGGGCCTGTTCGAAGGATCCGAAATCGGAAAGAAGAGTAGTTTGAACAGAGTGCTCCAGATCAGCATCTCCTGAATATAATTCCTTTAACATGTCCCATATCTCTTTCGCTGTTTCACATGAACTAACTAAGCGAAGAGTATCTGCTTGAAGAGCAAATCGAATTATTCTGAATGCCTTTATGTTACACATGAGTTTATTCTTTTCATCAAGAGGTAGATCGGTGTGAGTGACAAGTAGAGCATTATATTCTTTCAAAGTTTTTAAGACTCTTCTTGTGGTTGCATGAGCAAACGGTTCTTCAGTAATAGCCTACCAGATTGTTGCTCCATGTTCTTTAATACCTAGAACATAATCTTCGAAGTGCAGCGCCCATACCTCGTATTCTTGCGTGAAAAGAATTGGAATCCTGGTAGTAGACCCGATGCTGCTAGACAGATTAAATGATTGAGTATGTTGACCTTCGTGCGCCATGAGATCTTGTTTGAATATGAATCAGATGTGATATCGAATGAGATACACAGTCTCCTGCTCTGATACCAATTGTTGAAACAAAAAGAGTGGATCTGGATTCAAGGCAATGCGGAATATGAATGATAAACAAGAAACTCGAACACACAATATGATGAACTGATGTCGAATGATTAAAAAGCAATTCAAGAACAATTCGATGAGAACTATTCTGTGTGAATGTCGTAAAGAGATTGCAAAAGTTAACCCTAATTTGGGTACAAGCATGCTATAAATACTAAAACTAAGTATGGAAGGACATGCCCATTCCATAACGGACTTGCTAATATCTTGGCATAAAATCATGCGACAAATCAGAACCGCATCTTTGACTCAATCTCATTATTGACTCAACACTTTACCTTCCCATTTCCTTTTTGATCCTCCAATTTCTCTTTCAACTCTTCTTTCCTCCTCCTGTCTTTGTAACTCCCTTTCTCTTGACCTCGCTGCCTCGACAACCTGTTGGAAGGTAGTATATCTTGAACTTGGCAAAAACTCTCAAATTTGGGTCTTTAAACCCCACAAATAACGATCCATTTTGCGCTCCTCTGTATCTACTTGATGTTGTGCAAATCTCGCCTTCTCATTGAAGTCTAGCGTGTATTGTTGCACCGTTCTTGACCCTTGTGTAACTTCAAAAACTCTTCTTCTATTCCTTTCATAACATTATTGGAACAGTAGTATTCTGTGAACTTCAATTTAAACTATTCCCAACTCAATGTAAGCGCCAAGATCTCTCCTAATTCCATGCAAGTATTCTCCCACTAGAACTGTGCATCCTCCTTTAGGAAATTCGTTGCAAACTCAACTTTATCCGTCTCGTCATATTTACTTGTGCGAAACATATTTTCAACGTGGGTCAACCAATTTTTGGCTGCTATGGGATCAACCTTCCCATAGAAATCATAGGGTTTGCTCTTTTGAAAAACATTATAAGTGCACTTTCTCGTTTTCTCCGGTGCCTTGGCTCCATTATCTCAGTAAGGATCTCTCCTCGATCCTCCCTTTGCTCAGGTTGGAGTGGGGTTTGTCTCGAAGTACCTCCAGCTGCATATTACTCGGTACATCGGGAGGTCGCTCTCCCTCAGGTTGATACTCTTTACCTGAATCTCGTGATCCCGCTTGGTCTCTCGGCGGATCACCTAGCTCTTTTTCTTTTCCAGTGCTCATTTCAACTGAAAAAAGAAAATTAACTCATTTAGTAATCACCACCATAATACTCAATATGATTGCATAATCAACTCATTTACTACACCACGAGGGATAGCTACTCGGAAATCTTTGGGACCTCTCAATCTCATTGGTTTAAGTCTAAACCCATCTCAAGGTTTAATTCCCTTAAACCATAGCTCTGATACCAACTTGTAATGCCCGGTTCCTCACAAATGATTTGCACCTTAATTTTTCTCTAATTAACACATAATTAGAAAGGTGTAACTCAAGTTAATAAACAAGTCATACAAAGTTGTTACCAAAAACATAGTTTAAGTCCTAAACTATTTACATCAAGTGTTTACAACCGTTATACAAAAACCGAGTCAATTACATATTTCAAAACAACAAGGAATTCCAAGTCCAAGGTCCAGCTATCCATCCATGCTACGTTTCCCGCGATCAACATTACCAGAACATAAACACCAACAACATTAACAACAATTTATGAGCTATGAGAGCTCAGTGAGTAATTAAGCGTTAATCGGTTTGTAACATCCATCATCTCGCTCGAATCAATCTCAATGAACTATCTTGGTCCGTAGTATAAAATATACACTAAGGTTCTTTACTCCAAACACTAAAGATTGGTATACTCAAGCAAGTCAAAACATATATTGATTCTTTCTAAAATATACATTTCAACATAACATAGTTCATTTAGTAAATAACTACTCACCTGAAGTTGGGTCGATAGGTGGAACTCCCGAACCTCGTGTGTGTTCCTGTCTAGCCTTAGTTGTAACACAGCAGCCCAATATCAAAACTCCAATTTAAGGACAAGCTCAATCAAACTCAGTATTCATCAAAATCAATAATTTGGAACATATAAAAGAGTTACAACCAAAAGATAGAAATACTATCTTAGTTGTAGCTTTCAATTCCACCATTTCTACTCATACAACCTTAGAAAAGCAATAACAACAACTTACTAGCTCAAGTCTAAGATTAGAACTCTCTCTTACACTCACAATCCAATTAATCTCACTCTAACACTTGTTAGTTGCAGGTGGTTCATCACTACCACCTGGAACTATCTCAAATCAAACAATCCAACCGTCAAAATGAAGCTAAAAACATAGACAATTACCTTTTAACCGCAAATTATCAAATCCTAGCTTCAATTCTTGAATTATCGGCTTTAGTTTCGACTTTGAAGGCTTAGAATTGAGTTTCTAGGGTTTAGAGAGAGTTTGGGCGAAGTGGGTTTTCCTAAATATGAATAAAAACCCGACTTTAAAAAGTGGGTCTACACACTACACACGACCCGTGTGGATTCACACGGTCCGTGTGAATCCACAACATGCTTTCAGTTTGCTGCTGCATGTGTTACACGACCCGTGTACTTTTGTTTGACCTTGCTGCATGATTTCTGCATTCAAAACACGACCCTTGCTTGTCTCACACGACCCGTGTTGTTCCTGCAGAAGACAAAACTGTTTCTAACACCCTTTTTAAGGTCTAAACTCCCACTAGATGGATTTCTAACCACCCTAACTTGTATTATAACTCATTGAATCTTGTTTGCATAATATTAACACAATCTCACCATAATTAAAGTTACATTATTACACATTTCACCGATTTTATTTATCATCAATAAAATATTTTGTAAAAGCTTTATTGCGCTTTTCAAACCACTTCGGTTTTGACTCTTTTTGACCACTTTCTCATACAGGCATTGTACTCTACTCAAATGTGATTTCTGAAAATCCAACACAATATTTTTTACAGCTATCTACTCCAAACATGACTATAAGACATCACTAATCGATAAAGTTTCAAAAAAAAGTAAAGCATTGCAAAACTTAGTGTTCACTTTTAAGTTTCTAGTGACACTCTCACAACATTGTATAATTATTATTCTAAATATATTAGGTGCTTACCTTATCCATTTTGACCATTGTTGGAAGAAACCTTTATGATACCTCATTCTAATGTGTCATTTCGAAGTGTTTCCGGTTATTCCTTTTATCTCTTACAATCAACGAGCTTATATCTTAATGTTATCAATACCGTGTAGCTATGACTTTGTCCTAAATAATCAAACTCAAATACTTTCTTTATTATGTTCATAAGACTTTCAAATTCTTGTCTCAGGTTACGATTTTTACCAAATGTCATTTTTTAGCTAATTGTTAATATCAAACTAGCTAACACCCTAATCGGATTGATTCCTTAGTATCTCTAATTCATTACATTTAGTACATTATATATGTAAGTCAGTTTCCACATAAATGAAAGGTATCACAACTAATTTCTCCGTAAACTATTGTTAGACTCTATTACAAAAGGTTAGAGCTGTCAAATTTTCAATTACAAGTTTTAGCCTTCCTCACTTTTTCAAAAATGGAGCTTAACTTAATGGCTAACGGAAGAACAGTAAGCACTAACGAAAGTTACCAAAACTGCATCCTAACTCTAAACGACCAAACTTTCCAAATCAATCTGATGCCAATGACTATTGGGAGCTTCGACGTAATAGTCGGCATGGATTGGTTAGACCCCCACCATGCCAACATCATGTGCCACAAAAAAGCAGTACGACTCAACCTACCCAAAAATGAAACCCTCATCGTGTACGGCGATAAACCGGGCAAGAATTTAGGAGGAGGATGTTTCGAAGACAACATTTAGAACTCGGTATGGCCATTACGAGTTCGTCGTGATGCCTTTCGGGCTGATCAATGCTTCGACAGTGTTCATGGACCTTATGAACCGCGTATGCAGAATGTTTCTTGACAAGTTCATGATTATATTCATTGATGATATATTGATATACTCACGAAGTGAAGAAGAACACTGTCAGCACTTACGATTGATCCTAGAGCAACTACGAAAGGAGAAGTTATATGCCAAATTCTCAAAATGTGAATTATGGATACGGAAAGTAGACTGCTTAGGTCATGTAGTTAGCCAAGAAGAGATCTAAGTCGATTCACCCAAGATCAAGGAAATAGAAAACTGTGAGGCACCAAAAACTCCAACGAAGATACGCCAATTTTTGGGTCTTGCTCGTTATTACCGGAGATTCATCAAGAACTTCTCCAAGATAGCGAAACCTCTCACAGCATTAACACAGAAAAGTATAAGTTTCGACTAGGAAGACAAACAAGAGGTTGCCTTTCAGACACTGAAACAGATGTTGTGTAGTGCACCAATCCTTTCTCTTCCAGAAGGCACGAAAGATTTCGTTGTGTATTGTGACACATCGAAACAAGTTTTGGGATACGTGCTTATGCAAAGAGGAAAAGTCATTTCCTATGCTTCTAGACAGCTCAAACCCATGAGGTCAACTACACCACCCACGATCTTGAGCTAGGAGCTGTAGTATCCGTGCTAAAAATCTGGAGGCATTACCTGTACGGTACTAAGTCTACAGTCTTCACCAATCACAAGAGTCTCCAACATATCCTCAATCAGAAAGAACTCAACATGAGGCAACGAAGATGGGTCGAGTTGTTGAACGATTACAAATGTGATATTCGTTACCATACGGGTAAGACAAATGTAGTAGCAGATGCTTTGAGCCGAAAGCAATACTCGGGACGTCGAGTAAAATCGTTAACAATAACCATATACTCACACCTTCCTACTTAAATTAGGGATGCTCAACTTGAGGCCTTGAAACCAGAAAACATCACGAGTGAAGCCCTACGGGGAATGGACAAGAAATTTGAACTCAGGGAGGACGGGACACGATGCTTCATGGACCAAATTTGGACAACAAAGTACTGTTGTTGCCAAATATTCTAAGTAAGTACGGAAGGAAAGGTTGCGGAAAGTAAAGGTCCGAAACTGAAGGTTTCGGAGGGACAAGTCCTGAGACTTGAGATGGACAAGTCCGAAGACTTGATGTGGGTGCGGAATTATAATGTAGAAGTAATACTTAGAATAGATCTTAATAGCTCAACAATAAATAATATAGACTAACAGTGATATAACTTGCATATAGAAAGACAGGAAGTTAAAGGTGTTAGAAAAGTAAGGACAGTAAGAAATGCAGATAAGAACATGAGAATTGATGGAATGAGAGATTATATTGATAAATATGAAAGTGTTACATAAGGTCTCTCAAAATCATGAGGACTGAAGATGAACTTGGTCTCCCTTTTATAGACTAAAGGAGGACCTTCGGATAATAACCTATGGACTGAAGAGGAGACAACACGTCTCTCTTCAGTCTGATAAGAGAGGGTGAATCTAATATAATAATACAATGTTAGACTAGGGTGGCTTGTCTATAATATAATAGTATTCTAAGTACACAAGACATACTTCTAGGAGGCCACGCCTGATCTAGTCTAATCATGTCCTATACGTTGAAGTGCTTATCCTTTGCCTTATCTTCCTGATCTTTAGTCTTCTTTGAAGAATGGTTAAGTACGATATTTCCTTTGATCTGTTGATATTGATAGTCCGAAATCCTGAGAGGATTTCGGAGTCCTGGCGGATCAAAGTATCTTGAAAATGTGGTTGTGTATGTCTTGATCTTCTGAGTGAGTTCTGTGTGTGATCTTCTGAATTCATTCTTCTGGGTGAAGTATTTTCTGATCTTGAGATTCTTCGGAGTTCTGAAATCCAAGACTGGATTTCGGATGATTACAATGTTATCAGAACACAGTTTTATCTGAGATATTATAACATACATAAATATAACCATTCGTTCATTCATTAAAGCATTCATATAATAGTAGTAGCATTCCATCAAAATAAGAAGTTTGACATTACAATCCTATCAAACTACGAGATGGTCAACGAGTTAACTTTTTAGCACTAACAATTCCCCCTTCGGTGACCAGCCGAGGAGTTTGATTCAGCATTTTCAGAATTTGTCATTTATGCATTGTCTTGCAGCATATAGCCGAAATTTTCTGATCTCCAGTAGCCATCGTGAAGGTAAGGTATGGTGTTCTTCGTCCCATTCCACCTACGGTGATCGTGGAATATAAGGTTGGGGATTACGTCGATGAATGGGATCGACAAGGATGGTGGAGTGGTGTCGTCGACAATGTGATCGGCGATGATGTGTACGATGTTGTGCTGCTGGATGGAAGGACTGTGTGCGTGTGTGATCTGTCTGTGCGGATCACACAAAACTTTACGTATGGCAGTCCTCCAAAGTGGCAATACAACAAGCACTAGGGAGAAGGGGATGAAGGTGTAATATTTTGTTTTGATATTTTGGACTGATTTCTATGTTAGAACCTTAAGTCATAAAATTTTAGGATGTTTTTTTTGTTTATGACTTAATGAATTCAGTTCCTGTAATGTCTTTTAAGCTTAATGAAAATATGTTTTTCTTTTATGTGTGTGTTGGTAACCCTTAAATGAAATATGTGACAACGTTTCTGATTGTATTGAGAGAGATCTTCTGAGAGTATAGAGATTATGATAATGAGAGTAGTCGGAAGTCTTAAGGTTCTGAGGGAATATTCGGAGACTTTTCTGAACTGAGCTTTTGATAGTCAGAAACTGAGTATCATTCTCTGTAGAAATCAGAGTCAGGATTTAACATACCCAATTTGTCCAGAAAATTATTGAATTTTGTGGAATCTAAGGCTTTTGTGAAGACATCAGCAACTTGTTCATCAGTAGGAATGAAGTAGAGTTCGATGTTACCTTCTAGGATCTGATCCTTGATGAAGTGACCTAATATCGATGTGCTTCATCATAGAGTGCTGAATGGGATTATGAGAAATGACTATGGCACTCTTGGAGTCACAGTAGATAGGAACCTGAAGAAATCGGTAACCATAATCCATGAGCTGAGTCTTCACCTAGAGAACTTGTGAACAACAGGTAGATGCAGCCACGTATTCTGCTTCTGCTGATGACAAGGCGACACAGTTTTGTTTCTTTGAGGACCAGCTGACTAATCTTCCACCTAGAAATTGACAACCTCCGGAAATGCTCTTCCGATCCAATTTGCATCCGGCATGGTCCGAGTCGGTGAATGCTTGGAGTTTGAAGTTGTCTCCGATTGGGTACCATAGTCCCATTGCCTTAGTTTTTTTGAGATATTTGAAAATTTGTTTTACGGCTGTCAGATGTGACATTTTCGGAGCTGCTTGATATCTGGCACACATGCAAGTTGAAAACATGATGTCGGGTCTACTTGCGGTTCAGTACAAAAGTGAACCTATCATTCCTCGATACAGCTTATGATCTACTGGCTCGCCATTAGGGTCTGCAAAGATTTTATGGTTGGTGGATATCGGAACCTTGGCAGTAGAATAATTTTCAAGGGAAAATTCCTTCAGAAGTTCATTTGTATATTTTTCTTGATGAATGAAAATTCCTCTCTTGGTTTGTTTGATTTGTAGGCCTAGGAAGAAATTTATTTCTCTGTTCATGCTTATGTGAAATTTGTGTGTCATCACTTTTGCAAATTCATCAACCATTGCTTGATCAGTTGATCCGAAAATGATATCATCTACATAGACTTGGACGATCATGATATGATTTTGATGTGATCGAACGAAGAATGTAGGATCAATGATTCCTCTTCTGTATCCGGATGATACTAGAAAGTTGGATAAAGTTTCATACCAAGCTCTGGGTGATTGTTTTAGACCGTATACAGCCTTATTCAGACGATATACATGGTTGGGTCGAGACAGATCTTCAAAACCCGGAGGTTGTTGAAGATAAACTGTTTCTTGTAGATCACCTTGAAGAAATGCACTTTTCACGTCCATTTGATGTACAATGATGTTTTTATGTGCTGCATAGGCTAGAAATATCTGAATGGCTTCTAGTCTAGCTACTGGTGCATATGTTTCATCATAGTCAAGTCCTTCTATCTGACTGTACCCTTTTGCCACTAATCTGGTTTTGTTTCTGACTACTGTTCCCATGCCATCAACTTTGTTTCGGAAGACCCATCTAGTACCTATGACTTTGTGATTTTGTTGGTCTCGGAACAAGATCCCAGACATTGTTTCTTTTGAATTCTGATAGTTCTTCTTGCATAGCTTTGATCCAATCGTCGTCGTCAAGAGCATCTAGAACTATTTTTGGCTCAACTTTGCTGATGTATGCAGCATAATGGCATTCATCTTGAATTGATTTCTTTGACCTTGTCTGAACTTTGGAGGAGGGATTTCTGATGATTTGGTTTGGAGGATGACTCTGAGTCCATTTATGTAATCTTGGAAGAAGAGCTGGGTCAGAAATAAGAGGAGGAACATCTTGAATGAAGTTGGTGTCTTCACGAGATATGTTTTGGTTTTGTGATTCTTTAGTTGATGCATTTTCATCGGCTTCAAAGATAAAGATTGGTGGATTATCAAGTGCAGTATTAATTAGGGCATCTTCTGATAGGATATTTGCTGAGAGAGTATTTTCTGAGGGTTGATGGTCCCCCGCGGATTGAGGTATCCCATCAACATGAGTAAGGAGTCTAGACTCCCCCTCTGAGGTTGCTTGGTGTAAGGGATCTTTCTGAGTTTGATGAGTCAGTGAAGGGAGCAACGGCTCCCCCAACTGTTGAAGTGTTGTTCGTAGGGTTTGTTTCAGATGTCGCGGGTTCTGATGATATGGAAGGTTCTGATGCTGAGATGATTTGCTGAATTGCATCAGGAGAGTGGATAACTTCGACGTCTTTTGCAGTTACTGGTGCGTCAAAGAGTAAGTCGTAATCAATTTCAACTGTATGAATGGGTCGATGTCCTACTGGAATATCATCCTCCATTACATATAGAATATCTTGATTCTTCTTTCTCCATTGATATTGATCATCGAATTCTATGTTGAAGCTTTCTTCAATGACTCGTGTTCTTTTGTTTAGAACCCGATAGGCAACTGATTTTGAGGAGTAACCCATGAAGATTGCTTCAACACTTTTGGGTGCAAATTTTCCCAAATGATCTCTGTTGTTTTTAATGAAACATCTGCAGCCAAAGATATGGAGAAATTTGACATTGGGTCTTCTGCAGTCGTTTGTTGATGATGGTTCGATTCTGAACAAAGCATGTTGTTGCTATTGCTTCTGCCCAAAACATTAGAGGAAGATTTGCAAAAGTCAGCATTGATCGAGCTGCTTCCACTAAGGTTCTGTTTCGTCTTTCTACTACACCGTTTTGCTGAAGGGTGTATGGTGCTGAGAAATTGTGCTCTATTCTATTGGATGCTAGAAATTCTTCAATTTGCTTATTGTTGAACTCAGTTCCATTATCACTTCGGATTCTTCTTACTGGTAGTTGCATTTTGAGTTCGATGGACGTAATGAAGTTTTTGAGTTCTATGAATGTGTCTGATTTTAATCTTAAAAAGAATACCCAAGTGAATCGGGTGAAATCATCCACGATAACTAGGATGTACTTTTTGTGATTTAGAATAGCAACAGTTGATGGACCACAGAGATCCATGTGGAGAAGTTCTAATGGACGTGTAATGCTTGAGTCAGTGATTGATTTGTGAGGTTTCTTCTTTTGTTTGCCTAATGCACATGCTGCACATAAGTTTTCGTTGTCAAACCTCAGGAGTGGCATTCCTCTGACCATTTCTCCTGTTACCAATTGGTTCATATATCGGAAGTTGAGATGTGCTAGTTTCCGATGCCATAACCAGCTGACTTCAGAGTGAGCCTTGGAAAGTAGACATAATCTGGGTTTTTCGATAAACATAGATATATCCAAAGGAAACATGTTGAGTTGTCTTGGAGATTTTATTAGACATCTGTCTCTGTTACCCGTCAAAATATAGCTAAATTCATTGTCGAATTCAACTCGGAGACCGGTACTGACCAGTTGCCCTACACTTATGAGATTGTGTTTAAGTCCAAGAACATAGGCAACCTTCTGAATGGTGAAGTTTCCGTTTGTTAGTACACCATAGCCTTTGATGATGCTGTTTGCGTCATTTCCGAATGTCACGTATCCTCCAAAGCTGACTTCTCTGTAATCTCTTAGAAACTCCAGTCTTCCGGTCATGTGCATTGAGCAGGCGCTGTCAATTAGCCATTCATCATCCTGCTCTTCCGTACTAGATGCCTGAGAGATTAGATAGTTAGTTTGGGAACCAAACTTGTTTGGTCCCATTTGTTTTCATAGATACGGAAGATTTATTTTTGACAATTGATTTGATGGGAGTTTCTGTTTCCGAAGGTCAGTTTAGCTCAGAAATGGATGATTTTACAACCCACTTTTGAACAAATCTTTTTGAGAGTTTTGGAGAGTAAGTTTTTGTTGGATATGTAAAGTTTTTTGAATCAGTAGCAATGACTTTTTTAGAATGATGATTGCATCAATGACAGCAAGAATTACTTTGTTGTCGCTCCAAAATTTTTGGAGTAGTTTGAGAATGATTATATTTTTGAATCTTGGTTCCGATAACATTTGGAGTTTGCTTACTGGAAAATAAAGTTTTTGTTTTCCAAGACTCATTCATAGGTTTCTTAGAGATTACGGGACTGTTTTGAGTTATTTTTGAATTTCTTGATAATTTTGGAAATTCTGAGTTGTAATCAGAATTTCTGATGTTTTGAAATTGCTGAGAGGGTTTGATATTTGGAGTCGGAAGTAATCCATTATAGATATACTTTAGGAGTGTGGAAGTAGTAGATCTCTGAGTATGACTTGGAGTGACAAAAATTGAGTTGGCTTTTGTCCGTTTCTGAGTGTAGAAACATTTTTTCTGTTCAAATCTTGCATCAGATCGAGGTGATCTAAGGTCTTTACTTCTTGTTTGGTTAAATTCTTTCCTTTTCCTTTTTGAAAGATTTCTCTTGGGGAAGAGTCAGATAAAGAATCATTTAAAGAGTCTATCTCTTCATGATTGACTTTAAGTTTTTCGAGCAAAATTCTGATTGGATTATTTGAAAAATTATGTTGTGATGTATCTTCGTATGACGTTGTGTCAGAACACGATGGTTCTGAAGTCATGTTGGACATGTCAGCAACATTAGGGTTTCTGATTATAATTTTGTTAAAATCATTTTTAATAATGATGTTGCCTGGGAACTTCTCCATTTCAATTTCCTCATCAATCTTTTCTTTATTTGAGTTTTCCAAGTTCTTAGAATTTAGAATGCATTCTTCAGTAACATAGTTACTTTGCTGATTTTCTAATAAAGAGTGTTGCTGAGAACTTGATGATGGATAGTTTATGACCGTAGTCATGTGTCTAGGCATGAATGGGACTGAAGTAATGGACAATTTGCTGATTTCGGCAGTGTCTGCTTCCGAAAAATATGAGAAGGGGATGTTAACTCCTTCTTTTGACTCAGAAGTGGCATATTCATTTGAAGGATATTGAAAAAATGGACTTTTTTGTTATAAATGGGATAGTTTTTGTTTGTGGTTTTTCTTGCCCATCTCCAGTTAAAGGTGTTTTCAGAAGAATTAGTGTTTGCAAGAGATTTGAAACCTTCAGTTGCATGATACAACTGATCTACTAATTTGGTTAGTCGGTACATCGGGAGGTCGCTCTCCCTCAGGTTGATACTCTTTACCTGAATCTTGTGATCCCGCTTGGTCTCTCGGCGGATCACCTAGCTCTTTTTCTTTTCCAGTGCTCATTTCAACTTAAAAAAGAAAATTAACTCATTTAGTAATCACCACCATAATACTCAATATGATTGCATAATCAACTCATTTACTACACCACGAGGGATAGCTACTCGGAAATCTTTGGGACCTCTCTATCTCATTGGTTTAAGTCTAAACCCATCTCAAGGTTTAATTCCCTTAAACCATAGCTCTGATACCAACTTGTAATGCCCGGTTCCTCACAAATGATTTGCACTTTAATTTTTCTCTAATTAACACATAATTAGAAAGGTGTAACTCAAGTTAATAAACAAGTCATACAAAGTTGTTACCAAAAACATAGTTTAAGTCCTAAACTATTTACATCAAGTGTTTACAACCGTTATACAAAAACCGAGTCAATTACATATTTCAAAACAACAAGGAATTCCAAGTCCAAGGTCCAGCTATCCATCCATGCTACGTTTCCCGCGATCAACATTACCAGAACCTAAACACCAACAACATTAACAACAATTTATGAGCTATGAGAGCTCAGTGAGTAATTAAGCGTTAATCGGTTTGTAACATCCATCATCTCGCTCGAATCAATCTCAATGAACTATCTTGGTCCGTAGTATAAAACATACACTAAGGTTCTTTACTCCAAACACTAAAGATTGGTATACTCAACCAAGTCAAAACATATATTGATTCTTTCTAAAATATACATTTCAACATAACATAGTTCATTTAGTAAATAACTACTCACCTGATGTTGGGTCGATAGGTGGAACTCCCGAACCTCGTGTGTGTTCCTGTCTAGCCTTAGTTGTAACACAACAGCCCAATATCAATACTCCAATTTAAGGACAAGCTCAATCAAACTCAGTATTCATCAAAATCAATAATTTGGAACATATAAAAGAGTTACAACCAAAAGATAGAAATACTATCTTAGTTGTAGCTTTCAATTCCACCATTTCTACTCATACAACCTTAGAAAAGCAATAACAACAACTTACGAGCTCAAGTCTAAGATTAGAACTCTCTCTTACACTCACAATCCAATTAATCTCACTCTAACACTTGCTAGTTGCAGGTGGTTCATCACTACCACCTGGAACTATCTCAAATCAAATAATCCAACCGTCAAAATGAAGCTAAAAACGTAGACAATTACCTTTTAACCGCAAATTATCAAATCCTAGCTTTAATTCTTGAATTATCGGCTTTAGTTTCGACTTTGAAGGCTTAGAATTGATTTCTAGGGTTTAGAGAGAGTTTGGGCGAAGTGGGTTTTCCTAAATATGAATAAAAACCCGACTTTAAAAAGTGGGTCTACACACTACACACGACCCGTGTGGATTCACACGGTCCGTGTGAATCCACAACATGCTTTCGGTTTGCTGCTGCATGTGTTACACGACCCGGGTTATAGTACACGACCCGTGTACTTCTGTTTGACCTTGCTGCATGATTTCTGCATTCAAAACACGACCCTTGCTTGTCCCACACGACCCGTGTTGTTCCTGCAGAAGACAAAACTGTTTCTAACACCCTTTTTAAGGTCTAAACTCCCACTAGATGGATTTCTAACCACCCTAACTTGTATTATAACTCATTGAATCTTGTCTGCATAATATTAACACAATCTCACCATAATTAAAGTTACATTATTACACATTTCACCGATTTTATTTATCATCAGTAAAATATTTTGTAAAAGCTTTATTGGTCTTTTCAAACCACTTCGGTTTTGACTCTTTTTGGCCACTTTCTCATACAGGCATTGTTCTCTACTCAAATGTGATTTCTGAAAATCCAACACAATATTTTTTACAGCTATCTACTCCAAACATGACTATAAGACATCACTAATCGATAAAGTTTCAAAAAAAAGTAAAGCATTGCAAAACTTAGTGTTCACTTTTAAGTTTCTAGTGACACTCTCACAACATTGTATAATTATTATTCTAAATATATTAGGTGCTTACCTTATCCATTTTGACCATTGTTGGAAGAAACCTTTATGATACCTCATTCTAATGTGTCATTTCGAAGTGTATCCGGTTATTCGTTTTATCTCTTACAATCAACGAGCTTATATCTTAATGTTATCAATACTGTGTAGCTATGACATTGTCCTAAATAATCAAACTCCAATACTTTCTTTATTATGTTCATAAGAATTTCAAATTCTTGTCTCAGGTTACGATTTTTACCAAATGTCATTTTTTAGCTAATTGTTAATATCAAACTAGCTAACACCATAATCGGATTGATTCCTTAGTATCTCTAATTCATTACATTTAGTACATTATATATGTAAGTCAGTTTCCACATAGATGAAAGGTATCACAACTAATTTCTCCGTAAACTATTGTTAGAATCTATTACAAAAGGTTAGAGCTGTCAAATTTTCAATTACAAGTTTTAGCCTTCCTCACTTTTTCAAAAATGGAGCTTAACTTAATGGCTAACGGAAGAACAGTAAGCACTAACGAAAGTTACCAAAACTGCATCCTAACTCTAAACGACCAAACTTTCCAAATCAATCTGATGCCAATGACTATTGGGAGCTTCGACGTAATAGTCGGCATGGATTGGTTAGACCCCCACCATGCCGACATCATGTGCCACAAAAAAGCAGTACGACTCAACCTACCCAAAAATGAAACCCTCATCGTGTACGGCGATAAACCGGGCAAGAACCTCTGAATCGTCTCATGTATGAAAGCGTAGAAGTACTTGCACAAGAAGTATTATGCTTTCTTAGCCCACGTCGTTGACAAAAAGAAAGAAGTGAAGGAAATCAAGGACATACCAGAATTATGTGACTTTCCTGATGTATTTCTAGACGACCTTCCGGGAGTACCACCAACCCGACAAGTCGAGTTTAGAATTGACTTAATCCCGGGAGCAGCCCCCGTAGCGAACTCTCCGTACAGATTGGCCCAGTGGATATGTAGGAGCTATTTAGTCAACTACACGAACTACTAGAAAAAAGATTTATCAGACCAAGCTTCCCGCCTTGGGGAGCACCGTTTTATTCGTGAAAAAGAAGGACGGATACTTTAGAATGTGTATTAACTATAGAGAACTGAATAAGTTGACGATCAAGAACAGATACCCACTCCCTGGAATCGAGAACCTGTTCGATTAGTTACAGGAATCCAGTTATTTTTCAAAGATCGTTTTAAGATCAGGGTACCATGAACTTAGAATTCAGGAGGAGGATGTTTCGAAGACAGCATTTAGAACTCGGTATGGCCATTACGAGTTCGTCGTGATGCCTTTCGGGCTGATCAATGCTTCGACGGTGTTCATGGACCTTATGAACCGTGTATGCAGAATGTTTCTAGACAAGTTCATGATTATATTCATTGATGATATATTGATATACTCACGAATTGAAGAAGAACACTGTCAGCACTTACGATTGATCCTAGAGCAACTACGAAAGGAGAAGTTATATGCCAAATTCTCAAAATGTGAATTATGGATACGGAAAGTAGACTTCTTAGGTCACGTAGTTAGCCATGAAGAGATCCATGTCGATCCACCCAAGATCAAGGCAATAGAAAACTGGTTAAGCTGCTCGGGCAGCTTCAACCGGTAGGCTACCTTACCTACTCGCGCGATGATTCGATATGGTCCAATGTACCTAGGGCCAAGCTTTCCACGCTTCCTGAAACGAATAACTCTCTTCCAAGGCGACACATTAGAAGAACAAAATCTCCAACCTGGAACTCGAGATCAGACCGTCGTCTCACAATTTCTCTCCCAATTGCACGCTACAGAACACGTCTCATTGTACAGCCTCAACTAAGAAATCTAAAAATTTGCTACAGGTCTAACTAAACTCTAGATTGCATTTACTATACTAACAATGATCCGGCATACCCGATGTCCAACTTGCCCCTAAAGCGATACCTTAACGACCAAACTCCGACCTGCAGACACAGGACCTAACGCTGTCTATCTTCAAGATTCTTCCTCCGACTTAAAGTAGTCTGCAATCTCTTCCTGAACACCCCAAAGTCCTGACACATTCTCCCGTACGACTTCTTGCACAAGAGACCATTTCTCACGTGCTAACCATTATCATAAAGAATTCTACTAATCTTGCATAGGAAACTGCAACTCCCACCAAACTAAGAACGTAATCCCGAAGGAACTCCTTCAAGCGTCTACATTGGTCTCTCCGTATAGCCATCCTTCTAAGGCTGATGCACAATACTGAAACAAAGTTGAGTGTCAAAAACTTTACGAACCTTCTCTTAAACTCCTAAGTGAGTTGTACCTCCTTTCCTGATATCACCATTCAGAGCACCATATCGGGGTACCTTCTCTCGAGCCTTAACATCATCCACCCTTCATAGACCAGCATACTATAACAGACTTAAAGCGAGCACTCCTGCTCCAACGGTCTATGACATCCTAGATTTTATCAACATACTGAGGGGTTCCTTAGTACTTCCGCGATGAATCCATATAGGCATACCTCCAAATTCTACCTCAGAAATCTTCGGAGACCAAATCAGCTACTAATCTTTTGGTGATTGGCCTTGACCTTCAGACCAATCAAACGTCTCTCCACTTAACCACTCCCACTTCTATATCGGCCAGATCACCAATAATCCTCTCAAATATCATACACATCCATGTCTCCCCTCGGGCGAACGAAAAACTTGACACAAACTCTTCGTTCATTACCGCACAAAATGCCGCGTCCATATTTCACATCCCAAGCGGCCATAATGGGTTAGCCAACCTCCGCTAACCCCACCCCACAACCTTCATTTACCCAACTATCTCACCTTAAGGCGTTCCCTTCCATAGTTCCCTATCTAAACCCTTTTCTTGAATCCGATCTGTCTGGCGTTCGGGTCATCCTGATCCGCCCCTGGATTTCAATCTTACCAGCTAAACAGCCATCAGCAAAATCAAGGCAGTCTTCACCTCAACTAGACTGACAAATGTGATCATGGAGGGGTCCATAATCATCTCCTATCCCACTGAAATATCTAAGGGTACTAATCCTCAGCACCCAAAAGACCATTATCTCATCCTGTACAGAAATCATCTGCCCCACAAACCAATCTGACCCATCAGCCTGCTGTAACCGCATCTCGTACTTGAGGGAATACGACACGGTATTGCTACAATAAAGGACCCGGCACTCCCGATCATCACGAAGTACTCACCAGAACATGGTACAGCACCACCTCAACATAGTACACTCCATCCGACAACACCCTATCTCTCACCGAGGCACGAGGGGGCACAACCTTGAACAAGGCACAGTACCCCGGTACCCACGTGAGATACCAATCCTCCAGGACGTAGAATCCTTAATCGATCACTAAACCAATAAGACCCAATGCTCCTGGCCAACGCTTATCCTTGTTCCTAGCATCCCTTATATTCTCTGAATAACATAACCCTCGCCATGTCTTGATCCCATCGTTGCTTAATATGTTGCTTCCGCGCTGATCCTTCCTGATTGATACACAATCTCACCAAGACATTTCCTTAAAACCTTGCTCCGACTCCTTCCTAACTTCCACCCAGCCCTTCCTGCCTGGGAAGGCTTCTCGGCTCGCGATCCATTCCTTCCTTGAAACTATTGACTAACGCTCCTGTCATGAGCTGTCACATGTGACACATTCCTTGTTAATCTCGAAGATTTTTGTCCTACATGCACAACTCTTCTTGAAGCCTGAAGTAGATTCCCGGTCTCTGAATAATTCCTCTACGTCAATCCTTCTGTGTATTAGTCCACGCAAGCAAAACCCTTGAGTCCCAAGCCACCATAGCTTGCCCAATCTTGCGGTCGAACCAATAGGTCACGTTGTCTTCTCAGTACGACGTCTCACCTTCCATGCTCTACCCTTTTTATACCAAAACTCGACTTCTCGCTCTCACTGCTGTCAAGGTCTTGAATTGCAACGAAATGCAATTGCTCGACATTCTCCACGCCTTGGCGAGAATAATCAAAACTCTTAAAGAGGTGACCATGCTTCCCTAGCGTGGCCAAGATCCTTGCCTCTTCGCAATGCATACAATCTCCAACCGCTTCCTTGAATTCGCAGAGTTCCTTTTACTCAAAGCTATTCCGAACACCTTTACCCTAAGGTGAAAAGCTACTTGATACACCAATAACCACTTGCTAGCTCCAGTATGCAATGACACTCCCATCTTCCTCCTCCATGCTACAACTTTCCCTCTTCAAGGCCTTCGCCCCTGCCGGCGACCTCCCTGCCTTGTCAGATCGCGGGTATCCATCCCCACGTCGTCTCCTTCGTCGCCATGAGACTCCCATCCACAATGGGCGATTATGTCACACTGGGAACCCTTCTTCCCCTTCCGCTTCAACCCTTCTACTTGTTGTAAACTGACCAAGAAGCCCTCTTCTATGGGTCTTCGTCTCACACTACACGCATTCTTCACCATACATTGTACGTAGTCTTCAACTACTCTATCTTCAACTGGGTAACAGGAACTCCAAGGTCCATCAGCTTCAGCAGCTGGACGGGCCCTTTCTGCTCTTCGAGTGACACAATTCGACATAATGTCAACACTTAAATCCACTCGGATTCTCGTCCATCCCTCTAAAGGAGTACCTGGTAATCCTGTAGAACCTATCTACAAATTCCCAAGTCACGGTTTCTAATTAACTGTCAATCCCTTCCCCCTCTATTATAACCCAAACTAACCAAAGACCAATGCTTGATAATTTGTAATGCAGGTACTTCCATACTCCAATAACTGAGTTATACCTGCATTAAACTTCGTTTCTTCTCTCAGAATAGCAACTCTCCCCCACTTGGAGTCTGTACCAATACCTAGTGCTGATCGCGATCGATCAGCGCCTTGAGTCTTTGCAACCAATCAAATCCTCATACCATGCCGTTTTAGTCCATTGGAAAGGAATAAGGTCTATCCAGATTCACATCCATAGACCTTTGAAACATCGACATGAAAAACCCAGATGCATCGACTAGCAACCCGGATGCATCGCCTAACACATTGCTGTCAATCATAACCCTCGTTGATACCTCAACGGCAATAAATTTCTGCACCTTATGATCTATCTCGAACTACCTCAATCAGTCACACCCAAAACTACTCCTAATCCATTCTTCATTACCGAACATTGCCACGATGATGATGTGTACTTTCCTTTCGCTACTAATCCGTAATGTGAATTGACAACGCCTAGTAATATCAAGTATTTTAGTCGTTATTGAGCCCTATTCTTAGTGAAATTATATCATATATCCTGTGGTATTCTCACTTTTTGTGTCAGTGCTTGTTTGGAAAGAAATGGTATAAACAGGGGCTAAAAGCGTACAAATTGGAAGAAGTTTGCACGCGTGCCGCGGGATTTACAAAGGCGCGACGTGGTGATGAGGCTGTGGAGGAAATTCAAATGCCGATAAAACGGGGATAAACCCATACGCGCGCCGCGGAATTCATTTATGCACGGCGCGGCCTCGTGATTTTTGCAACTATAAATAGAGGGTTTTAGGTCGAAAAACGCAGCAAAGACCTGGCATAGGAATGACTCCCAAGGCTTCTTTGACTCCGAGTTTCAGCTTTCAGCAACCATAATTTGGTATTTTTATGTTTTCTCTTTTAATTTCCAATTAGTTTAGTTAATTCGTTAGATTTAGCGAGTGTCTTTGGGTGTGACAACCATTGGCACTAGGTTTTAGTTTTTAAATTTGATGTTTACTGTTTTGAACTATTGGGATCTGAGTTTTTAATAATAATCATTCGGTTTATGTTAATTGGTCGGTTTTCGGTATTTATTGCTTTTGAATGATTTTGTGGATGTTTGGGTTGTGTTTGATGTTTGGTTTGACCTTTTGTTACTTCTGATTTTGAGATACAATTCTGATTTCAGCTAGTACTTAGGTTAGTTTGGGTTTGGCTTAGTTAATGTGTGTGTTGGATTATTTGATTTGTGATTTTTGGGATTATTTTGGGTATAAGTCGGAAACTAGATCCTCTGGCTGTAGCTGTGACACTACAGTTGGTAATCTGTTGCCTACCTTAACCACGTAACTCCTGTGGATCGACCCTGACTACCACTGTGTTAAGTGAGAGTGAGGTTAGTTTACTATTTTTTACCGCATGATGACCGCTGCGATGTCATGAATCATACCCGATTCTCTACCCTACCTGGTTCCTTAGAATTTTGGGTAACTCTTCCTGACTCAGGTATGAATCCTGTGCTTTCGGTAGTACGGGACCCTGTACTACCTTCCACACCTATTCGTACTTGTTCCAGAATTTGTCCCCCAATACTCTAATTCACCACCCACTCATCTATTCGACATTGGTATTCATACAGTCTCGCACCCAAGTGCCTAACACTCATCCTAGGCTACCTAGGATCTCACACCTTACCCGTGCCTAAAAGAACTTCTGCTAACACCATCGGGTCGCCTCACGGACACACAGTCGTACACAATCGAGAATAAGATAGACATTAGAATAAATGATCCTATCCCAAAGTCACAACCAAACAAGGAACAGCCAGTAAGGCTAGACCATGAATTCTTAGGCTATCTTGTCCTAATTGTATATAACCTAATAACATTCACTAAGCAACCTAATAGTATTAGCATAGATTCTAAACCAGCACAAATAGCAAACAACAGACTGAAGGCATCCTAATCCAAGCATTTCTAGCATGCATTTCCTGACTAAGTTGTATGCCTAATTTCTCGCATAACACATATCATCACATAGCACAAACTTGGCATGGGTAATTGGGAATCACAATAACTTACTTGAGCTCGGTTGACAGTTTTTATCGCATCTCATTCTTTTCGAAACCCATTATCCGTTAAAAATCATAAGTCAGGTGTGTATACCATGTTTCAAACCCCCAAGCAACAATCAAACAAGAACATGCAAGGTAATCTTCCACATGTTATTCAACCCAGCTACTTAAAACTTTTATAGAGAAACCATTATTTCTTTAACGAAAAACTCTCCGTCCTAAGTTTGAGTTTGGATTCCCAATACAGTTCATCCAAATCCCTCAAACCAAGGCTCTGATACCAATTTGTAACGCCCCAATTTCCAATCAAAAATTTTCTTTAAAAATGTAAGTCAAAACATAGATAATCTTATTAACATGCTTAAATGGTGTTCATCAAAACTGTTATCAGAGTTTATACGTCCCATAATTATAAAAATCTCTATTAACCATATAACTGCAAAACCTAAATATGCGATGCACCGCCGTCACGCCGAGCTCACCCCTTTATCACTTGTAGTACCTGAAAATGTTATAAAATCAACGGGTAAGCACAAAGCTTAGTGTGTTCCAAAAATTACCATACATGCCCACACATTAAACAACTCATCCTCGAGCACGACCCAACCCTACCAGCCATACAACAGCCACGGGCGTCCATCATACAACAGCTATGGACACGGGGCGGTTCTACCCATCATACAACAGCTATGGGTTCCCGGTTATGGCCCAGCCCATCATACAACAGCTATGGGACAAGGCAATAATAGTCCAACTCGTCATACAACTGCTACGAGGGAACACACATCAGTACTGAGCCCAACAAAAAATAATCATAGATATAGAACAAATCATATAACTGTATAAAACACACAAGATGCCTAACATGCAACATCACATAGTAAGGTGAGGATACTCACCTGATTCGTAACCGTGCAGATATTCTCTAATATCCCAAACTAGGCTCGCCCAATCACCTAAATCCCACATACACAACATATTAATCACTGACCAAACTCCTATAGACTGGCTAAAGGTCAGACCCAACATTTTCCATCAAACAAGGGTCAAAAATAAGTTCTTGGTCAAACAGTCAATCACCGCGGCGTGGCTTCTCCTCTCACACGCCGCGGTCTAACATCGCACACTAACGGGGTTTACCCGAATCCGCATCGCCGACTTAACATGTCAGTGTCGCGGACTCGTAATAGTCCAAAATCCCTTTTAGCCCTTAACCAGTACAGCCATCGATTAGGGTTCATCCCTACACCCTTCATGGGATCAGAGACTACCCTAAGGTCATTTTCTTATGGACATGCAAGTCCATGCATGTCCATGGTCCAAAACCCTAAGTATTACAAGTCATCAAGACCACTAACCAAGGGATAACACTATATGACGGGATGAAATGGTAAATCAGAAAGGTAGATCCTCTTATCTTGCTTCTGAACACGGAGGGATGCACACAACCCGTTACAAACCTTCCCTCACGTCCTATCTCCTTCTTCCAATCTCTCCAAAACCTTCAAAGCCTTGAAACAGAAAAGCCTCTGCCGAAACCATTCATTTCCACCCCAGAAAACCTCAAAAAACACGAACCCTAGGGCTGGGTCCCTTTATATAAGCGTTTAAATCCGAATCAGGGTTTTTTTCACATCTACGGCGAGCCGCGCCGCGGATCCTCCTAAGGCGCGCCGCACGTATCAGTCATTCGCGAATCCAGATCCTTCCTAAGCCGCGCCGCGGATCCTCCCGAGCCGCGCCGCGGTGGAACGGGTCTTACAGGAGTGAACATGTTTCATCCTATTTTGGATTGACATCGACCCTTAGTAGCTCAGAGGCTCTCTGATACTTTAGGTCCCAATCCTCGATAGATCGGAGGCTTTCCAATACTTTGGGTCCCCCTCGTCGCTTCTAATGAAGGAAATGGGACTTATTAGGTTTGGTCATTGGGGTCAGATGATGATGAAATCCGCAGACCTGCTCATGGAGTAATGTTTGCTGCACACACTGAAAAATGATTTGGTCAGGAAGTGAAGATGGTGATGAAGAAGTTGGTAGTGAAGCTACTAGTCTTTGTGTCATGGCTAGAGGATCCAAAGGTTCATCTAACTCTCGACTAACCATCCTAGAGCAGGGATCACACTTCATAACACCCGGTTTCTCAAATTAAGATACACCATATATGTTAATCAAATAAACACATAACTAGCGGTGTAATCCCAAAAGTGAGTAAAAAGTTTACAAAGTTATATCAAAAGCATAGTTTAGGTGTTAATATATGTATATAAGCAGTTATACACTAGTTTACACAAAACCAGGTCCAACAAAACATAGTCCAAAATATGGAAAACAAGCAGGTCCAAGTCTATCATCAGCTATCCCTTCGTGATACGCTTCCCACGATCTCCACTACTTGAACCTAAATCACAACAACGATAATAACAATTTATGAGCTACATGAGCTCAGTGAGTAATCATTGGTTAATTGGGTTGTAAATCCCGATTTCTCATTGAACTCTTAATGGACTATCTGAGTCCCTCAGTATGATAAACACACTTAGGTCATTACACCAATTTCAAAACTTGGTTATATCAACAAAACCAATACACATCAAGAGACTCATATAACATTTCTTTTTCTACAATAAACAACTCAACCATAACACAGTTCATCATAAAAATCAATAAGCAACTACTCACCTGATGTCGGGTCAGTATGTGGAACTACCGAACCGCATGTACCGTGCTCCCGTCAGGCTTGGGCTGCATCACAACATCCCGAGTCAATACTCAATTTCCAAAACAATCTCAATAATATCCAAAACAATCTCAATTATACTCAACTCATAACAATCAAGAAATTGAAAGATAGAAAGGAATTACAAACAAAAGATAACAACACTACCTTAGTTGTTGCATCCAATTCCACCATTCCTACTCATTAACCTACAAAAAAGCATGAATCAACACTTTTTTAGCTCGGGTTTAGGATTAGAACTCCCTTTCATACACTAATCCAAGAAACTTACTCCAACTCATGCTAGTTGCAGGTGGTTCGTCATCACCACCTGGAACTAACTCAATCCAAGCAACACGACAATCAAATCGAAGCTAAAACGAGGGATACTACCTTTTAACCGCAAGATAATGATTCCAAACTTCAATTATGGAGTTATAGGCTCCAATTTCGATCTCAGAGGTTAAGGATGATTTTCTTGGGCTTTTTAAGACTTGGAAAGCTCCAATGAATTGCGGGCTCAACTTACCTCTTTTGCCAAATCTGATTATTCCATTCCACGGAGACACTTTCAATATTACCATGTCCCCGACATGAAACTCTAACAGATTTCTCCTCTTATTTGCATATTGCTTCTGATGGTTTTGTGCTACTCGCATATGCTCAAGGATACTGTGTATCTTCTCCTCTGTCTCGACTATAATCTCTCGCCCCGCCAATAGTTTTTCTCCTGTCTCCTTCCAACAAGTTGGCGTTCGGCATGGTGCACCATACAGTTCCTCCAAAGGTGCCATCTGTATGTTGGAATGGTAAGTGTTATTATAGGAAAACTCCACTAAAGGCAGATGATCCTCCCAACTACCTCTGAAATTAATTATGCAAGATCGGAGCATATCTTCTAGTGTCTGTATTGTTCTCTTTGACTATCCGTCTGTCTGATGTTGACAAGCAGTACTCACTAAGGCTTTGGAGCCAAAATGCCTCTAAAAACTCTGGCAAAACTGAGAAGTTAAACGGCTATCTTTATCTAAGACTATTGAAGTCGCCACTCAATGTCGTCTCACCACTTCTCTAGTGTAGATTTCGGCTAACTTTGACACTTGATAATCCTCCTGAATTGTATTGAGTTGAGCCGACTTTTTCAGCCTATCAACAATCACCCATATCGAATAATATGCTCGTAATTTATCCCACCTCTTCATTGGCACTGGCAAAGGTTGCATTGCTCCATACAACATTTAATGATTGGCTTTTACTTAAAGGCACGTCAAGAAATTTTCCACAAATCGCCCTACATCTCATTTCATACCGGGCAACCAGAAGTAAGGCTTTAAATTGTGATACATCCGCGTGCTACCAGGGTGAACCGAATATCGAGTATAGTGAGCATCCTCTAGCAACAACTGTGGTGCCTCGCCGTGTTTCGGAACCCATACGCGCCCTTGGGAAGTCTTTATTCCTTGCACATTTTCTACTAGTTTCTCTGTATAGCTAACCATTCTCTTTTTTTTTTCAAATCATTAGGCTCACTTTGGCATCGGCGTATCACCTCCGGTAATCGACTCACAACTCCGATTCGGGCCGACATGACTCGGATGGGCAGCTCTTTACGACTCAGTGCATATACCACCACGTTAGCTTTACCGGGATGGTAAAGTATCTCGCAGTCAAAATCATTTAGCAAATCCATCCACCATATTTGTCTCATATTTAACTCTTTTTTTATCAAAAAGATACTTCAGGCTTTTATGATCGTAAAGATAGTGTCGCCACATCTTCAACGCAAAGATTATTGGCGCTAACTCTAAATCGTGCACCGGATAAGCTCGCTCGTGCGGTTTTAGTTGTCGAGAGGCGTAGGCAATCACACTCATCTTTGCATTACCATGCATCCAAGACCACTTAAGGAGGCATCGCTATAAAGAACAGCCAACACAGGAGCGCCTCAGTCCAGCTAATTTCTCCGCCTTCTTGATTAACTTGGTTAGGGGTGTAGCTATACGAGAAAAAATATCAACAAATTATCGATAGTAACCTGCTAACCCCAAGAAACTTCGAAATTCCATCGGACTCTGCGGTGGCTCCCAACGCATCACAGCCTTTATTTTCGCAGGATCCACCTTTATACCATCTTTATTTATCACATGGCCGAGAAATTGAATTTCTCTTTACCTAAACTCGCACTTCGAAAATTTCACATACAACTTTTCATTCCGGAAAAGATCTAGCATCTGTTGCAAGTGAAATCTATGCTCATCTTGACTCTTTGAATAAATCAGGATGTCATCGATAAACACAATCATGAATTTATCAAGAAAGGGACAACAAACCCGATTCATTAAGTCCATAAAGGCAGCTGGGGCATTAGTAAAACCAAACGACATTACCAAAAACTCATAGTGGTCGTATCGCGTATGGAATGCCCTTTTCAGAACATCAACATCATGCACTCTTAATTGATGATAGCTGGATCTCGAATCAATCTTTGAAAATTATGAGGCTCCTTGTAGTCAATCCGCGGCAACGGGTAATGATTTTTTATCGTGATCTTGTTATGTTCTCGGTATTCTATACACATTCTCATGGAGTCATCTTTATTTTTCACAAACATGATAGGCACGCCCCACGGAGACGAGCTCGGACGAATAAACCCAAGCTCTAGAAACTCTTGCAGCTGTCTTTTTAATTGCTCCATCTCAGAAGGCGCCACTCGATAGGGTGGTCGAGCTACCAGTTTGGCTCTCGGTATCACATCGATCACAAAATCAACTTGTCGATTTGGTGGTAAGCCTAAAAGATCATCGAGAAATACGTCAGGATAATTGCGAACCACCTCCACTTCCTCAAATTTGTGGTGTTTTGACTCAACATGAGTTACATGTGCCATAATTAACGGACCCCCTTTTTCAATATATCTCCGAGCCCTTGCCAACGACACTATCGGTACATTTCGGGAACTTCGTTCACTCATATCAATAATCGAAAACCAGTCGGTGTTTTTACTGAGATTGTCTTCTCATGACAATCCATTTAAGCTCTGTTATCATCTATCCAATCCATTCTAATAATGACATCAAACTCATGATTAGTGATCAGCTTCAGATCAATAAGGAATATGGTCCCGTAGATCTCAAGCCGATGTTGGTGATTTTAGTGTCACCAAGTCATTTTATGTAATTGGAACTAACATGTGAGCTAAGGGGCTACTTTAGTTTGTACTCTAATACATGTTCGGGTAATGTGCGGAGTGCACGCATGTATAAGATCGAATAAGTAGCCGGTACGACGACTGGTCGGGGGTCCGGGGGCAGCGCCCCTGGGCTCGGGGATTCCAAAGGGGCAACGCCCCTTTGGCGGGGTCCAAGGGGCAGCGCCCCTGGCGGTGGTCCCGCTGGGTTTGGGGCAGCGCCCCAAAAGGTCTTCGGATTTTTGGATTGGTAACTTAGTGGAAAATCCGAATTCTTAAGGGTTAATATGGTATAATTAACTGATTATCGTTAATTATGGAAACCATCAATTAAACCCTAACCCTAAGGAAATCTTAAGTCGGCCCATGATCCCATAACCCTAATTCGTGGGTTATATAAACGCCTCTTCTAATCAGAAGAGGGACACACGAAAATCATTAGCTCTCAATCGTTCCTCACGAACATAAAACTTCTGGCAATTTGGCTTACGAGTGTGTGCCTAAATTCGTAGGTGTTCCCTTTGGATTATCCTAGACTGGATTTCCTGTAACCCGGGCATAGGGTGGAAATATCAGTTCGGAAAGTGATCACACGATCCATAGGGCAATCCGGATCTTCTCTAAACCTACCCGTTTTTCTAACAGCCGACACTGTCGATATTGATTCTTTATAATAAGACACCTCCCATCTGCTACATCTACCAATACGCCCTCATATAAATCGACTAACGAGACACCCAATTTGGATGCAAAAGACTCCAACATAAAAGATATTGTAGCACCAGAATCAAAGAGTACACAAGCTTGAGAAGAGTTCAAGCTAAAAATACCTGTAATAACATCGGGTTGATCAAAGGCCTCATCGATAGTCAACTAAAAAGCTCTTGTTTTCACGTTGTCGCTACTCCTCTCTCTCTAGTCATCTCGATATCGAGCTCCTCCACATCTAGTCTTTTGCGACTCTCTCTGGCACTCAGATTTCATCCTTGGACACTCGCGGCGAATATACCCACTTTCTCAACAACTGAAACAAATTGGGCTGCTCTCTATACAATATTAGGCCATATGCCATGTATTCCCTTATTGAAAACAAACGGATGATGGAGCTCGGGAATCACACTTCCCTATATGCTTTCGTCTACATATCTTACACCATCTTTCCTCTTTTTATTTGACTCACTATGGGATTGAGAACCCTTCATAATTGATTTCTGAGAATTGTCTCCCGATTTACCTTCCTACTTTCTCTTTGATCCTCCACTATCTATTTCAACTCTGCTCTCCTCATCCTGTCTCTGCTACTCCCTTTCTCTCGACTTCGCTGCCTCTGCAACTTGTTGAAAGGTAGTATGTCTAGAGCTTTCCAAGAATTCTCAGATATGGGTTTTTAAACCCCACAAGTAACAATCCATTCTCCGCTCCTCAGTATTAACTTGGTGTTATGCAAATCTCACCTTTTTATTGAATTCAAAAGAGTATTGATATATAGTACCCGATCCTTGTTGCAGTTTCATAAACTCCTCTTCCAAGTCCTTCATCGCCATGTTGGAACAATAATGTTCCATGAATTTAAGTTTGAATAGCTCCCAGCTCAGAGTAAGCGTCAGGCTCTCCCCTACCTCCACGTAGGTGTTCTCCCACTAGAACTGCGCATCTTCCTTCAGCAAGTTTGTTGCAAACTCGATTTTATCTTAGTCTTCGCATTTACTCGTGCAAAACATCTTTTCAACATGTGCCAACCACTTTCTGGCTGCTATAAGATCATCCTTCCCAAAGAAATCATAAGGCTTGCACTTTAGAAAAGTATCATAAGTACACTTCTTCACTCTCTCTGGTGCCTTTGCTCCACTCGTTTTAGTGAAGATCTCTCAACGGTCCTCCCTACACTCAGGTTGGATCGGGAGTTGCCCCGATATACCTCCAGTTGTAACCTCCACTTGAGGCCTCAAATAAGTGGGTAATATATCTTTGATCGCCCCAGCCACCTCGGCTACGATCACTGCTTGTAGATTACCCAGTAGCTCAGGAGGTCGCTCTCCCTCGGGTTAGCGCTCCATACTCGAGCCTTGTGATCCCTGTTGATTACCCAGTACCTCACTCTTTTTATTTTCCAGTACTTAATTTAATTGTAAAAGAAAATCAACTAATTTAGTAATTGTCACCATAATACTCAATATAGTTGCATAATTAACTCATTTTGTACGCCACGAGGGATAGCTACTCGGGACCATTTGGGACCTCTCTATCTCATTGGTTTAAGTCTAAACCCATCTCAAGGTTTAATTCCCTTAAAACACAATTCTGATACCAACTTGTAACGCCCAGTTTCTCAAATTAAGATAGACCATATATGTTAATCAAATAAACACATAACTAGTGGCGTAATCCCAAAAGTGAGTAACAAGTTTACAAAGTTATATCAAAATCACATTTTAAGTGTTAATCTATGTACATAAGGAGTTACACACTAGTTACACAAAACCAGGTCCAACAAAACATAGTCCAAAACATGGAAAACAAGCAGGTCCAAGTCTATCATCAGCTATCCCTCCGTGATACGCTTCCCACGATCTCCACTACCTGAACCTAAATCACAACAACAATAAAAACAATTTATGAGCTACATGAGCTCAGTGAGTAATGACTGGTTAATTGGGTTGTAAATCCTGATTTCTCATTGAACTCAATCTCAATGGACTATCTCAGTCCGTCAGTGTGATCAACACACTTAGCTCTTTACATTAATTTCAAAACTTGGTTAGATCAACAAAACCAATACACATCAAGAGACTCATATAACATTTCCTTTTTGTAATAAACAACTCAACCACAATACAATTCATCATAAAAAGCAATAAGCGCAACTACTTATGTATGTCGGGTCAGTATGTGGAACTCCTGAACCGCATACCGTGCTCCTATCAGGCTTTGGCTGTACCACAACAGCCCGGGTCGATACTCAATATCCCAAACAATCTCAAAAATTTCCAAAACGTAGCTTCCAATTCCACCATTCCTATTTATTCAACTATAAAAACGCAAAAATCAACACTTTCTTAGCTCGAGTTTAGGATTAGAACTCCCTTTCATTCACTAATCCAATAAACTTACTCCAAGTCATGCTAGTAGTAGGTGGTTCATCAACACCACCTGGAACTAACTCAATCCAAGCAACACGACAATCAAATCGAAGCTAAAACGAGGGATATTACCTTTTAACCACAAGATAACAATTCCTAACTTCAATTCTCGAGTTATAGGCTCCAATTTCGATCTCAGAGGTTAGGGGATAATTTTCTAGGGCTTTTTAGAGCGAAATTCATAATCAATACCTTTACCAAATGAAGAGAAATCCCACTTAAAAGTGGTCTCTAAGACATTAGCATCAGTAATCCCGGCTGCATGCCCCGTTTTGTCTTAATCGACCCGTTTTGGCCCAAGGATTACCCCCAGTTCAAATCCTACACAACCCTTGTGAATCTACACGACCAGTGTAACCTCTTTTTAGTATTTTTCAAGGGAAAACTTTTTCCAAATGGGTCTCTAACCATCCTAACACAAATAACAACATATTTAATGTTAATTACACTAAGATTAACACAATTTCACTTACTATAAGGTAATATGGTATTACACACTTGCTTTCTTCTTTTAGCATTCTCGATGCTTATTTTATTAATGATTTCAATGAAATTACTTCTGACTGTCTACATATGAATGAACTGTTTGTTTCTACAAATACTGAGGCATGTCAGGCTAAGGACAAAGTGAAAACTCTGAGGAATAAGTTAGAGGGAATGTCGGGGCAGTAGACAAACATCAACTTAGAATCAAAACTCTTGAGGAAACGAGGGATCAATTGATATTTGAAAATGATGTACATCCTAAACAATATAACATCTTTTGTGAAACCGCTAAAGGGTTGTTGTGAGAACCGTTCTCGTTAATGGCACTTGGTGTGAGCTATTGAAAGGGTAAAACGTGATAAAATTCCCTTTTTATGAGTTTGGCATGGCCTGAAACTTGTTATGGGTGAACTTGATCTTGTATGGTAGTTAAACAGGAAATTGGTAGAAGTATGGCTTAACAGTAGAGATAGCACCGGTATTTATTGGAGATAGCGCCGCTATCTAAAGATGGTTGCTATTTCACGAAAAAGATGAGACAGCGACGCTATCTCCAAAAATCAAGAAATACCCTTTAGTCGTAAATTGAAAGGGGAGAAAACCTAAAAAACGTATAACACACACATCAGGTGCGAGATTGAGAGCTCATGTAAAAATTGAAGGGGGAATGGAAGGGTGAAACTTGAAACAAACATCAAGAAATGTTGTACAATTTTAAATCAACAAGCTAAGTTGATTTCTTTGAAGTATTGAGAATTTTGAAACCCTGGATGCTTAAATCCGCATGTTTTATTGTTTGGGTTGATTTCTATATGGATGGAACTTGTTTACGAGCTAAATATTGTGTTAGGAATGTACACATTTGAGTTGTTGAGAGTTGAATTCATTCAGAAGTGAAATTTTGTTGAACATCGTAGATCGTGTCGCAATCTGTAGAGATAGCGTCGCTATCTCGCGAAGTGGTCACGATGGATGTTAGTCACCTTGATGAAAGTGACATTATCATCATAGATTGCGACGCTATCTCCCCTGATAAATATTTTATATATTTTAAATGTCTTAAGTTTGTAAGCCAAGCTTTTGGGGATTTGTGAGGATGATTTTGAATAAATCTATGATGTGAAAAGACAGATGATATGCGTGGGAGAGCCATGGGAACTAGAGACTCAGAGTTATCACAGTACGAACAATCCAAGGTGAGTACTCTCTGGTATTTGAGTAGAGATATACTCTATTGTATGTTGAGATATTTGACATATATTATGTTGTTGTGGTTTTGACCGATCGGTCGAGCGATATCATTACCTATAGTTGTTACAATTGGGTTGATTATATAACTAATTTGTTACAATTGTGTAGTTATTGATATAACTGAACTGACGAGTTTCCTAGCCGTATTGATACAACCGTGAGGGTTCTTGTTGCTGGGTACAGATGATAGTTGAATGAGTACATGAGAATGATTATAATTTAGCTGATGAGTTGTATTAGCTGTAGTGCCTACTGCTGGGTTGACAGTTAATGGTAACTAGCAGATGTTTGTGTGGCTAATATAATTAGAAAGATGGATGGCTTAGCTGTACACTGAGGAATTACACTTGATTGTGTTGTAAGATTTTGGTTGTTGATATATGTTTATAAACTCTCATACATCTTGTGTTAATGTCATGTAAGGAGATTCTTCACTAAGCTTTTATAAGCTTATCTGTTAGTTGTATGTTGTTGTGCAGGTGCCTGTAGCAGTAATAAGAGAAGCCATGTGATTGAGAGATGGACGAATTAGAACCTGTCCTTTAATAGCATGTTGGGTGTTTAAATGATTTGTAATGCCTGGCTTGGTCTGTGAGAACATTTGTATGTACCTTTATTTTGATAACATTTTGTTTTACGTGGTTTTAGTACTAGTATATCTATCAGTGCTGTATTATATGTTTAAATTTTTGGGTATACCTTGTATGAAAAACTGGGCGTTACAAGTTGGTATCAGAGCAGTGGTTTAAATTAACTAGGTCTTTGATTGTAGGGTTCTAAACTTGAATGGGAAGAGGGCTGCTATCACATGTTTGGAAAAGATACTGCTGCAGATGTTAGCGTATAAGTTGAATATTACCTTTTTGGTATGCCTGTTATCTGTTGTATTCTTTATGTAAATGTAGATATGATTTCAGATGAAAGATGAGTTGATGAATTGGTCAGAATTGGTTGGACCAACAGCTTATGCTAAGATGAGATTCCAGTTGATGATGAGAAACATGCTGATAATGAGACGATATTCCAGCTGATGATGAGATTCTAGTTGATGATGAGATGAGATTCCAGGTGATGATGAGATTCCAGTTGATGATCAGATGAGATTCCAACTGATAACGAGATCCCCGCTAATGACAAGATTTTAGCAGATGTTGAGGTTCCAGCTAATGTTGATAAATATATTCAAGGTGGAATCATAGTATCAAATGACCAACAGCCGATATGAAGTCATGCTTACTATGGATTCTTAGTTGATTGATATGTTAGAGCCGTAGTTTGACCAACAGTCGATATGAAGTCGTGACAGCTTGTAACACAGCAACGGATAGCCAATGTGTGAGTTTAGCCTAAAACACTCAATAACTGATATAGTCGATAGTCGATAGTCGATATAGTCGATAGGCGATATGTGTGTCTAGCCTATAACACATTAGTCGATAGCCGGTATACGTGAGTGTAGATGCATACACTCAACGGCTGAGAGTCGATGTATGTGAGTGTAGCTGATTACACTTAAGAGTCGAGTGCTGAGGTATGTGAGTAACCTTGTCCCTCTTCGGGTTGATGGTTATGTATGTTATATCTTGTGTACTTGTGAATGATACAACAATAGTACCATGTTTGATGAGTGTGCATTGTGTGTGTGCCTTAGTGGTTGATTTTGTTATGTACGAGTGATTGTGTGAATGTTTTGTGCTATAACTTATATTGTAAATTAGTAGTAAATTGTTGTAAATGGCTGAGATAGCCAAAAGAGTATGAGTTGAAAGAGATTTTTAGTTATTGTCGATAGTCGAGTTGTGAGTGTGGCTAATCACACTAAATGGCTGAGATAGCCAAAAAAAATATGAGTTGCGAGAGATTATAAGTGTGTAGCTAATTGCACACTACAGCTGATCTTAATGTTGATATGCTGAGTATTGAGCCTCTGTAGCTTGGGGGATTTTTATGGGCCTTTGTGGCTAGTGTTTTGGGTCTTTATGGCCTATATGGATTATGAAAAATTCTATTACAAGCAGTTCTCACACAATTAAGGATGTGGTGGTGAGTCCTTAATACTTGATACCGTAATAGGTTGATGAGGGGACGAATTAGTGATTTCGGGTGATTGTGGGTGTAACTGATTGATTGGATCCTAGCTTATTGTGATCCTTATTGCCAATAGGCATAACTGATTGTGATTGAGCATGTAGTTGTGTCTACGTGTAATTCGAATAAACAATTATGATTGAACATATTTGTTGGTATATAGTCATAACGGATCATGATTCATATGTTGTTGCTTTTGAGGTGTTAAAAAGTGGTTTTGATTGCGAACGTTATGAGGTCATTGCTGATACTGACCACCATAGCTGATGCAAATTGTGATTTTGGTTGTGATTGGAGGGACCATCTCCCCTTGACAATCAAACTAATCATTGTCGATATAGCTGAGATAGCTTGATTAGTAAACTTGATGTTGAGCTGAAATAGCTAAATAGCATATTATAGTTGTTATGCTAATATAACTAATTTGTGTAATGAGGTAGTTAGAAATGATGTGGATGCATGTTGAATATCTTGCGTGCTACGAGAGGTAACTATGTGTTAAAGTGCTCGTTTGAAAATACATGAACTTCTTTGTGTGTCAAGCGAGATAAAGTTGTATGACTACATAATGAGTGAATATGAGTTAAAAAGAGTAGATATGTGATTGTGGTTGTGATTGATAGGATTCTTTCCTTAGCAATCAAACAAATTATGAAAGAAATGTGTGATAAAAGCTGATAAACTAAAATGAGGGTAGCGGCCAACCTTTTATGCGAGGTCGATTACTAAATAATTTGATCGTCCAGTGGGTCGATACTTTCTATGTTCCACGATCGTGACACGTATGTCTTATGTTGCTGATATGTGTGAGTATTGAAGAGACGGGACGCTATGTTCGTATGATACTATATATTGATAATAAATTATGTTTATGATGATTTTGAGTTGTTTTCCTTGGGGTTGGTGAGTTAGCTGGACTATGAGATATGATCTCAAAAACGTAATGCAAGGTGTTTAATGTTATTATCTCCGTTGCATGTCACATGTAGAGATTGCGTGAGCCGTAATGTATGACTTATCTTGTGTCATTATGACGGATTAAAGATCGAGCCGAGGGTGACAAAGAAATGGTAGGAGGAAAAGTTTTTCTGATAATGTGTTAGGAAGAATATATACGGTTGTGTTGAGAATTTATTTGATAGTAAATTTGTTGAGTCGTCTAGGACTAATGATTGAGTGGGAATGTGCTGTGGATTACCCACACAAGAGAGGATGTTGTGGGTAAGTATGTCGAGGAATATAATATGGTGTATGTCGTTAAATTATGGTGAGGACGAGTCATTCCTGGTGGGAAACCTGATGTGTAGGCTGACGTGGAAGCAGTGTTACATGAGGTCTTGGAGAATTAGTATCTAGTTGTGTTGATTAGAAAACTGGAATGGTCATGCATGACCAAAGTGCCGAGACTTAAATACTAATTTCAGAGGAGGCGCGAGTGAGACTGGAGGTAATTTATCACACCCCCAAACCACGATGGCGGAATCTTCAGAGGGTGGAACATTATACAGTATCACAAACATTGCATACATTGAAATATAAGTAAATAAACAACCATCATACAATATAATTGGAAAGTTACATGTCCGAATGTTATTGTTCAAACCCAATTATAGTATGATAAACAAAATAAGCAAAAGTGACGTCTTCGCGTCCCATCCCAAAAGATAGTCGTACCTGACTAATGGTTCCCTGATAATCCAAGTGGTTTTCAAGTGTCAACATTATGTTGGTGAGTTCATAAGATTTTGTAGTGAAAAAAAATTAGTATTTTACTTAGTATAATCGGAAATATTTGTATCAAGAAAAATAGTAATTTCTTCAATGTTATTGTAGTTTTAAAACCATAAAACCCGAATGTATAAGTAAAACCATACTTATATGTATCTTGATAAAATGTAGTGATAAACCGAAGTGTATAAGTAATTCTTTACTTATATTAAGTGTATAAAAATGTAGTGTTATATTATATAAAACTAGACGAAAGCCCGCGCGTTGCGCAGAAAAGAATTTATTAGTTAGAATATAAAGAAATGCATGTTATTTTTATACCAAATTAAAAAAAATTATAGAAAAATATATTCATTATTGTTAACTATATGATAATACATACATGTATTAAATTTGGAAGACAACGAATTTCAACAATTTTAATGAATAAATACAATGCATCAAATAAAAATCAAATTAATATGGTTGAAGATAAAGAGTTATCTCAAACCACATGATTTTAATAATCTACTAACATGTTGTGCTTGGATAATATTTTTATATAATTTCAAATTAATTTTACTTTTATCTATACTAAAATCAATTTAAAGACTACGTATCTGGACATGTTTTAATTTCGAATATTTAATTTAAATTAATAGTATGCTATTTGGTGCATAATGGAAGCAAATCAATTGTATTATATAAGAGAAATAGAAAAAACCATATATGTATGTGAAGCAATGTGAAATAAAGAAAAAAAACCTTAAATTGATGTGGTAAAAGATAAATCATGTATCTTGAATCACATTGATTTGAATGACTTCCTTTATAATAGAAAACATATATAGTTAGAATACATGAAGTATATTGATTGAATGACCTCTTATAAAATTAGAAATCGTCGTTTTGACATCAATATTTCATAAGAGATAAAAGTTCAAAATTGCATTATTTAGCACAATGCATCCGATTTTGTGCAATTTGATGAACGAATTCATAGCTCATCTCGGACCGACTCGCTAAATTTTTAAAGCTCAACTTCATTAAAAAATAAGAAACTTTTAACTATATATTTCCTTGAATTTTAATATTTGGAAATGTTTCCAACAATAAAAAATCTAATGATTTATACAATTGTTTTAACTTGAGGGAGACCTTTATTTATAAAATAAAAAAGTTTATTGAGTTGGCTTATCATGGGTATATGAGATCAAAATTTTATTCATAGTGTGTTATTTTTGTGTCAATTTCTTGTCCCACGTCGCTTAAGAAATACAACTGAAGAGAAATCAATCATCTATAAGTAAAGAGACTAATATAATTCTCTTCTCATATAGCTTCAGAAACAAATTTCAAAGGAAAGAAAACATCTATAAGTAAGAGGCTAAAATGATTTCTCACGTATCTTTGTTCTTTTGCGTTCTTGATTGTAACCAGATTACGAATCGGTTGCAACATTCCATGAACCTTTGGTTTCGGTTGTAATACTGTTTTTGTAAATTTTTTAAGGGTGCTCACCGATGTCCACTCTGATATGTTTTTTCTAATAAATTCAAATTAATTTGGTACATGATAAAAATTCTATTAAACTATATTGATTAAATGACACATATTATAATATTTATATTTATAAACAGATTTGTTTGAACTCTTAAGGATTACTGTTATTTTTATGTGCATAAATCTTATGAAAGCGAACTAAATGTTTACAACGTTGTCATCACACATTGAACTGTGGCACACGACTTACTATGAACTTCCAACTCAATTGGTTTTTTAATAGTTTTTAACCCTTTTGAATATTCATCTTTTTAGTTTCATTGATTTTTGAAGTTAAAACGAAATTGGATAATTGTTGAAACTTTGAGATAAAAATAAGTTTTTATGATAAATTGACCACTAATTAACAATAGACTTTGAAAACAATTGTATGATCAAGATTGATAAGAGAATCCAAAGAGCGGTATTATATAAGAAAATAAATTAAAGGTTATTATATGTGCAACGCAACTTCATTGTCACTTTTTTACGACATACTTTAAACTTGCAACCTATTCAGTTACAAAAGTTTTTTAGTAATATTCATCTTCATTTTTGAGTTTTAATACTTTTGGAAACTAAAACCTATAAATAGAAGTCTTTATCACTTTGAGAAAACATGTTTGTACGATAAAATGATATTTGATTAATAATAGACTTTGAAAGTCATATTATGATCAAGATTGATGGATAATGTAATTAAATTAGTGGTATTATATAAGTGAAAGAAGAAATTTTAGATAAATGCATGAAACGATGTGAGAGAAATAAAAATATCAACATATTATGGTAAAAAAATAAATTATTAATGTTGAATCACATTGTTTTGAATGATCTCATTTATAATAATAGATAGTTAAAACATTAACAATTCAAAGTTTCTACGTATATACATATTGATGAATTGAAAAATGTTTACACTGGTGTCATTTTTTACAAACGACATACTATAAACATCAAACCTAGTCAAGTTTTTAAAAGTTGTACGTAATTTTAAAATTTCTACGTATATACATATTGGTGAATCGGAAAATGTTTACACCAGTGTCACTTTTTAAAAACGACGTACTATAAACTTTCAACCTAGTCAAGTTTTTAAAAGTTTTAAGTAATTTTATTATTTACTTATGAATTTCAATACTTTTTAGAGTTGAAACTAAATAATAAAAATATTTTAAAACTTGCGATAAAAGCATGTTTTTATGATAAAATGATCACTAATTAATATTAATAATAGACTTGAAAGATCAAGTTTGATGGATAATGGAAGCAAATGAATTGTATTATATAAGAGAAATAGAAAATGGGATATATGTATTTGAAGCAATGTGGGATAAAGAAAAAAACATCAAATTAATGTGGTAAAATATAGATCATTTATCTTGAACCACATTGGTTTCAATAGTTTATTTTATAATAGAAAATAGATACTCGTGGATTTAGATAATACAAACAGTATGTTAGGGTGAACAATACATTTAATAAACTCACATATTAGATGATCGTAAAATATCCTATCCTAATAAATAAGTAACTCAAAGTGCCACATGTCATCTTCTAAGCCCTCTTGTACACATGTCATTTTTATAGAATTTCTGATTTTCTCAAAATAAAAATTTGTTTGTCAGTTACTCTAAACTCCTTAATTATCTTGTAACTCCTCAATTAAGTGTGGATAATTAATGACTATAATGACATATAATGAATAATCAATTAGGTGTGGGAGAAAAAATTGATTGATTTGAGAAATAGTAAATAAGGCTTTCGAGTTTTTTAGTTATTTTAAAATAGGATTAACCAATCTAAGTTAATGTCAATAAAAGAAATAGCATTGAACTTTTTTAAAAAAATTCATTAATAACGTAATATATTTAAAATAAAATGGTTTTCTTAATATATAATTTTTTAAATTCGCCAACCAACTAAGATAAAACTGATCTGCAGATACATTGAATTTTGTACGAAATATGTCATGTTTTTGAAAAAAATATTAATCATAGAAACCAAACTATTAGCCGACATGAACTATTTGCTGAAAGGAAACCATTAACGATTCATTGCTATAACCTTAAATAAAATCCCTAAATTGTAAATCTGAAAACCTAAACCTAAACTCTAAAAGAAACTACTTACCAAAAGAAACCTTTTGCATATAAGCTGCATGCTCTTTGTAATATTACATTTTTTTAAACAACTTGGAGTTTACACATCGACCGTGGTATCACCAAAAACAAAATGACTTTTAATGACAAAGAAAAAATGCCACTAAATACCAAGAAAGTGACACCAAAAGCGCTGCGACTAAAAGTATATAGTGGCACTATTTTATTGTGACGCTGCAACATTGAATATTTTGTCGAATTATAACATTATACTCTCATTTTTTTCTCTACCTCATGTAAAGTTTACTACTTTCAATTATTAAACATAAGAAAATAATTGAAAGTAGTAAACTTTACATGAGGTAGAGAAAAAAATGAGAGTACAATGTTATAATTCGACAAAATATTCAATGTTGCAGCGTCACAATAAAATATACACTTAGTTTAGATGATTGAAAAATATACACTTAGTTTAGATGATTGTAATATATTATTTTTTTAAAACAATTAGTAAACATTATTAAAAAAAAATTTGAAAAACCATTGGAAACGTAAAAAGACATAGGAGTTTCAAATCAATGTGGTGCTTGGAAACATGCTTCAATTATAAGATATATACATAAGTGAAGATGTTTTCCCCCAAACAATGGATATTCGTTACTGTTACATATGAGTTTTTATAACCTCGCTAATGACTAGATGGCCCGACACGACGCTCTTCGAACGTCGTGTAACTGGTAGACATTTGTCACTTTTGATCCGTCGGTCGTAGTTGTAGCTAACAACCATAGGTGGGGGTTGTCAATCCCGTATAGATCTATACACAACTATCTCGCTCGTAAATGATTAAGGTTATAATTCAGAACTTATTGGGTACTTGTTTTAGTATGATGAAAAATGTCTCACATAACTACTCAACGTGTTATAACCTTGCTCATTAATGAAATGAGATCATTTGTATTTGTACTTATCAAAATATAACCATGATAATCAAATGTAATAATCATATCTCTATATAATTATGTTTGTTGTTTGTTTGTTGTTTGTTTGTCGTAACAATGTTGTTTTTATCAAAAATCCGAGTATAATTTATATAAATGTTTATCGTATGTTAATCATAATTCATCTATGATACTTTGAAGTGTAATATTATATATATATCAATATAACTATTCCTTTTTATTTGTTGAAAAGTTACGTCGTCGTTCGTGTCTAAATTATATCCAATATAATTAAATTGTGTGTTTGCTAAATAAATCTTTCACGTCCATTATAATCATTATTTTCAGGTATACTTAGGTGATATTAGATGTTTCCAACAACATTTATCTTACATCTAGTATTGAAAAAATAACAATGTACAATGTTTTAGTCATTTTTCATGTAGTGACTTTTTACGACGTGTCAACTCGTAAACGGTAAATTAAAACTAGTTAAACCGCTTCTGCGCTTTTGGTAACTAGTTTTCTAGATTTGTACTCTAAGTTATAGTGGGGACTTATTTTACTTTTATCTAGTAAAAACAACATCCTACTTGTTTTGGTCATTTTTCATACAAATAATGGCAACTTACTAGTTTTGGTCATTTTTCATGCATATAATAGCAACTTACTAGTTTTGGTTATTTTTCATGCATATAATAACAATCAACTTTAAAAGTCCATTTTGCTATATAAAGACTTACATATATTTTTATACACAAAACTAGCATTTTAGTTCATTATACATAATCTTATATATATATATATATATAACTATATAAAACTAGATTAGCAAACATTTGATGACATATATAACCATATCATAATATGAACATTTTGAGGCTTGCATTTACCCCTATAAAATAATTAAAAGATGGAAAAGTAGGATATGAACTCACCCTTGAAGATTAACTTGGATTATGAAGAGTATGAGATAAAACAACCTAACTTGGTAGCTTGAGAATGGCTTGATGTTCGAGATTTGTCTAGGGTTCAAAGTCAAGAGTGTGAATAAAAGAACAAGAAAAATGGTGATAAAAGACTTAGATACTTGAAAGGTATCATGAAAACTTACCTAAAACTCTTGGAGAATGACTTGGAATGGAAGCCTTGTAAATGGATGATCAAAGAAAGCACTTAAGATTAAAACTCAATTTTTTTTGTGTGGGGTGCTCTTCGGCCATAAACAAGAAGGAGAGGAGAGAGGTTGGTTTTTGGTGATGGTTTATGGAAAGGAAAGGGTATGGTGAAAGGGGTAAGGTGTGTAAGGAGATGGTAATGTGAAAGGAGGTATGGTGGGGGAAAAGCATGGGCTTGAAGATACTTGTCTCATGTATTGTACATGTATTCATACATGTATAATAATTACCAAATACATCCTCGGTGTTTATATATATAAGTATTGAGGGTATTGTGCATGTATACATGTATAATTAAGAAATATAATTATTGAAAGTAGTTATAAATAATTCTAAGTGTCATAATTAATTCCAACTAAATTAATTATATAATTAAGTTGTATTCATATTATTTACACAAAAGTATAGGTATTGTATCGCGGTAAATTTCCAGATCGCGGCGTTTGACGTTTTACCGGAAAGATTTTCGGAAAAATAGAATTAAATACTAGATCATATTACGTTCTATAAAAATGTGTTCCGATATTCTATAATTATCGTTAAAGGCACGTTGTACTGCGTTTAAAGCCTTTGTCCTATGAATATTTATTGTTTTCAGTAGTTTTCATATATCGGATTGTCATAACCTTTGCATACGAATTCCGTTTTCGACGTTCTATACGTCTACGGGTTCGAAATCACGAGTGCATCGTGTTATGAATATTATTTATGCTAAACTAATGTTTGTATATTGTATCAAATTTTTATGTTGACTGAAATCTATTGAATTTAAATCGATAGTGTACTCGATATATGTTTCAAAATAGTCAAAATTGTATTATAATGCCAATGATACATCATGATAGCTGAGGTAAATACATTTTAAAGTATTATCCTAATTTACAATTCATTGACCTTTGTTGACTTATCTTGACTTCCATTGACAATACTGACGGTTGTCACATAGTTTCTAATATTTCATTTTATTCTGGATTTTATCTTAGTGTTGGTGAGCTGTGTGACGCGAGTGAGAAACTCTTGATGTATGTGACTTTTATGTTTATATGAGTGTTTTTCGTACCCCGACAAATGAGAATGTGTTAGTAGGGGTAATAAATAATTGGCGTGTTGTGTTTGGATGAGTAATTTGAAAGAGAGTTGGCTTGAAATCGGTGAGACCATTTTCCCTATTGATTTGGAGGTAATCACCTCTAGAAGGTTTGAAACAGTTGGGGGTATGAATTGGCAGATACCCAGTAACACCCAAATTTGGTGTAGTAAGAAGTTCATTATAGCTGAAACGATACTTGGATCCCAAATAGTTTTATTGGACTAGTTTTATGATGGAGGAAGTGTGTGGTACGACAAGAATATGGCTCGATGTGAGCCATAGATATGATTTGATACAGAGGATGATAGTGGTTGGAGTACAGTTTGATGGGCAAGGTGTGATGCCTTGGTGCCAACGATGCAATAGCGGAGGGTGTTCCCAAAAAAGGGTGAGTATTAGACCACATGGAAATGGTGTTAGCCAATGCAACTGTAGTGTTTACCCTATGGGGCTATGTTGTTGAGATGTCGATACATACCGTTGATATATATATATATATATATATATATATATATATATATATATATATATATATATATATATATATATATATATATATATATATATATATATATATATATATATATATATATTGCCGGTAGCCAAAATCATACGGGGTGGGCCGATTATGTACCATAACTGATTATATTGTTGGGCTTGGTGGTCATGATGTTTATCAATGGTACCTTTATATGTGCAAAGTATTCATTGACAGCGAGCCCTGGAGATTTTGTGGAAAGAGAAATTGAATGTGAAAATTTCCTAGTACAATGTAAGTTGAGGAAGATTTAGTTTCTAAGCCCTATTATTAGTTAACAAGGTTTTATGGTGTATACATGTTGATGAGATAACGAGGCGAGAACATGTTTACCATACGTAGTGAGTGGCTGTGATGGCGAGGTGGTTGTATAATGAGTATTATTAGCCAAAACCCTACTAGAAGATAAATTGAGGTACCAAGAACAGGTGGATCTAATATTAGGCATAAAGGTAAAGAAACTACGGAACAAAGTGATTGAAGTACTGGAAATGCAGTAGTAACCTCGCATGGGGACTAATAATGCATGGGAAGCAGAAGGAGAAATTTAGTCACGATACCCACCTTTGTTTTAAGAGATTCTGGTGATAGCATCTTTTGAAGGATGGGAGAGCTTGTGAGACCCATTTTCGTAAACGACACTTGGTTGAGTGATTGAGAGGGTAAAACGTGATAAAATTCCCCTTTTATGAGTTGTGGTATGGCCTAGAACTTGTTATGCGTGAACTTGATATTGTATGGTGGTTAAACAGGAAATTGGTGGAGGTATGGCTTGACAGGCGAGATAGCGCCGTTATCTATAGGAGATAGTGCCACTATCTAAAGATGGTTGCTATTTCAGGAAAGGATGAGATAGCGACGCTATCTCCAAAAATCAAGAAATACCCTTTAGTCGTAAATTGAAAGGGAGAAAACCTAAAAACGTATAACACGCACATCAGGTGTGAAATTGAGAGCTCATGTCAAAATTGAAGGGGGAATCGAAAGGTGAAACTCGAAACTAACATCAAGAAGTGTTGTAGATTTCTAAATCAACAAGCTAAGTTGATTTCTTTGAAGAATTGAGAATTTTGACACCCTAGATGCTTAAATCTACATGTTTTGTTGTTGACGAGCTAACTATTGAGTTAGGAATGTATAAATTTGAGTTGTTGAGGGATGAGTTCATTCAGATGTGAAATTTTGCTAAGTAGCGAAGATAGTGCCATTATCTATAGAGAAAATGTCTCTATCTCGCGAAGTGGTCACGATGGATGTTAGTCAGCTTGATGAAAGCGATGTTATCATCATAGATAGTGATGCCATCTCCCTTGAACAGATATTTTGTATCTTTTAAATGGCTTAACAATGTAAGCCAAGCTTTTGGGGATTTGTAAGGATGATTGTGAATAATTCTATGATGTGAAAAGATAGATGATATGCGTGGGAGAGCCACGGGAACTAGAGACTCGAAGTTATCACGGTTCGAACAATCCAAGTTGTGCAATATTTGCTATTTTAGTAGAGATGTAATTTATTGTATGTTGAGATATCTGACATATATTATGTTTTTGTGGTTGTGAACGATTGGTCGAGCGATATCATTATTTATAGTTATTATAATTGGGTTGATTATATAGTTAATTTGTTACAATTGTGTAGTTATTGAGATAACTCAATTGACGAGTTTACTAGCCGTATTGATACAGTCATGAGGGTTGTTGTCGCTGAGTACATCTAATAGCTGAATGAGTACAGGAGAATGATTATGATTGAGCTGATGAATAGTATTGGCCGTGATGCCTACTACTGGGTTGACAGTTAATGGTAATTAACAGATGTTTATGTGACTAATATAATTAGCAAGATGGATGGCCGAGCTGTACACTGAGAAATTACAGTTGATTGTGTTGTAAAAATTTTGGTTATTGTTGGATGTTTATAAACTCTGATACATCTTGTGTCGATGTCGACCAGGGAGATTATTCACTAAGCTTTTATAAGCTTATATGTTAGTTGTGTGTTGTTTTGTAGGTATCTGTAATACTGATAGGGGAAGGCATGTGATTGAGAGATGGACAACTTAGAGCCTGTCCTTCGTAGCATGCTTAATGTTTTAAATGATTTGTAATGCCTGGATTGGTCTGTGAGAACTTTTGTATGTATCTTTATTTTGATAGAACATTGTTTTACATGGTTTGAGTAGTAGTATACTCATCGGTGTTGTATTATTTGTTTAAACTTTTCGGTATACCTTGTATGAAAAAACGAGCATTACAGTTGTATGTGTATATTACCCGAATCTATCTCTCTTCTGATATTCCCATGGAACATCACAAGAAGCTTTTGCCTTTCTTGAATTTAAATTGCAAGATTTTGATATGATTTCTTTCGAATGTGAATTGATTATTTCTTCTATTGATATTCCCAGTCAAAAATATGTGTATAGTCTAGTTTGTTTTTGAAAAATTTCTTAAATTTGCTGATCTTTTGATTCTAATGAATGAATCACTTCCCACTAAACAATAATCAAATGTGTGCACATCTATGAATTTCAAATGATAAAACTAGTGATGATTCTGAATCTGATCTTGAAAAAATTGATTGTATGGATATGTCAATACAAAAATCTATCATTAAAAATTCTTTACAATCTGGTTTGGTTTTAGAGTCAATATATGAGAGTTGTGATTCCTTAGACACCGGTTGTTCTTCTATTCAACAAAATTTTTTTTGATAAAACGTATCACAAAGACGAAGAAATCAACAGTGAAAAAGCTTTAAATGCTTTTCAAAATTTCTTAACACGTTTGAAGAATTTAAAATTTTATCTAAACATAGCACAATGGTTCTTATTCCACTAGCATCTACTTATTCTAAGATTGCAAACTTCAAAAACGTTTTTTCTTAAGCAAGGCGTAAAGTTAAAATAGATAATGATTTAACTTCTTTGGTCTAGAAGGGCAATGAAATAGTCACAACCAAAGGATTATTCTCTTTGGACAAAATGCTTGATAATAATTTTAATGAACATATTGCTGTTCGGATCAACATTAGAAAACAATAGATGAATCAAATGAAAAATCCTAACTCTTTGAGTAACCATCAAAAACATACTTTCAAAAGAAATTTCAACGAAAAACTAATTTTTCAAAGACCACAAGCTTCCTCTGAAAATTGAAAGGGGAAGATCTTTTCGCAATAACCAAGGTTTGAAAAGGAGTTCAAAAATCAAAATTTCATCAACTTTTATCATAAACATAAACAACAGCCGAAGACTAAAAATTTTCAAAACCCGAATTCGAAAAAACAAGTCTTTATTCCTTACAAAGTAAAATTTCAAAATCCTAAACATGAAAAACCTACAAAACAAACCTTTTCTAAAGGTAACAATATTGTGGGTATGTTTCATGTCTGGCTGGACAAGAACCTGGATTTATTCAAGGATAAAAATCTTATGATTGATGGATTCACGCTTGCTTATGAAAAATTTCTAAGTGAGTCTACTCAATGGCAGTTCCTCATTCAGAATGAATTCAAGAAACAAGATAAATTGGGTACAAAATAATTCTAAACAATCAAAACTCAAATCTAAAAAATCACGCAACTTCGATTTAAAATCTACATCCAACCCACCTTCTCCAGGGAAAATCATGAAATGGATACCGAAGTCTGAGATTCCTAATCTTCAGAATTTTATATCCATTTCAGAAAAAGGATCAAGTTTAGAAACTGTAAAAGCTGAAATCATTGAAACATGGATTAAGAATTCCACAACTTACCCTCTAGGACCTAAACAGAATTAGGTACCTGAACTGTCTCATTGATCGCAAATTATGAATGACGAGCAGTACGACAAGGAATGGTACATCGATAGCGGCTGCTCATGTCATATGATTCGCAAGAAGGAATATTTGCGTGATTTCAATAGTCTAGGTAATGCGGTCGATGTAAAATTTGGGAATAATAAAAAATGTTCAATAATAGGGTACAAGAAGATAACAATTGAAAAGTTCACGATTAAGAGTCTTGCTTCTGTAGGAGGTTTAAAGCACAACTTGATTAGGGTTTCCCAACTTTGTGTGGGAACTGGTAATCAAGTTACTTTTGATGAAGAAGGAAGGGTTATTGCAAAGAAAGAAACAAAAGGAGTATCACTTAAATCCTGATGGAAACAAAAAATGTGTCCACTCGATTTGAAGCCAATTGTAGGTACACCTTCTATATGTTTACTGTAACACCCGGCTTTTGAAAACAAGTACACCCAAAAAATTTTACTTTCAAAAAATAGTTTTAACATACAAAACCATAATTAGGTGTATAAGTTATTACAAAAGGGTACAAGTGTATCAAGGAGTACAAAACGAAAGTAAACTCCTTCCAAGCCGGGCTGTTACTGTCATCATCTACATGTCCTATGTCCTTAGCCATGAGCTACATCCTTACCCTTACCAAGGTCACGCTCACCTGCAGGGACATCACACTCATACACTGTGAGCCATAAAGCTCAATGAGTAATCATATGTATAATTTAACATGCATGGAGAAAATAGGACAATATGTCCCAATACAATATAATTCTACATTTCATAATGATTTCTGCTATACAACTCTTTTATCATGTGAACTACAAGGTTTCAAATAGATATGTCGGGCAACTTAGCCCAACCTTCTTGCTACGAGGGCCGTTGTAATTTAGACACTTGAGTCCAATCTCCTAGCCATGATGGCCGTATAATTTGGACACTAAGTCCAATCTCCTAGCCACAAAGGCCGTATATTTGGACACTAAGTCCAATCTCCTAGCCACAGAGGCTGTATATTTTGGCATTGAGTCCAATCTGCTAGCCACAGACGTTGTATATTTACCATATAGGTTTCTACAATATGGACCAGGTAATCAACCCAAATCCTCGGTTACTAAAACCAATGGGTGAATCACATCAAATTACAAGATTTCTATCAATACATATCATACAAGATACAGTACAGATTACTCAGCTGGTTTGAAGTTCCGTACAATCCTAGCTAACACAAAAGGTAGATACAAAGTGAGTCTTCAATACTTTCCAGCACCTACACCATCATATATACACCACATACTTGTAAATTCTTTGTAATTACCCAACCATAGCCTGTAACTAATTCACAACGGTTACCTGAAACGACCCGTGTAAGTCCAAAATAGTCCCGGACAGTGTTTTTAGGACTTTTTACACGACCCGTGTGATCCTACACGACCCGTGTATCCCCTTTTTGGCATTTTTCATACAAAAACACTATCCAAAAGGTGTTCTAACCATCCAAACACTTATGACATCATATTAAATCTTAATTACACTAAGATTAACATGGAAACACTTATCGAAAGTAACGTGGTGTTACAAATTATTCCCCTTCAAAAGATTTCGTCCTCTGAATCATACAAAGAGTTGGGGGTATTTCACCCTCATTTCATCTCGGGTTGTTCTGGGTATCTTAGTTTTTCGTCCACTTCAATCTTGGCAAGAGGTATTCGTTGAGATTCATCAAACAATGTCTTTCGCAACTGGGACACATGGAACGCATTATGAATACCTTGAAGCTCATCAGGCAGTGGCGAGTTTATATTTACTCAAGGTGGGTCACTTGACCTACCTAAAAAAAATTACAACTAATAAATATATATGTGGTAATAATGGGTGACCTATCTTAAATTTCTTACGTGACCCACCTTAATTTGTTTGGCAAAAAAAAAAATAATGTAAAATCAAAACTTTAAAGCCCACATTTATATATCTCAGCCCAATTTAAAATACATGTCCATTAAAAAGAAAACCTAATAGATTAATAAGAATTAAATTTAGATAAAGAAAAAACATTAAAATCAAAATAAGAAAAAAGACTACAACTCACGACTCGGCTACAAGGGAGAAAAACTGAAAAACATAAGTCGCTCAATACGGCAGAAAACGGCAACTCGCTTGCCCTTTTTACAACGCCGATTTCTGCCGGCCGATCACCGTCACCGTTTTTCAACGTCGATCCCTGTCGGCATTCTCGCCCTCCGCGGCTCCGCCACTGTTTTTCAACGTCGCTCCCTAATTTCGTAATTTCTTCACAACTAGTGCAGGTTTGTAATTTTAAATTGTAATAACTCACTCACAAAATTGTGTTTTAGATTTTAGTGTTTTTGAAATTGCAATCGTATTTCATATTCCATGTCAATTGTTGTTTGTGTTGTTGTGAAAATTGTTTTAGACTTTTAGTGTTTGTTAAATTGTGGTGGTTGTTAAAACACCAACACCTGATTGTTATTTGTAAATTGGCCATCATTCAATTTCCATATAAATTATCATTTGTCAATATTCAAGAAGTATATATACATAATACATGTTTGGATGTTCCTGTAGGTTATAAGGTTTTGACTTTTGATGAATTGTGATGGTTACTAACTCTTGAACATATGTAATTTTATAATCAATTCCCTATTTCTCGTGTCAAAAAGCATATATACATTAACGGTAATTTTGTAAAACACATGATTGTTGTGAAAAAATTTATACATAATAAGGTTATTGGTAATTGATATTTTTTATTGGGTTGTGTATTTGTCTTTGCAATTGATACTAGTTTTTTAATTTTTTATTTCAGGAATTAGAATCAACATTGTCGTTACTCAAGTTATGAAACCTCGTCGGGTACAATTGTAATAATTTTAATTTTTTTTTCTTTTTACTTATACAACCCGACCCGCAACTAGTATTTTTTTTTTTTGACAATTTTATTTCGATTGATTTTACTTAAATAGTGAACCATGTAGATTTTCATCCTAGACTCGCCACTGTCATCAGGTAATTCTAATCGATACGCCACATCTCCTACTCTTTGGGATATCCGGAATGGTCCGATAAAACGAGGACTCAATTTTCCTTTCTTCCTGAAGCGAATTAAACCCTTCCAAGGGGATACTTTGAGCATCACCATTTCCCCCACTCAGAACTCCAACGGTTTCACCTGCTAATCAGCATATTGCTTTTGTCGGTTCTGGGCAACTTTCAAATGTTCTCGGATTTGTCTGATCTTTTCTTCGGTTTGGGCTACAATCTCGGGTCCAGCCAACGGCTTTTCCCCTACTTCAGTCTAGCAAGTCGGGGTACGACACGGTGCTCCATATAATGCTTCATACGAGACCATTTGAATGATGGAATGAAACCTATTGTTGTATGCAAATTCTACAAAGGTAGATGATCCTCCCAACTCCCACCGAAGTCTATCACGCAGGTCCGAAGCATATCCTCCAAAGTCTGGATAGTTCTCTCGCTTTGCCCATCAGTCTATGGATGATACGCAGTACTCATCAATACTTTTGAACCCATTTGCTCTTGGAGACTCTACCAAAATCGGGAAGTAAACCTGTTATCTCGATCCGACAGAATCGAGGCCGGTAATCCATGTCGGCGAATCACCTTGCCAATGTAAATTTTGGCTAGTTTTTCAATCTTGAAGCTTTCACAAATCGGTATAAACTACGCCAATTTTGTCAACCGATACACTACCACCCATCCGGTATCATGCCCATGCGGTGTTCGAGGAAGTTTTGTTACGAAATCCATTCTGATCTCGTCCCACTTCCTCACTGGAATTGGCAATGGTTGGATTTCTCCATAAAGCTTACGATGGTTTGGGTTCATTTGCAAACAAGTCAAACACTTTTCTACGTATCTTCCAACGTCTCTCTTCATTCCCGGCCACCAATACAAAGGTTTCAGTGTCTGATACATCTTGGTGCTACCCAGGTGTACTGCATACCAAGTACAGTGTGCATCTTCTATGAGCAAACTCCACGCCTCACCTTGCTTGGGCACCTACACTCGGCCACCAAAGGTTTTCAATCGCTGAGAATTTTCAACAAGATGCTTCAAATATCCAACCATCCGCTCACTTTTCACATTTTCTGGCTTGCACGCTTCTTCTTGTGCCACGCGAATCTACTCAGGTAGTCGACTCGCCACACCCATACACGCGGATGTAATTCTCAAAGGATGTTCTTTTCGACTCAAGGCATCTGCAACCACATTCGCCTTGCCGGGATAATACAAGATTTTGCAGTCATGATCATTGACTCAATCCATCCATCTTTGCTGCCTCATGTTTAACTCCTTTTGATCAAACAAGTACTTCACACTCTTATGATCTGTATATATAATAAACTTCATGCCATATAAGTAGTGTCTCTAAAGCTTCAAAGCCAAGATCACTGCACCCAAATCAAGATCATGTATCGGGTACTTCTTCTCGACCTCTTTTAGTTGGCGGGATGCTTAAGCGATTACTCGACCCTTCTGCGTCAGCACACACCCAAGGCCCACCCTTGAAGCATCACTATAACCCACATAATATTCTCCGCCTTACGGTAAAGATAACACCGGGGCTTCACATAAAGCTTGCTTCAATTTTTGAAAGGCTGCTTGTTATCTTTCCGCCCACTCAAACTTTTCACCCTTCTTGGTCAATTTGGTCAACGGGGCAGCAATCGAGGAGAAGTTTTCTACAAATCTTCTATAGTAACCCACCAATCCAAGAAAACTGCATATTTCAGTTGGACTTCGAGGCGATTCCCACTTCATTACGGCTTCAATCTTTGTTGGATCAACTTTAACACCTTCACTACTGATAACGTGTCTGAGGAATTATACTTCTCTCAGCCAGAATTCACACTTGGAAAACTTCGCTTACAACTTTTGTTGACGAAGTAACTCCAAAATTTGGCACAAATGAACATCGTGCTCAGCCTGGATTCGAGAATACACCAAGATATCGTCTATGAACACGATCAAAGAAGTATCAAGGAACGGGCGACATACTCTATTCATAAGATCCATCAATGCTGTCGAAGCATTGGTTAACCCAAAAGGCATAACCAAAAACTCATAATGGCCATAGCAAGTATGGAAAGCAGTCTTCGGAATATCAGATTCTCGAATCTTCAACTGGTGATACCCGATCTCAAATCAATTTTAAAAAAATAAGACGCCCTCTGAAGTTGATCAAACAAGTCATCGATTCTGGGTAACGGATATTTGTTCTTCACCGTGATCTTGTTTAATTTTGGGTAGTCTATGCACATACGCATAGACCCGTCTTTCTTTCCAACAAACAGAATGGGTGCTCTCCAGGGTGATGAACTCGGTTTAATAAAGCCTCGATCCAAAGGTTCCTTCAATTGCTTTCCCATTTCCTCCATCTCTGAAGGTGCTAATAAGTAAGGAGCACGAGCAACAGGAGAGACTCCTGGAACCAATTCAATCATAAATTCTATTTGATGATCCGACGGTAATCTGGGATGTTCTTCAGGAAACATGTCCGGAAATTCATTCACTATTGATATGCTTTCAATACCCACTTTACTCGGTTTAGGCAAAGTCACATATGCCAGATAAGACACCCTCCTTTACTAACACTACTCCGAGCCTGAGCAAAGGAAATAACCGGCATTCTCAATCGTTGTCGTTCACCCTGGATTTTAATCCATGTTCCATCCGGTGTTAGAACCGTAAGGTTCTTATTTCTACTGTTGGGTCCTATTTTGGTGGTTTATGCTTTCATTATTGGTCTTTAGGTGTTTTGGGCTTATTGGGCTAGTTGTACTTTTGGACTTTGTATGTTATGGGCTACTTTAGCAATGTTAGTATATATAGACTTGTAGTAGGCGTGTAAAATTGTTGGTTGGTCGAAATCCATATGGTGGTGTCGAGTTGCTAGTGTGTTAGATCATTGTACCAGTCGTTTCCAATCAATACAAACGAGTGTATTTGATCGTTGAATTCATCTTACTTCATCTTGTTCTTATTTTCTTGTTTAAGGTTTAATTGGATTTTCGCACCAATTGAACTATTATATGATTGATATTGTTTTGGATCGAATACGGGACTTACAATTGGTATCAGAGCTTCAAAATAGTTTTTGTTTTGGTATCAATCATCTGTTTTTTTCGAAAATTATGAGAATTGTTGAAGTTTTTGGTGTTCAATTCGTGGCTACTGTTCATCAGCCGTTTTAGGGTTCATAAAATTGTTCATCGTGTTCTTAGGGATCTAATTTTGGAAGAAAATTCAAAAAATCTCGATAACTTTGGAAATTACCAAGTTTTGGTCGTTTTGGTGGTTTCATGAAGGATTTCGGTGGCGGGTAGAGGATTTCAGTCAAGGCTTAGGTCAAAAGTTTGGTTATCGGTCAATATCACGCTAAACTGAAGGTTTTCGGTCAACATTTGGTCAACAGACAAGGTTTTCGGTCAAACTCAGTCAATACTTAAGGTTTTCGGTCAATATGAACCGAAAACTGTGGTTTTCGGTCAAAACAAAAGTCAAATCTTGAGGATTTCGGTCAACATTGGTCAAACCTGAAGGATTTTGGTCAATATCCAAGTTTTCAGTCATAAATTGGTCAAAAATTGGAGTTTTCGGTCAAAGCTCCTGGTTTTCGATCAACCAGCTGCTCACTTCGTTGATGCAGCTTCGTTGATTTCTAAACACCTTGGTTTGTTTTAATTTAATTTAAAATGACCACCGTAACAAGAGACTCGTGCAAAAATTCATGCTGGTTAGACTGTGAGGCTAAAGTTAATAAATATCGCGAATTGAACGAAAATCTTGTTAGAGAAGTTTCCAAACTGGAAAATTTAAATTATAATCTTAAAAATAAAATAAAGCCTCTACAAGAAAAACTGAAAGCTAAAATACGCGATTTTAACAAAATGCAGGACGAAACATAAAGAGTTGTCATCTCAGGTTTGCTAAAGAGCATATCATCAACTTGACTGCCGAGCGTGACTCTTTGAAAGCTAAACTTCAAGAAAAGGATTTTATTTTCAAAAAATTCGAAGGGTCAAGCACGATAGTTGAGTCGATGATCGAAACTCAGCTTAAATCGGATGAAAACAAGGTTCTCGGGTACAAAAGTTTTCCACCTCCATTTAATTATAATTGTACCCCACCCCTCGATTTAAACGACATATTTCTTACTGAGAAATCCAGCCAGGCTGAGAAGGATGTGTTAGAAAATGCTAATGTTTTTGTTGAGTGTGCAGATGAGCCTAAAGCAAATGATGAACAGTCTGGTTCTAAGAAACATCCTCCTACCACATCATCTACTACAATCAACTAAAATGTGGTCTAAAATTCTGAATCTATCAGCTGTTCCACAAGGAGTGATAGATTTCTGTTAATTGCAATAAAAAACGTAAGCCTATCCTGAAAATATCAACCAAACATGGGACGAATTTTAAAATTTGGTAGGATTATCTGGACTGTGGTTTGCACAATTGTAAAATCATACCGTTGTTTTTTATTTACATTTCTATTTTTTAAATCAAAAATTTTGTAAATCTTTGATTTAGGGAGAGATAAATTTAAAAATGCGAAAATCAAATAAAAATTAAAAATATCCAAAAAGAAAATAAAACTTAAAAAATACGAAAAACAAATAAATTTTGAATTTTTTATTTTATGCTATCGTATTTTTTATTTTTTATTTTATTTTTAATTTTGTTTTTTATTCTATTTTATTTTAAAAATTTGTCACGAAATTTTAAAATTCAAAAAGGGGCTGAAATCGATTTGGGCGGGTGTTTTTGGTTTTCGATGGGCCATGGGCCGAAAACCCCTAAGCCCAATAGGGTTTTCGGGGTATATAAGCCCTCCACCAGATCATCTCTCTCTTTTTCGCAAACCCTAACAGCCGTCGTCGATCTTCTTCTCTCTCTCTCGAACTCTCTCTCGCATACTCACTTTTCCTCTTGTTTTTCGCGATTCCAACCGACAAAAGGTCCAAATCTCTTGCCTAAATGCTCCTAACGACCTCGATATTACGTTTGTGCGGTTTGTTTTGAGATTTTTGCAGGTTTTCGGCATCGATTTCGGGGTTTCGGGACCGAAAACGAAGGTTTTCGCCTAAGTGACGTCAGCGACCCAAACCGGGTTATCGGTTGGATCCAGGTCGGACCGAAAACGTCCAATGACCCGATCCACTCTGACCAAAAACCCACATCCGGACCAAAATCCCGTTTGACCTACTTCACCTCTTCCGGATTAGCTGCAACCCGACCCGCCTGGACCGAATTTGGTCTTAGTGGACCGAAATCCACATGTCCGGAAACATGTCACTGCTTCAGATCTATAGGGGTGGTCCCGTAGATCTTAAGCTGACAACCTTTGATATGTTCAGAAACCCACACGTATCTACCATCAGCCACATCTACTTCCAAACTTTCATCCATAGGGGTTAGGGGAATATTTAAACAAGGCATAAAAGACGTCGACACAAAACAATGCGTAGCTCCAGGATCGAATATTACATACACGGGAATTGAATTTAAAGTGAATATACCTGAAACTACGTCAGTCTTTTCACGGGCCTCTTCCACGGTCATTTGGAATGCTCGTGACGCCACTGGCCCTCCCAGGCCGTTTGTCTCGTCTTTCTTTCCTCCTCGGTCCTCCCTTGGTTTATCACCAGGTGCTCCAAATTTAACCTAGGGGTAGTTCGGACGAATGTGATCTGTAGACCCACACCGGAAACATCTCCTTTCCACCTGACATTCTCGAGCGATATGCCCCTGCCTCCCACAATTTCGACACTCGACGGTGGGGTATCAGTCGAACAATTTCCTGAGTGCTTATTTCTACACTTCTCGCACCACTTTCCTTCCTCTTTTCGGCCCTTTCCTTTGTAATTTGACCTAGTCTGCTATGATTTCTTTTGAGGCGTCCACGATTTTCTTCCGTCTTTCTTTTTGTCTCGTTTAATTTCTTTTCGTCCTCTTGTCCCTGTAGTTCTATCTCTTTTTCTGTGGCTCTGTCCACCACCTGACGGAAAGAAGAGAATTGGAGCGGCTGCACTCTCTCTCGAATTCGGTTCTTTAACCCCCACACATATTTGTCGATCTTTCTTTTCTCAGTATTTATCTGATGTTTGGCAAACCGGACCTTCTCTAGAAAACTCATGGTATAATCGTGTACCGAGTGAGACCCCTGTTCCAAATGCAATAACTCTTAATCTAATTTCTTTACAGCCACCTCCGAACAATATTCTTCATTAAACTTCATTTTAAGTTGCTCCCATAACAACGATTGCATCAAGTAAGGAACCAACGCCTTGCAGAACACTTGCCACCAATGTAACGCATTTCCCGTCAGTTGGTTTGTGGCAAACTCCACTTTGTCTCATTCGGCACACTTACTGATTCGAAACACTCTCTCTGTATGCATTAACCATTCCATTGTGTGTTAGTTCTATATGCCCAAGGATGATCATAAAATGATATTACTAATAATACATCATCCTATAGGGTCACACCAACAACAAGTATGACACCAAATTGATCATTAACATCAAATGATACTAAACTTGCAATTTAATCTTGTAAGTTATTATTATTTGTGGTAAATAATAATAACTCCAAAATTAAAGGTTGATTAATAATTCATATGTGATGAATTAATTAAGTATAACAATTGAATTGTTTAAGTTGTTAAATAATTCAATTGATTTATAAGTAAACATTTTATTTAATTTAATTGATAAATTAAATAAAACATGTACATTATATATATATATATATATATATATATATATATATATATATATATATATATATATATATATATATATATATATATATATATATTGAAAGGTTTTCCGCAACCATGAACTAAATAACCTAAGTTCACATTCAACCTAGAAAAGATCTATGTTTTCTTACTTTGAACATGTAACTAATTCCTAAAGGCCAAACAAAATTAACTAAAAGAATAAATCAGAAAAACTAACCTTTAGTTTTAATCGTGAAGCTAAGCAGCACAAGTGTCTTGCCTCAAATGAGATCACACCCAGGGAGCCAGAGGGTGGACGAAAATTCCAAAGAGAATTATAGAATGAGCGACTGATAATGAGGTCTAGGGTTCCCTATTTATAGGGAAATAAGAAACCCTAGCCGTCAGCCATTTTCCAGATTATACGTACGCGCGCCGCGGCCTATACATTGGCGCGCCGCGCGCCGTAATTCAACTATTGAATTTGTACGACTTTAATCCCTGACTTCCTGATTAATCTAATTAATGCCACAGAAATTAATCTAATTAATTCCTGATTAATTATTAATCAATCAATATAGTTTCTAATTAATATATTATCACTTTAATATATTAACAAACCATATCTTTTATTTCTATTGATTATTAATCCCATAATTTAATAAACCAACCTTTCTCTCTACCGAACTTTCTACCAAACCTCCAGCTATGAGGGCAACCCAAATGGACTTTGCTTCTATTAATTAGGTAAATACAAATTATTAGTCATAGCTTAGACACCTAATCCAACAGTCTCCCACTTGGATAAGTCTATGACTATAATTACCAATTTAACCTCTAATTAATCAGCAAACTGTAGCTTCCTAGAAACTGCTGCCGAACTCTGACCTAATCAGTTCTGTCCATAGATAAGTGATCAAATGATCCTCCGTCCAACAATATATTTTCTGACATGAGACATGGATTGAGATCAATCTCTGTCTGATACACTGTTTCCCGATTTCCGATTTTGCTTATGACTTTTAGACTTCTAATTGAACGAATCAATTTAGTCCTGGCTGGCCAGCACTTCAGTCAACTTCAAAATCATCGAGTGGCCAACAGATATATGTTTCCCGTTAGGGTCATGGGACGAATAAGCTTCGACTCATATGTTATATCTTTTACCCGACAAATCACTCACAACAGCACGTTTTATAACACCGAGTTACCGATGCGTTTTCGTACTATCAATGAACAACCGCATTGCAAATTATAACTCATATCTCTCAACTTTAAGACCATAAGATATTATCGTCTCAACATTGCTCGTGATATAATCCATGAAGCAATCCATTGAGCATGGGTTTATCCAATACTCAAATCTCCATTTCCAGGTACTCATGAACGTTGCAGCAATCTTATTGCTATGTCTAACTCCTTAGACAATCTACAAACCAATTCATGACAGTCTTCCTTCATACTTACTCCCTAAGAGTATGAACGACTGTGGATATTTGAATAATCCAATTATTCAGGAAGTAAAACATGCAAAAGCAAAACATAAAATCTGACTGGCAGCTGCTCCTGCTTATTACCAAGTCTCCACGAGGTAATCACCAAGTCGGATTTATCATAACTATTATCGGTTTCTTATTCTCTTTTAAGCTTTCAATTCAAGCCTTTTATATCTATGTCTATGACCTTTTCACTCTTTCTATGTATCCAAGTGTCTAACACTTATACACTCTATTGCAGATGATCCTATCAGATACTCTTCCGATGATATCTCAATTTGTCATTTTGTCATTCTCTCTCACAACTCCATTCCGGTGATGTGTACCGTGACTGCCCATGGTTCTCGGGTCTTTAGTCTACATGACTACACCCTAAGACAATTTCGAGGTGTCATGATGTGCCGGTGAACCACACGCGCTCCATCAGAAACCAACGAAATTCTTTAACCATGAAGTCCTACAGCACCACGTTCTGGTGTAAACAATTACGGATTTGAAAACCCTTTCAAATCAATCACCCTAATCATTTCCCAATGATTTCTCACGTCTGTTCAAAAATCCATTCAGTATTCTCAGCCAGGCAATATCCTGAATCCAACTTACAATGCTCTAAGCATTAAGTCATCAGGATATGTTCATAACACTTCTGATTTGTCCAAGAGGCTCGAGGAACCTGATGTAATCTCATTCCAAGCCCTTTCGGAATCCTAAGATTACCAATAATCCTTGTGTCATGATTTCCAGAAACCATTTCCTTTCAGGGACTCTTTCTTATGCATCTTGAATCCCATCAAGATCATATTCTCAACGGCTAAGTCAATACTGTCAGTCTCATCTATCTGATAGATGTCTATGAACTACGTGAGCATGCTGCACCTTCTTTGTTTCTTTCATGCCAATTCATTACACTTTGCAATGACAGGAAACTCCATTCCTGGGGTTATGCATCTTGAATCTCATCAAGATCATATTGGCAGAATTCTGATCTATCGAATAGATGTTCACAACCACCTGAGTATGTTATATCTCTTAAAGTCTTTCTTAGCGAACCGTTTCTTAACACCAAGTCATTACACTTTGTAATGATAAGAGACGTTTCCTAGAACCAGTATGTAACCCACATACAATGATAGCAGATAACAACGATACTCCCACTGGCTTTGACATCGTTATATGACTCTTTCGGACTATTCACAAAATCCAGAACTTATGGCATATTTTGCGAAACCGAAATCCAAACCTTTCCGACATATTAAAGGAAATCTTTCAGGCTATTCACAAAATCCAAACCTTTTGGCCCATTTTGAGAATCCGAATATCCTTTCTTGCGAGATGCCCATGGGACGAATCCCGGGGCCGTGTACCTTTTGTAATGGCATGCTCTATATGAGTCCCTATTAGTGTGCCGGTAAACCACACACGCTCCACTAACGACTCACACTATGCCACGCAGAATCCTCTCAGATTACATCTTCTATTGAGAGTGCTTCTCTCAGAATCAATTGCTTGACTCCAAGTGATGACTCATTCAACCAGATGTTCTGTAAGTACATTTCTATGTTCCATTCTTTTGATGATTCAATTACTCCCACTGGTTCCTAGACCAGTTGTAAAGATCAATCAAACTGTCACATAGACTGTGTCTCGCGGTAAGGTTCTCTTATTTGGCAGCAACTGGGCTCACCAATGCTTCCAGCAGTCGGATTACTTATACGTACCATCTCTAGTGTTTTACCACTACCCGGTATATCACCCAAATCATAACTCCTTATGACAGTGACAATAACTACTGGTCAAGCGAAGAGAGGGTATGTCAGGTTTAACAGGAATCTAATTCCTGGTCAAGTCCCAGTGGTGACTAAAGGTTCTTTCACTTGGCTAATCCCTGAACTCATTCAGAATTATTCTTACTCCCACTGTTTTCCTTAGAACTTGAGTTCTTTCTAAAAGTACTCTTCTTTCAAAGGATAACCGGAGTGGCCAATGAAACGACATTTCTGATTAGTTTCAGGCTTGTCATGAGATTCAGACGAATGCTACATGACCCTGGAGTTTCTATGTACTAGTGGGATGATCCCAGCTTTACATTTCAGACAGTGTCAACATAACCTACTTAGTCTAAGATGTGGTCGGAATATGGCTTCTGCGGTCTGACTGGTTGAATATTCAATTCATTGAAATATTAGTCGGAAATGTATCTAGTGTATCTTATACATCGAGGATCAAAACTATTTTGATCAATGCTCCATCATCTTCCCTAAGACGCATTATAACCATTAGTGTTCTTGGAAGAGGATAAACTGTGAAACATTTTCTCAGTCTATGTTGTCATTCAGGTTTTGTTGATCTTATACTTCCTTTGAAATCCTTGAACACTTCAAGGTTCCAATCAATCGCTTATTCTGATAAGCGAAGCCATATTTGTCAAACTATTTGGCAAATATTTTGAAGCATAACTAATCATGTTCTGTTCGAAGATTCGAGCAATAGACAGTAACTTATGTGTCTGTTTCTCAAAATCTTAATACCTTTACAGTTCCATGTAAATTTATGACTTTGTTAATATTGTTCAAGACATGCAATCATCACCTGACTCCAAGTCAACTGATTCCAAAATCCTATCCATTGGATCTTTGGGTGATTCCTTTTTTGCCACAATTAATTTTATTAAGCACTCAATTCATCATGTGACTCTAAGTCAAATGATTCTAAAGTCCTGTCCAACTGGACATTTGGTTGAAGTGATTCTCATAAAATTCATTTTAACAATCATAAAGAACACAATTTATAAGTCCAATCCCATTGGACGTAACAACATTCATGTTATTACCATTTATGCCATCGACACATTCACACAACATTTCGAGGACAATTAAAACAATCATGTTTCAAAAAAATATTTCATTAAACCAGAATTATCCTCAGAACAATGTACTATGCGAATCCATGTCGTATGTATCTATAAACTAATAACAAGAACAAATATCTAGCTTAACTCCAAAAATGCACGAGCTCCATATCCAATCTGAATATGCTCCTGTGCGACAACATCCCGCATCCTACAGAGTCCGTGCATACAGAGCAAATGTGAGAAACACATCCTGTATCAAGGAAATGAGGATCAGGTATTCTGAGTTTTAAGATATTACTGAGTTTGCCAAACGGTTTGGCTTTAGAGCATTTTTCCAATCTTTCTGTGACTGTATCCCACCTTATGGATTCCCAGTTTGAAACATCGAACAATCGGTCCAGACGATCTGGATCATTTCTTGATGCACTTTAATACTCGACTTAATCCTGAAACAGCTGAATCAATAGAACTATGCTTCTCCATGAACGACTCATTTAGAGTCGACATTGAATGCATTTCCATGATTGTCTTATCCGGTTACCCTTCCTGTTCATCTGGATGAACGGATCAGTGAGTCGAGCTAATGCTTAACTCCTGGTCACAAGGGGAAACCAGTTTTTATACTGTTCGCCTATGTATCCCTCAAACTTGGGAACACGCAAACTGGTGCTACTTCCTTCTAGCTTGCAACTTCAAGCTCTTTGAAGATCCTAGTTCGTTCCCTTTATCAACCAGTTCTCGGAACCTTTCCTCAACTAGCTGTGCTAACTTATCTGACCCCAGGAATTCTAAATCCCTGCGGAACTCGGGGTCAATGATCAATAGCATAATGCAACGAACTTCCTTGGACTAAATAGTCAAGGAGTCATGCTCATCACAAGCTACTGTGTGATGTCATGTATAGTAACGGACACTCAGTCGGATATGGTTTGCCAGCAAAACTAAGAACTATTCTCTAATTGCAAAACCATATCACATATTTCAGGCCAGTCAGCCTTACCATACTAAATAGGTGCTTTCTGAAGCTCTCAAAAATGGGTGAAGGAGGAGAAGGAGGAGAATGACACTTTCTTCAGACATATATAAAATTTGAATTTATTCGTTTAATTCATCCTTTTAAATAATTACCCAATATACATTATTTAGCAAGGCTAGGATCCAAAATACCCCAACTATGCTGTGAAGAGGGATGCCGTAGTCACAACACAGTGGTCATTAAGGTAGATAACTTTTATCAATTTCAGTCTTATGAAATTCCTAGATCTGTGAGATTCATTGAACTGTTCAATGGCATGTTTAATCTCGGATATGCCCCACCGTTTGTGACTGGGATGCCGAGGATCACAAACCGGGTGTGAATAACCATGCAAATTAGCTTGGTACTCTCGGGGTCCATTATCATCTCAAATTGATGTGCCGGTTAACCACACACGCTCCATCAACAATGATAACACCCGAGAAACCCATTGCCACTCTTTATGAACCCCCATTGGTGTGCCGGTAACCCACACATGCTCCACCAACGTTTCATAAAGTGCAATGTGCAATTTCATGGGTTAGCATCAAATTCACATTTTTTCTAAAGTAACTAGATTGGGAATTCTAGTACGGGTTCTAGTACTTTGATCATTATACTTTTAATGATTAAGTGGTCCTATCAAAACCGCTCGGCTAACGACCCTCCACTGATCAGGCGAGCGGTGGGTGAGAGTGAACACCCATTAGACCGCCATTTTATAGGCAGTCTCCTTATACCCACTTTATAGACCAGCTTCGTGAATGAGGCCTATTAATGATTTGACTAACCAATTTATCTTATACATATAGTATTAACCTTTAATAATATATATAAGATGTATTTTAAATCTTTTAAAATATTCCTGGTTTATCTTTTAATTTCCTGAAATTTAACTATTAAATTTCAAATTAAATTAAACCTTTAATTTGATTTAATTTATCTTTTAATTAAACTATTAATTAAATTAATTAAATCTAGATATTTTAAACCTTTTAAAATATTTTAGGATTTATCCTTTAATTTTCGAAATTTAACCATTAAATCAAAATTAAATTAAATCCCTTGAATTATCTTTTAATTAAACAATTAATTAAATTAATTCAAATGTAGATAGGTTTTTCCAAATTAATCAAATCAATTTAAACCTATCTTAAACCCCTAATTATTGAATTCAAACAAACTGGGTTTAAGGTTATCTATTTAATTAACCAATTAAAGTTACCAAAAAATAGAAAACCTCCTAAAACCCTAACCAGGAAAATCGAAAATTACCAGGGGAGGGAATCGGGTTTCTAAAAAACCAAACCCTAAATCGATTCAGGCCCAAAAAGGATTTATAAACTTTAAACCCTAATTTTAGGAAAACTATTACAGCAATTCAATAAGAAAACAACCAAAAGCTCTGATACCACTGAAAGGTTTTCCGCAACCATGAACTAAATAACCTAAGTTCACATGCAACCTAGAAAAGATCTATGTTTTCTTACTTTGAACATGTAACTAATTCCTAAAGGCCAAACAAAATTAACTAAAAGAATAAATCAGAAAAACTAACCTTTAGTTTTAATCTTGAAGCTAAGCAGCACAAGTATCCTGCCTCAAATGAGATCACACCCAGGGAGCCAGAGGGTGGACGAAAATTCCAGAGAGAATTATAGAATGAGCGACTGATAATGAGGTCTAGGGTTCCCTATTTATAGGGAAATAAGAAACCCTAACCGTCAGCCATTTTCCGGATTATACGTACGCGCGCCGCGGCCTATACATTGGCGCACCGCGTGCCGCAATTCAACTATTGAATTTGTACAACTTTAATCCCTGACTTCCTGATTAATCTAATTAATGCCACAGAAATTAATCTAATTAATTCCTGATTAATTATTAATCAATCAATATAGTTTCTAATTAATATATTATCACTTTAATATATTAACAAACTATATCTTTTATTTCTATTGATTTATTAATCCCATAATTTAATAAACCAACCTTTCTCTCTACCGAACTTTCTACCAAACCTCCAGCTATGAGGGCAACCCAAATGGACTTTGCTTCTATTAATTAGGTAAATACAAATTATTAGTCATGGCTTAGACACCTAATCCAACATATATATATATATATATATATATATATATATATATATATATATATATATATATATATATATATATATATATATATATATATATATATATATATTTATTTATTTATTTATTTATTTATACAATTTATAATGCATGATTAATTGGTTTATGTATGTGATTAAATGGTTAAGTGTTAACACAAGTATGAAAGTTTATTATTTATAAACTTTATGATATAATTTTATAAATAATAAGAATGGAATATATATATTTATATATTTGGCCTCATGGCCGGCCACATGGAGCATGCAAAAGTGTGTGTGGAAACTTGAGAAAGGCATGGGATATTCTCTCATTGCCCAAGACTTGACCATGCAAAAGTTGCATGCTTCATTTGTTTAATATACCCACTTTTCTCTTGGCTTTTATACATGCTTTTGGCCGGCCATTTGGTGAGGTTAGAACCACCCTTTCATGCAAAGAAATCAGCTAAAGACACTCTCAAACTCTCCCTAGAACTCTTGCAAAATCGTTTTCAAGAATCAAGGGTTAAAGGTGTTCATCTTGCAAGTTTTGAAGACTAGCATCTAAGGTGATCTTACTTGTGGTGGACTTAACTATAGAGGGAAGCTATCTTGATTCCTAGCCATCACAAACTCGTCCATATCAAGCTCAAGAAGAAAGGTTATGATCTTGAACTTTTACTACGGTTGTTTTTTTATTTTATCTTTACATGCATGTAGCATGATCATCTTGAAATGGAATTCGTGTTCATGTTTAATGCTTCCGTTGCAACTTCAAGTTTTTGAAACTCATAACATGAACATGGATTTCCAACAATTGGTATCAGAGCCATAGCTATATTGCATGTTTAGATAATGAGTTTATTTGGATAACCTTGGTTTTTGGAAGCCATGAATGTTCATCTTCTTGAATGCAATGTTCATGCATGGCTTCTTTGGCAACATGCATATATATATTCTTTGATTTTATGTAACCGAATTATATTTATGTTTGCATGCATTTGGTTACATAATTGTTGCCTTAGAAAAACAAAGTGTTGATTTTCTTATGATTTTATGTGATAAAATGGTGCATAAACAAGCCAAGGACCATGTGTTGCATGTTTTGTGTTTAAATTCGATTTGGTTGTAATCTATTCTTTTATACAAATGGTTTGTAATAAAAATTAGTTATTTCTTTATTTTATTCATTTTGTAAGCATTAGAATAGTTGTATTCTTTTGTATCTTTTATAAAATGTAACAAGAGAAGGAAATAAAGGCATGAGAAGCAACTACAAAACAGCAACATTTCCTGCATGGCTGCTGTGAGATTTCGAATCTGTTGAGGAGGAGTTTAAAAATTCATATCTTGGTATTTTGATGCTATACTTGTTAGTAACTTTAATATCTAGTATATACATTAAGTTTTAACAAGTATAAGCATGAATTTGACCAAGGATGAAGTGAAGAAAGCAACTAAAACACAAATAATCCTTCCTGCTGCCCCATTTCTGTCGCAAGTTTTGGAGAGGGCAAAAGAAAATCACAAGTCATTCCATGGTGTCAAGAAATGGTGGTTCAAGTGTCATTTGATGATATAAGAAGCTTGGCAAAATTGTAGCCAAATCGAAGATCATTTGGTTGAGTTTTTGTCACCCTTTTGTCCCTAGGTTTGGACTTGATATTTCTTGTATGGCTCACATGAAATATCAAATTAGTTGGCTTGTGTTTATGCACCCATGCATGCATGTGATGATTGAATGTTTTATTCTTTTATGTTGTGGATGAAAATAAGATTTTTGCATGCTAAACAACCTAGATAATTAAACATAATCATCAAGGAGTTTGTAATTTTCAAATTGACATTTAAAACATAAGATGTAATACAATTGGTTTTATTAAAATGGGTTTTATTATAAAACCTATAAAAGTCATGATTTGAAAATTAATGAGACAAATAAAATGGAGATTTTATGAATTCTTACAAACTCCAACCCTAAGTAATAATGGTAATTATTTAGGATTAAAATTGGTTTTTATGTATGTGATCAAACTCAAACTTAATATTAGATATTAGTTGTAATCTTGACCACAAACAAAGAATTAATAAAATGGAGATTTTATAATTAAAGGAACCAATTAACAAAATAAGATTTTAATGGTACCATGTTCATTGGATGCATGCAATCTACATGATACCATATGTTTTTTCAAAATTAGAATTGTAAAGCGTACAAATCCCTTTCGAAATACAAATCAATGTCGTCCCTCTTAAAGACACTCATGTATCACTTGTATATCCTTGTGGGATAAAGGTTACCTAACCACTTGGAGTTTTCTTGTGATACAAGAGGCAGCTTTGCAATATTGATGGGATAAAGGACACCTAACCATCAATAGTTGTCAAAACTACACGTCCATTTAAGTGGGATGATTTGTTTGGAAATCTTTTGTGATAAAGGTCAACTAAGCATTAGAAATTCAAGGCATAGATGGGATCAAACATGCCAAACTTATAAATGTTATAATGGGATCCCATACCTCTAGAAATTATATTTGGAATATAATTGGTAAACCGTTACCTACCTTGTTGATTCGAATAAGCGGGATAAAGGATACCTAACCGCTTGTTCGTATTGCAACTTGGATTCTAGACCTTAATTAATTAAAGTTTATGAAACAAGAAAGGGTATTAATTATTAAGGACTTAATATCATAAATTGCTAAATTGAACCTTGTTAAAATTTTGTAGATGGCACCAAACGCGACACACCCAGCTCTTAACAAAACTTCACTACGGTCTCTCCTTGAGGGAGAAAAACTTAACCACACCAACTTTTTGGATTGGTACCGTAGTGTGAGAATAGTTCTCAAACAGGAAAAGAAAGAATATGTTCTCAATGAACCACTTCCTGAAGAGCCCCATGTCACTCCTAAGCCTGCACACGATGCATGGCTTAAAAAGATGGATGATTCCATTGATACATCATGTCTCATGTTAGCCACCATGATTCCTGACCTTCAGAAGGACTTAGAGAATCATTCAGCCTATGACATGATAAATCAATTGAAGGAAATGTTCCAACAACTTGCAAGAACGGAAAGGTACGAAACTGTTCGGGCCTTCCATGCTTGTAAGATGGAGGATGGACAGACGGTCAGCTCTTATGTGCTCAAAATGAAGAGTCACATTGATCATTTGGCACGTCTTGGAGTTGTGATGCCTGAAGAGCTTGCAACGGATATGATCCTTAACTCACTGACAAAATCTTTTGATCCCTTTGTCATGAACTATAACATGAATGGTTTAAACAAGACTATCCCGGAATTGCATGGGATGCTAATTACTGCGGAGAAGAATCTGCCCAAGAAAACCACTCAAGTTCTCATGATCAAGGAAGGTGGTACAAAGAGGACTAGACCTGATCACCCCATGAACTCCAAGGGTAAAGGGAAGGCAAAGGTTGTCAAAGGAAAGGGCAAGAAAGTTGTCCAACCATCCCGACCACCCAAGAAGAAAGCAAAGGTAGCCAAGGAAGACGCGTGCTTCGAATGTGGCAAAGTTGGGCATTGGAAAAGAAACTGCCCTACTTACCTTGCGGAGTTGAAGAAGAAGAAGGCCAGGGAGGGCACTTCATGTATCTATGTGATAGATCTAGAGCTTTATAATTTATATCCTAACACTTGGGTATTTGATACTGGTTGTGGAACTCACATTTGTAATATGTTGCTGGGGTTCAAAAGGAGTAGGCGACTGAAGGCAAACGAGGTAGTACTCCGTGTTGGAAACAGTGCAAGAGTTGCGGTGGATTCAATAGGAAATTTTGATTTGTTACTACCAAATGGCTTGTATTTTACATTAACAAATGTTTATTATGTTCCTAGCTTTACTAGGAATATTATATCGGTTGCTAAGTTGAAACAATGTGGTTTTAATCTTTGTTTTGTGAATGATGACATTTGTGTTTCTAAAAACAATGTATTCTATTTCGAGGCTAGGCCTTTGAATGGAATTTATGATGTAAACCTTGATTGTAATACTAACCATAGCTCTATATACCATACTTTCACCAAGAAACCCAAATATGATTTGAGTCAAACCTATCTATGGCATTGTCGCCTTGGGCATATAAACAAGAAACGCATATCCCAACTTCAAAAGAATGGACTTTTGAAGGTAAATCAGAATGACTCATTTGATATATGTGAATCTTGTTTACATGGCAAGATGACTAAAGCTCATTCTCGGGAACCAATGAGAGGGCAAAGGACTTATTAGGAATCATACATACGGATGTATGTGGTCCTTTCAAGCCAATGTCTAGATATGGTGAGAGATATTTTATCACCTTCACTGACGACTTTAGTCGTTATGGATATGTTTATTTAATTAAACATAAACATGAGGCGTTTGAAATGTTCAAAACGTTTCAAAGTGAAGTGGAAAATCAACTCAACAAAACAATTAAAGTTCTTCGTTCCGATAGAGGAGGTCAGTACTTAAGTTCAAACTTTATGGATCACCTTAAGACTTGTGGAATTGTTTCACAACTTACTCCACCTGGAACACCACAACATAATGGTGTATCTGAGAGGCAGAATCGAACACTATTGGACATGGTTCGATCCATGATGAGTAGAAGTACTCTACCTTTATCATTTTGGGGTTATGCTTTACAAACAGCCGCTCGTCTCCTAAACATAGCACCTACTAAGAAGGTAGATAAAACACCTTATGAGATATGGCATGGAAAGGTTCCATCTTTATCCTATCTCAAGGTATGGGGTTGTGAAGCTTATGTTAGACAAGAAGCTTCAAACAAACTAGAACCCCTTTCAACTAAGTGTATCTTTGTAGGGTATCCGAAAGATTGTCTTGGATACTACTTCTACAATCCCATAGAGAATAAGATATTTATTTCTCAAAATGTTGAATTCCTAGAAAACAAGTTTCTGACAGAAGAGGCTAGTGGGAGGTTTGTGGAACTTGAGGAACTTTAGGAACCACAGCCTGATACATAAGAAATTGGATCTAGCATTCAACAAGAAATTGTTGAACCTGAACAAACAGTTGATCAGGAACAAATTGTAACACAAGATGTTCGCAGATCTGGTAGGGTTTGATTTGAACCTGAAAGGTATGGTTACCTAATGATGGAAGAGGAATGTTATACGATAGATTCTGATGAACCCGTCAACTACCAGAGTGCGATGTCAGATCCTGAGTCTGACAAATGGCTAGAATCCATGAACACAGAGATGCAATCCATGCACGATAACCAATTATGGGACTTGGTTAATCTTCCCACCAATTGTAAGACCGTTGGGAACAAGTGGGTTTTCAAGAAGAAAACCGACGTGAATGGAAATGTTCACACTTTTAAGGCAAAACTTGTCGCTAAAGGATACTCACAAACTCATGGTATTGACTATGATGAGACCTTTTCACCAGTGGCAATGAGCAAGTCGATTAGGATACTTTTTGCCATAACCGCATACTATGATTATGAGATATGGCAAATGGATGTCAAGACCGCTTTCCTTAATGGACACTTATTGGAAGATGTCTATATGGATCAACCTGAAGGTTTTGTCGATCCCAAGCATCCAAGCAAAGTGTGCAAGCTTAAAAGATCTATCTATGGATTGAAGCAAGCGTCTCGAACATGGAACATCCGCTTTGATGAAAAGATTACAAATTTTGCATTCATTAAAAATGAGGATGACTCCTGTGTTTACAAGAAAGCTAGTGGGAGCATAGTCATATTCCTAGTATTGTATGTAGATGACATACTACTATTTGGAAATGACATCCCAACCTTAAAAGGTGTCAAAACGTTTCTTGAGAACTGTTTCTCAATGAAGGACTTAGGAGAAGCTGCTTATGTATTAGGCATAAAGATCTATAGAGATAGATCTAAGAGACTTATTGGTCTAAGCCAAAGTGTATACATTGATAAAATCTTGAAAAGGTTCAAGATGCAAGATACCAAAAGAGGATTCTTGCCAATACCGCATGGCACCATCCTAAGTAAGTCTCAGTGCCCAAGCATAGGACTGAACTTGAAAGGATGAAACTAGTCCCATATGCTTCGGCAATTGGGTCCATCATGTATGCCATGTTATGCACTAGGCCCGACGTCTCATGTGCCTTAAGCATGACTAGTAGGTATCAACAGAACCCAGGTGAAGCCCACTGGACTGCTATAAAGAACATTCTTAAGTACTTGAGAAGAACTAAAGACATGTTCTTAGTTTACGGTGGTTTGGAAGAAAGCTTAAAGGTAAAGGGTTACACTGACGCAAGCTTCCAAACACATAGGGACGATTCGAGATCTCAATCTGGGTATGTCTTTATTTTAAATGGAGGAGCCATGTCTTGGAAGAGTTCCAAACAAGAAGTGATTGCACAATCCACTACAGAATCAGAATATGTTGCTGCTTCGGAAGCTGCTCAAGAAGCTGTTTGGATGAGAAAGTTCATTGAAGATCTAGGGGTTGTTCCTTCCATTCGGGACCCTATAGAAATCTTCTATGATAATCTAGGTGCTATAGCTCAAGCAAAGGAGCCTAGATCGCATCAAAAGACCAAACACATTCACCGAAGGTATAACTACATACGACATGAAGTAAAAAGTGTGGTGAAATAAGTATTCACAAGGTTCATACAGATCAAAATTTGGCAGACCCATTCACGAAGCCTTTACCCCAAGCTAAGCATGAAAGTCATGCTAAGGGTATAGGACTTCGTTTTTCTAATGAATGGATTTGATTTGTGTTTATGTAAACAAAATTATCATGTGATATATGTGACGTGATATTTCATTCATAATTTTGTGTTTTATTAGCATGTTTAATCCTTGAATAATCTAATTATTCTAAATGTCCATAGTCGATCATAGTTGTGGGAGCAACTATGAAGTAAGACTAATATGAATTGGATTGGTTGACTTTTATGGGTAAAAGTAGCAAAAGGTTGCAACCAAATTCATAGGTACTTGTCAGTGAACAAGTATTGGACTTGACCCGTTTCAAGATCACTCCATGGATCATTATCATAAGTGATTCTTGAATAAAGGTATTATCATTGTATCCTTAGACCTGAGATACATATTTGGGACTCAAGTGTAGGGAGTGCTATGCTTTGATATGGTTCACCGTTGCTCTTGGAATATAGACAACCACAAAGGCCACACTCAAGTATAGTACTAACTATATAAGGGGCATATGTAGTCAAGACGGGATTTGTTCCTCTTATGTGTTGAGAGTTACACATCTAAGGCGCCTGATTGAAAGTTGAACATAAAATGAGAATGATTAAGATCCATGTCTCATGTTCAACATGATGTCTGTGACAAAGGGATAATTGATACATAACCTAGTACATCAATTAGAGCCTCGAGCTTTCTGTAGAATTGGATGTTGTTGAATGGCATTATGTCATGTATTATTGGGGGCAGTGAAGTGTTGCTAGACGTTTACCACTGTCGATATCATTCTATGATGCAACCTTGTGCAAGTGGGATATTGTTAGTTCTATATGCCCAAGGATGATCATAAAATGATATTACTAATAATACATGATCCTATAGGGTCACACCAACAACAAGTATGACACCAAATTGATCATTTAGAATGTTAAATTTGATTTAACATCAAATGATACTAAACTTGCAATTTAATCTTGTAAGTTATTATTATTTGTGGTAAATAATAATAACTCCAAAATTAAAGGTTGATTAATAATTCATATGTGATGAATTAATTAAGTATAACAATTGAATTGTTTAAGTTGTTAAATAATTCAATTGATTTATAAGTAAACCTTTTATTTAATTTAATTGATAAATCCACTATATATATATATATATATATATATATATATATATATATATATATATATATATATATATATATATATATATATATATATATATATATATATATATATATATATATATATATATATATTTATACAATTTATAATGCATGATTAATTGGTTTATGTATGTGATTAAATGGTTAAGTGTTATTCCATTTAAACACAAGTATGAAAGTTTATTATTTATAAACTTTATGATATAAGTTTATAAATAATAAGAATGAAATATATATATTTATATATTTGGCCTCATGGCCGGCCACATGGAGCATGCAAAAGTGTGTGTGGAAACTTCAGAAAGGCATGGGATATTCTCTCATTTCCCAAGACTTGACCATGTAAAAGTTGCATGCTTCATTTGTTTAATATACCCACTTTTCTCTTGGCTTTTATACATGTTTTTGGCCGGCCATTTGGTGTGGTTAGAACCATCCTTTCATGCAAATAAATCAGCCAAAGACACTCTCAAACTCTCCCTAGAACTCTTGCAAAATCGTTTTCAAGAATCAAGGGTTAAAGGTGTTCATCTTGCAAGTTTTGAAGACTAGCATCTAAGGTGATCTTACTTGTGGTGGACTTAACTATAGAGGGAAGCTATCTTGATTCCTAGCCATCACAAACTCGTCCATATCAAGCTCAAGAAGAAAGGTTATGATCTTGAACTTTTACTATGGTTGTTTTTTATTTTATCTTTACATGCATGTAGCATGATCCTCTTGAAATGGAATTCGTGTTCATGTTTAATGCTTCCGTTGCAACTTCAAGTTTTTGAAACTCATAACATGAACATGGATTTCCAACATTGTGTGTACTGGATTATCCGTCCCTGAAAACTCTTTAGGCTTACAGCCAAGGAGAGTCTTGTATGTACATTCGATCTTTTTCTCGTAAATTCCTTCTCCTTGGACTTCCTTTTCAGCACGAATTCTACTTTCACCTTGACTCTCATCTTCGGGCTGCTTATCGTGAACTTGCTTTGCAACCCCTTCACTCTGAGTATTTATCAGAGTAGGTAGTAACTCTCTTACCACATCAGCAACTATTGTTCGTAAGTCCGGTGGGTTTCCTTCAGCTGAACCACCCACCCCTCTTCCGACCGAGCCTTGAGAACGGGCTCTAGCACCTCTCGAGGTTCCTCGCCCCGAATTTCCCCATGTAGGGTTACTTCGTGTGCCTCTCATACTTCAAAATTCAACAAACAATTAGGTTATATATACAATAACATGTTTATATACACCTAACTGAACAACATGTCTATTATCTCTCAAGGTTTAAGTCCAGGGATCTATTCTATAGACACCAAGTTCACTTAAACCACGGCTCTGATACCAACTTGTAACACCTAACTTTTGAAAACAAGAACACCCAAAAATTTTCACTTTGAAAACATAGTTTTAACATACAAAATCATAATTAGGTGTATACGTTATTATAAAAGGGTACAGGTGTATCAAGGAGTACAAAACAATAATAAACTCCTTCCAAGCCGGGTTGCTACTGTCATCATCTACATGTCCTATGTCCTTAGCCATGAGCTATATCCTTACCCTTACTAGGGTCACGCTCACCTGTAGGGACATCACACACATTTACTGTGAGCCATAAAACTCAATAATTAATCATATGTATAATTTAACATGCATAGAGAAAATAGGACAATATGTCCCAATACAATGTAATTCTACATTTCAAATGATTTCTTTTATACAACTCTTTTATCATGTGAACCACAAGGTTTCAAATAGATATGTCGGGCAACTTAGCCCAACCTTCTAGCCACGAGGGCCGTTGTAATTTGGTCACTTGAGTCCAATCTCCTAGCCATGAAGGTCGTATAATTTGGACACTAAGTCCAATCTCCTAGCCACAGAGGCTGTATATTTGGACACTAAGTCCAATCTCCTAGCCACAGAGGCCGTATATTTGGACACTAAGTCCAATCTCCTAGCCACAGAGGCCGTATATTTGGACACTAAGTCCAATCTCCTAGCCACAGAGGCTGTATATTTGGACACTGAGTCCAATCTCCTAGCCACAGAGGCCGTATAATTACCATATATGTTTCTACAATATGGACCAGGTAATCAACCCAAATCCTCGGTTACTAAAACCAATGGATAAATCACTTCAAATTACAAGATTTCAATCAATACATATCATAAGAGATATACTACAGATTACTCACCGGGTTTGAAATTTCGTACAATCTTAGCTAAAACAAAAGGTAGATACAAAGTGATTCTTCAACACTTTCTAGCACCTAAACCATCATATATACACCACATACTTGTAAATAGTTTGTAATTACCCAACCATAGCTTGGAACTAATTCACAACGGTTAGGGTTTGGGATTAGAAGCCTTTCATACACCCAATCAAGTGCTATGCACAAATCATGGCTAATCACAGGTGGTTCACCAGAACCACCTGAAATCAACCCAACCCGACCAAAACAACCACTCAATTTAGCTAAAATGAGAAACCTTACCTTCAAGAAGCGAGATATCGAAGATTACTTCAATCCTTCATGTTCTAGCCTTCTAATTTAACTTCTAAGTGATTGAGGGAGTTTTTCTAGGGTTTTTAGAGGTTTAGAGTCGAGAATCCTTTCCCCAAAATAAAAGGAAATCGCACTTAAAAAGTGCAGGCTGCGTGATTAGCGCTGCAAATGCTATAGTTAGCGCTGCTAACTCTTGCTGCATGACCCGTGCAGTTTTGCGCGACCCTTGTGAAGTCACTGCTTGCCTTGGATCACTTTTACACGACCCGTGTTACATGACACGACCAGTGTAAGTCCAAAACAGTCTCGGACAGTGTTTTAAGTCTTTTTACACGACCCGTGTGATCCCACACGACTCGTGTAGCCCATTTTTGGCATTTTTCATACAAAAACTCTATCCAAAAGGTGTTCTAACCATCCAAACACTTATGACATCATATTAAATCTTAATTAGACTAAGATTAACATGGAAACACTTACCGAAAGTAACGTGGTGTTACATTTACTGTTTAAGGCAACTTCTGATTTAAGTTGGTTATAGCATAGCAGACTATCCCATTTCAATTTTAAAAACATCAACAACATAATTGCTCTTGATTTGGTTCGAGGTATGTCTAGACTTAAGTTTGATAATGATACCCTATGTGCTGCATGTGAACATGGAAAGCAAAAAAACGTCAAGGTCATCCGGTAACCATCGATACCAACATCTCTGAACCATTAAAGCTTCTGCCCAATTACTTGTTTGGTCCTTCAGCAATAGAATTTTTGGGTTGAAAAAAAGTATATCTTGGTAATAGTCTATGCAGTCAATCGCGCGAGATCTCGCCGAGATAGCGTTTCGCGGGGTTAGGCCGAGATAGAAATCAAAATCTCAGTCAGTAATCTCGCCAGCGAGAATCTCGCCGATAATGTCCGAGATTTGCCGAGATTTAGGAGCCCGAGATAGCGATATTGTCCGAGATTTGCCCGAGATAGCGGTAATGTCCGAGATTTAGGAGATTTAGGAGCCCGATATAGCGATATTGCGCGGGATCGTTATAGAGATTTGCCGAGACATGTTGACACTTTTCATATTAGAATACTATCTATGTTTTATGTGACATTTTATGCAACTTTTTGTGATATTAATTCTACGTAGTATTAATAGTCTAAAAGTAACACACACAAAAAAACCCCGCTATACCACCGCTATACCACCGCGATAAACGCTAAATCGAATCTCGCTAGGTGACCGCTATAAGGTTTATGGCCGAGATAACTGCATAGGTAATAGTCGATGACTTTTCGAGGTTCACCTGGGTTATTTTTCTAAAACAAATTTTCGAGACTCCCAAAGAAAAGAACTGGTGGCTTTCATCAAGCAAATAGAACTTCACTTGAAAAGACATGTGAGAGTTATTCGCTGCGGCAACGGAACAGAGTTCAAGAATCAAAAGATGTTGACTCTTTCCTAAAAGAAAATTCTCATAACTTCTCAGCTCCATACACTCCGAAGCAGAATGGAGTCGTTAAATGAATGAATCACTCTTGATGTGAAGCTGCTAGAACGATGTTGAAATTTTCAAATCTCCCGATGTATTTCTGGGCCGAAGGCGAAGCCATTAGGGTTTTGGCCCACGCTGTTATGTATATATAGCCATATTTACTATGGATTTCAGTAACGATCTTACAGTGAAAAATGTCAACTGCATAATACATATTCTCGTTACACTCTGTAACTAGGAGCTTTATCTTTGTATTAAAACCCATATAATCTAAGCTTTCGACACAATTACTATTAATATTCTTTGTTGATCCGTCTTTAGATCCTTGTTCTTGTTAATATTGTTGAGTTGTTTATCAAATCTGAACCTATAAAAAACACAATAATTAACAATATAAATATTATAAAATTTTAGAATTAAAGTAATTAAATAATATTAATATTGATTGATTAGATATATTAAATAGAATCAAGATATTATGAAAAATAAGATATTTCAAACCTCTCAAAACAATATTTTTTTTCACTATCTTTCTAAGAGTAGCTCAATATCCAATATAAACAAAATTAGAAACACGTGAGAGGCTCGTGCAAAGAGAGTTAAAAAGGGTTGACAAAGAAAAAGGTAGTTGACCGGTCTTTGACATGCTTCTATAGGTGATGCATGTTATCATGCAACTTTACTTTTATGCCGGTCTCGTTCTCACTCACACGCCATCCACCGCACGCCTGTTTCTTTTTATGTTTGCCCCCACACACCCTTCTTTTGCTTTTATCTTAGTTTCGCCACTACTTTTCTTTAAACATTTTAATTATTTACATACATATCTAGGACTCTCCTTAAAAAATCAAGTTATTGATACATAACACAAATAGATCCATCTTGCCTTTATCCAAAACCGACAATAATCCACATATAATTGCTCATGAATTAAAAGAAACAAAATTACATATCTGCGCCTAGCTTAAGTATATATTGTAGACGTATAAAAATTAGCTTTTATTATTTGGGGTGGTTATTTTCCAAAGAAATGTCTGTTCCTGTTTATTCACAAACGAAGGATTTACAACGATAAAATAATAAACAGAAACATGACGGAGGATACCTTAATTTCTACTGAGGATAATATCGACAATTGCCGAGTACTACGGAATTGACTCTGATTTTCTATTACGCAAACTACCTTGTATATACTAAGCCGTTCACAATCATTTTATATTATGCATAACTAAGTTGTATATGTGACCATACATATGAAGTTGGTATCCAAGAAGTGTTCACATCTTTAGCAGATATGAATATACGTGTTTATTATATGGTTTTATTTGTCCCTTCCCAAGTGATTTCTATGATTACCTTAAACTGGGCGTATAACGTAGTAAACGGGATAGGTCAAAATAGTAAATTTGTGACTACATGGCCGTTTAAGCAAGAGTAATGTTGCTTTGTGCCTCCTGCGTACGAGGCCTGTCATGTATATTATAATTCACCTTTACGTGCATGGCAAGTGAGCTTCAAAATAGGCCTATGATTCACCCCACACCCAACAAATTTAAGATATATATATATATATATATATATATATATATATATATATATATATATATATATATATATATATATATATATATATATATATATATATATATATAGTCCGTTTCAAGGAAGAACCAATATTTTCCTAGGAACCGTAGTAACTTTTTGACTGAATTTTTTTTTCAAAAAAAATGACATAATACATCTAGTCGCTTATATTTAAGACTTTTTGTCAAAAAAAATTTGAAAAATAATATGTATACACGAAATGTGCATATATGCATTTTTTTCGCACATGTGTATATGATCACGTTTCGTGCATATGTGCACATTTCGTGTATATATATTATTTTTTCAATTTTTTTTTACAAAAGGTCTTAAATATATGCGATTAGGTGTATTATATCATTTTTTTTGAAAAAAAAATTTCAGTAAAAAAGTTCCTACGGTTCCTAGGAAAATATTGGTTCCCATTTGATATTTAGTCTATATATATATATATATATATATATATATATATATATATATATATATATATATATATATATATATATATATATATAGACTTAGGATCTTTTGAGAACCACAAGTCTCCCGAGAACCCGAGAACTCCCAACTCCTTTTAGATCAATCCTATATCTCCCAAACCGATATTTTTTTCAAAAAAAACGACCACATAGACCTCTAAAACGCTCAAATAGGTGCCGGGTCGCTGAAAAAATTTTCCGAAAAAAACGATTTTTTTTTTTTTTTTTTGAAAAAAATTTGCACATGTGCAAAAAAAAAAACTTTGCACATGTGCAAACTTTTTTATACGTACATTTTTTTTCAATTTTTTTTTATGGATATCTTTTTAACATATATTTAAGGCGTTCTGTAAAATAAAATTTCAAAAAAAATGTACGTATAAAAAACTTTGCACATGTGCAAAGTTTTTTTTGCACATGTGCAAATTTTAAAAAAAAAAAAATTCGTTTTTTAGGAAATTTTTTTGAGCGACCCGGCACCTATTTGAGCGATTTAGAGGCCTATGTGGTCGGTTTTTTGAAAAAATATCGGTTTGGGAGTTCTCGGGTTCTCAGGGGACTTGTGGTTCTCAAAATATCCTAACTATATATATATATATATATATATATATATATATATATATATATATATATATATATATATATATATATATATATATATATATATATATATATAATAGGCTTATGATTCACCCCACACCCAACAAATTTAAGTTATATATATATATATATATATATATATATATATATATATATATATATATATATATATATATATATATATATATATATATATATATAGAGAGAGAGAGAGAGAGAGAGCTAGGTTATATTAAGACCAATAGTTATTGTGTGGACGTAAGACCAAATCTGATACGTTGGATTAGAAATATCAATGGTTTAGATTAAAATGGCATAACTGTAATTATCTATTATATTATTTAATGCTTTTTAAAAAAACGGTTATAAAAGGGTAAAATGAGCATTTTATTTAGAGAAAAAAAGGAAACTAACTGGTTTTTAGGAAAGTTGATTAAATACATTAAATAAAATAAATTATTTTTGAAAATAATCATTTTCTTCTTCAAAATTTATTTTCGAATGATTTTTTTCTTCAGAAACATTTCTTCTTCAAAAGCACAGAATTGTTTGTTTTCTTATTCTAAATAGCATTCTGAAATATACATTCTGACAGAATGACATCCAAAAAATAAATTTATGAAAGAATAGCATTCTGAAATATACATTTTGGCAGAATAACATTCAAAAACACATTATTATTGACAGAATGATATAGAAAAAACGTCTTATGAACTAAAATACATCAAAATGATAACATTCTTTCAACTAAATTATCAAAAGAATAACATTAGTTGAACTAAATACATCCAAAAAATAAAATTATAAAAGAATGGAAATCTGAAATATATACATTCTGACATAATGACATCCAAAAAATAAATTTATGAAAGAATAGCATTCTGAAATATACATTTTGGCAGAATAACATTCAAAAACACATTATTATTGACAGAATGATATAGAAAAAACGTCTTATGAACTAAAATACATCAAAATGATAACATTCTTTCAACTAAATTATCAAAAGAATAATATTCGTTGAACTAAATACATCCAAAAAATAAAATTATGAAAGAATGGAAATCTGAAATATACATTCTGATAGAATGACATCTAAAAACACATTATTGTTTACATAATGATATAGAAAAAACTTTATATGAACTAAAATACATCAAAATTATAACATTCTTTAATCTAAATTACATCAAAAGAATAACATTCGTTGAACTAAATACATCCAAAATATAAAATTATGAAAGAATAGCATTCTGAAATATACATTCTGGTAGAATGACATCCAAAAACACATTATTATTTACAGAATGATATAGTAAAAACGTCATATGAACTAAAAATCATCAAAATGATAACGTTCTTTGAACTAAATTACATCAGTAGAATAACACTTGTTGAACTAAATACATCCAAAAAATAAGTTATGAAGGAATAAGATTCTGAAATATACATTCTGACAGAATGAAATCCATAAAAACATTCTCTTTTAAAATGTATTATGATCAAATCCTTTGTATGAATGTGTATTCTGATCATAGAAAGAAGAAATCAAAACCTTGAAATCTAAATTGCAAGTTTGGTTAACATCGATTTCATTACTTTCCCTTTTATACCTTTCTCGCTATCATGAAACAGTCCTGGAAGATGATGAATGCAGCAAAGTAATAGTTGTGGTGTTGTTGTAGGACCGATGACAGATGATGTATAAGATGAAGAAGGCTGGTACGATTGAAGGTTATAATGTTGATGTCGTGATTCTTGATGTCGTGGTTGAGGCTATTGTGTTGATCGACTTCATGATGGTTGATGACGGTAGATTAGTATCGATTAGGGTAGATATCGTGATTGTAGAATAAGCTGGAAGAGAAAGTCAGAAAAGTCATACGTGAGGGAGAGAAATAAGGAAATAATTAGGATAAATATGTATACCATAATTATAGGATCTTAATTAGATATTATTTAATGCAATTGAAAAATCCCTAAACTACCCTTGGACGATTCTAAGCTGTGATTGGGTTTTACGTCCACACAATATTTAGGGTTCTTAATATATCCTAAATCTATATATATATATATATATATATATATATATATATATATATATATATATATATATATATATATATATATATATATATATATATATATATATATATATATATATATATATATATATATATATATATATATGGGAAAAGTGGATATGTGTCTGTTATACACCTAAGCTTAGGTGTAGAACCATCAAAATTTATTAGTTTTCTTATGAAAAACATGCATTTTTATTTTCTTTAATATACGTAATCCATGTGATTGATTATAAAATGATGAAAAAGTATGATATGAGTCATACAATATAGTGATTAAAAGTGTTACACTTGCATGTAGTGATGACATAAAAGTTGGCGGTAAGAAGAAACATCACTAAAATAGCACGTAAACAAGTTGAATTGAATGGAACAACAAATTGTGTACAACGATTTAGAAGAAATTAAGTTGTTTGGGCTTTTATTTTTTGTTAAAAATGGGTTGTTTGAGTGGTTCTACACCTAAACTTATGTATATAACAGCCACATATTCACTATCCTTATATATATATATATATATATATATATATATATATATATATATATATATATATATATATATATATATATATATATATATATATATATATATAGGCGAATGCCCGCATGTTGTGCAGAAAAAACATTATGTAGTCAAAATATTAATAGATATATATTGTCAAAAATATTTAAATTATGATCATTAACTTTCAAATAATTATTCTTATACTAAATCAAAAAGGTGATATAAATTATTGATACTATCTTTAACCATCAGGTAAAAAAACCATTTATTAGAAAGTTGAAAACACATGATTTCAAAGTATTTATATTAACATAATCCAGTTAACGAAATAATATTTAGATCATTATGTTTCAAAATAAATATTTAATTTATATTGCATCATAATTACGTATCTATCAACAATAACTACAAAGAAAATATATATAAACATAAATATACAATATCATTAGCGAATATCATCTTCTATCCCAATATATCATTTTTATTATTAAGATTGATTGTTTTCCATATTGCTGACAATTGCATTTGAATAACTCACTCATATTTCAATAGAGAAAATTCACTTATCTTAGTATATGTCAACATAATGGTGAATTCCATAGGTGAAATGAAGTTTTTTCATGTGGTTATATTAAATCACATATTTAATGAAAATAAACTAATTCCAATAAATATTTATTTTAATGTTAAACTCTCTAACTTCTAACTAATATTAGATAATTCAAATGATAATTTTAACTTAAGATAGATAATTGATATTTATGATACTAAAAAAGTGAAAAATAAAAAATATCATGTATTTTAAACTTAAAACTAAATTGGTTTTTGAAGGTTGATACAAAAATTATTAATTTTTAAATACCAATTTTTTGCATTAAATTTAACTAAAAATGTTTCAGTTGATGAATTAAATATCATGATTTAAAAAGGTTTCTGAATTGTAATAGTTAAAGAGACAAAAATAATAATAATTCTTATAACAAAACATGTACGATTTGTTATTTAAAGAACGACTATATACTAAAGTTTAGAAAACACTAATTAGTTTAAATACAAAATAATAATATACATATGGATGAAACTATATTATGATGGGGTAGATATCTAATAAAATAGATGTGACCCAAACCTAGAGCTCGTTAATATTATTTATGACAAAACTTTAGACCATCATGTACCAGTTGAACTAATTTTACACATTACATATACAATAAAATTAAAAATATATATTTGTCAACACTTAAACAACTAAATACTAATATTTAACTAAATAAACTATCTTAATGCATATGATAATATCATTATATCTAACTTTGTCATAATATTTACGATTACAAACTAATGATAATATTTGTGTTGATTTAATAAGCATACTAAAAGCTTGTTTTTATGTGCATTTAATTCTAAAAATGACATATATAATAAAATTAAAATTATGTTTTATCGTCAACTTTAAACAATTAAAACCTAATGTTTATTCAAAATAAATTACCATGATTCATGTTAGTAAAAAGAATTTAAAAAGTCATAAGAGTTTTAAATAAATATGATTCAAGGAAAAATACATATATTAATAATTATAATATATAGGTAATTGTAAAATACATTTACTATTAGCAATTTCCATTTCTTAGAACATAATTACAATATATGATTTACTAAGTATCTTGTAAAAATATTTCAATTTGACCAAATTTAAGTATTAATTATATATGATTTACTAAGTATTTTGTAAAATCATTGAATTGAAGCAAATCAAAGTATTAATTATATTTATATTAAAAATGCAAGAACAAAACTTCATGGTAGTCTAAATTAAATATACAAATAGTTTAGGTGATTTTAAAATATCGTTATGATAAAGCAATTAGTAAGCATTATAAAAAGAAATTTAAAAAGTCATCGGGAATATGAAAAGACATAAAAGTTTTAAATCAATATGGTGCGTGGAAATATGCTTCTATTATAATATACTAGGCGAATGTTCGCGCATTACGTTGATTAAAATTAAGTAGTTTCTATAAATATATGTTATTGAAAATTATCATATACATTTATTGTAATAATTTTCATTATGACAATAGATGGATACATAAAATTACAATTATTTTGAAAGATATGATTTTATATATATTAATATATATATATATATATATATATATATATATATATATATATATATATATATATATATATATATATATATATATATATATATATATATATACACACACACACATCCATACATATGTTAGTATCATATCACTCAATGATAACTACTCGCAATTTAGTAGTTAATAACATTTATAATCTTCATTTAGTGTCATCTTAGTTAATTTAAAATCTACATATTTAAGCAATTTATCTAAATTTCGATCACGGTGATTATCTAAAATATCAACCATTATTTGTAATGTAGCATTGTGTAATTTATAAATTTATTTTACTATTACTTATTATTAATAATTGATTTTAAGATCACTAATTATTATTAAAAAGTTATAAAAGTCCATCCATGTAGAAAGTTTTAATTCCACTTTATATATTCATTATAAAATCACTTATTATATTAATTATTATTATTAACTAATTTTAACAGTTATAAGTTTATTTATAGGTAGAGTGTTTTACATTTTATACATATTTAACATTAATAAACCAACTTATAATCATTATTTGAAAAATAAAATTAAAATTCATAAAAGTTTCAATTTGATATTGTATAAGTATTTTCGCTTCTTGTATAATAGATAGATGTAACATTATATAATTTATAAATTAAGATAACTTATTATTATTAAACAAATCATAACAGACTATCCATGTAGAAAGCTTTAATATCACTTAATATGTTTATTATAGATAGAAGCAAGTTGCAACATTCTGTAATTTATAAATTAAGATAACTTATTATATTAATTATTATTGTTAAGTAATTTTGAAAGTTATAACTTTATTTAACTATGATTTTTTACACTTATTTAACATTAATTAACCAATTCACAATCAATATTAGAAATAAATCGAAAAGTTATGAGAGTTTCAAACTAATATGGTGCAAGTATTTTTGGTTATTTTATAAGATATATAGATATAGGTATATAGATATTAGACGAATGCCCACGCGTTGTGCGACATACAATTATGTATTTAATTTATTTATAAATACATGTTATTAAAAATAAGTATTTTTTTTCTAACATTGTAATAATAATTTTTATTTAAAGTTAATATAAAGCATAGCAACTATTTTGAATTATATGATAATATAGACATCTATTAAAACCATTTAATCGCAATTGTTTGTACTCATATGTTGTGTTTGAATAAAAATGAATATAATCTTCAATTTAATGTTATTTTTAAATACGTGTATGATTAATTAATTAAGATAAATATATATTAGAACTATAATCATATTTATCCGCAGGTTGCACGTGAATCAATTTAGATATTATATTTATTTAGTATTATTTCAACAATTATTATGATTAATTAATTTAAAAGTAACTTATTTGTCGAACTTCTTGATTTTGAACATAGCGATTGTTTGTGTTGGGTGTTGAAATCAATTTAGATTTGAATAATGACTATTGTTCTAGCAGTTCTATGAGGGTTTAACAATCACACACGAGTAATATAAAGCAAATAGATGAACAAGGTAAATTGAATAACTTGTGCCGAATGCTTGATTATGACTTTAGGGTTTTACAATGGGGTATTACAATCACACCCTAACACGGTATGGTATCACTGATATTTATACTAAATCAGTGATATGCATAGTACAATTAATTTTTAGAGAATATTCTATCAGATGTACTATCCAATAGAATGACAGGGTCATGCAATACGTAGTCTGCAACCACGCATGCACCTTGGTTTGACAGCTGGGAAGTCTTCGGATCCTCCAGGTAATACCCTTCGGAGTCTTCAGACTTCGGGGTCTTCCATTCGTTTATTACTTCGGGGTTTTTCTTCAAAAGGTCTTCTGATATAACTTCGGATACGTCAGCACTTCATCACAATTATTCTCAACAATCTCCCCCTTTGTGTGAAGTGCATCTGAAGCTTATACACGGAAATTTCTCTTGTAGGCCCTCTTCAAGGTTTTCCTCACTGCCAAGTACCAGTTCATGTGATCCATGAACTTCTTCTTCTTTTCCTCTGAATTAGCATGACATGCATTCACATGAGAGATCATGCCAGAGATAAAAGAGGAGGGATAGAGGCCATGATAGTCTATTTCAAAGAACTTGATCATGACTTCGGTTTCGTTTCGAATTTTTTTGAAGACTACACTGTATGGTTCATCGAGAATCTCTCCATTCTTGAATCTGGTTATGTTCTGAACTACAACAGTAGGAGTATTCACTGGTTGCTTGTAGTAGGAACATAACTCAATGTCGTGCTTGGCGAACTTCAGTAGATAGTTGTTCAAAAAACCCAAAACGTGGTTTTTGATTGTAAGCACAGACATTGCGGCATGAGCTGCTTCACTACTTCGTAGAAGGTCAAGAATTTGAATGAAGTCCATTGGATTCATGATTGGGAAGTCGGCAATTGCAAACCTTGACTCAACCTCATCTGCACTACGAAGAACAAGAAACTCATAATTCGTGAAGCCTTTGTAAGTCGCTGCCCCTTGATTGATATGATTTTCTTGATCTTGTTCAAGCTCCATACTTCACTCTGACGTTGAATGAACCTAGCATGGAAGTTGATCTTGTTGGTCCAGTAGGTTGGCCTTTGTTCGTTTGTTACTGATTGAGCGAACCGGAGAAAAGCGAAGGTCTTTGGATTGAAAAGAATGTCAAGCTGAATATCTTCGGAGTCGGTTGTCTCAAAACTCCGAAGAGGTAGCCTGTTGAGTACATTCTGATCTTGGAATCCGAAGAGTTTGATTGCCTCTGTGGTCCATTTCCCATCATCACGTGCAAAGTTGTTCATCTTGATCATCAAGTTGTAGTCAGCACGTCTGGCCTTGTAGACATCCGCCATGTGTAGAGCAATTATGCTTTCGAGAGATCTGTCTGTCAAGCCTCCAGCTCCAGCTGATCCACTAGCTCCCATGGAAGTTGTTGTGATGGTTGATAATGTAGGACCAGCAGTGGTTGTTGTGGCTGCGGAGGTTAATCTAGGCCTTTCTCCCCCTTGTGAAGCATGGCCCGCATGCTGAGCAGTTACAGGCCTGCCTGTTGGTCTAGATAACCTATCTGCAAAGTTTATCAGAGGTTGTAGTACAGTTCTTAACCGAATGGTCAAGTCTTGTGTAAGAACTGCATTTGTTCTCTAAAGTTCATCTGTAAACTTTGAGATGTCCGAAGCGGCTTGGGCGGCTGTGATCTCTTCAATCTTTGCTCTAGCCTCATCAAGTTGTTTTTCAAACTTGGTACTTTGCTAAAATTCACTCCGAAGTTGTTGTAAAGCTTTCATGACTTCGGAGTGTGATTGTTCAGCCTTTTCAGCAAAGCCTCCAATTTTCTTGTCAATATTGGCTACAGCAGTCTCCAATTTTTGTTCGAAGGAAGATTGGATCTTATTCTGTTGATCCACAAGTTTCTTCTCGAGCTGCAGTACTGAGTCCCTTATTTCTTTGGACAGGGTAACCTTCAGAAACTCGATCTCTTCGGTGATGTCACCCAAGGTTGGTTTGGTGGGATCGAAGCCAGTTTGTGCTTGAATCAGAGTGTCAAGCTTGGAGTTCATAGATTTGTACTATTTCATTAGTACAAAGGCCTCATCTAGCAGGTCTTCATCTGAGATTCCTTCAGCAACCAAAGGGGCCATATGAAAAGCCTCAAAGAAGGCTGCTGAAGTAGGGTTTTGTCTTGAAGGTGATAGAGGCAGATCAAACTCTAGTAAATGAAAAATCAATACCAGAGAAAGGGACATCGGATGTTGGAGGAGCAGTTGTTGGTGGTGGTGGAGGTACATCTGATTATGTAGTGTGAAATGTGGTGGTTTGTTGAGCTGTTGTGGGTGGTGGTGGAAGAGATGTTGTTGTATGTGGTGGAGTAGGTGGTTTGGTTGTTTTAAGTGGTGACGGTGGTTGGGTTGTTTTAGGTGGAGATGGTGGAACAGTGGTATTTGGAGGAGTGGGTGGTCTAGTTGTTGGTGAAGGTGAAGGGGGTTGGTCATCGTGTTGTTCTTCTTGTTCCTCTTCCTGGACTGTGGATAGAGTCCTTTCTGAACCCGAAGACTCATCCATAATTGTTAGTTTCCTCGTCCTCTTCGGTTGCTTCCTCTTCGGAGTAGTTTGCCCCGAAGTCTTTCTCCTTTTCTCAGTCTTCTTCGGACCGCTCGGTCCACCAGTAATCTTCCTCTTCCCCTTCCCTTTTGGATTTTCCAGGACAGGTGCTTCTTGACTTAAATCACGAGTGGGGTAAGGGATAACTAGAGTGTTTCGATAGGTGTTTACCTCATTGCACTCCATGGGTACTTTGGAGAGCATGACTTGTGGAATTTGAGCACAGAAGGGTGCTGGTTCATCATCCAGTGGTGGGATGGCAATGGGAGTGTATCATAATTCTGGAAGAGAAACGTCAAGAACAAATCCAGCTTGTTGATAGTGGGCATGAACAACAATTGCCCAAAATCTTGGATTAGCCATTTCTGTCCCCTTCATGTTGTGATTGATATGCGACCAGAAATCAGTCCAAAGAATGTTTGTGTAATCTACCTTGACGTCATAGTAGATTCCGTAGAGCATGGTTTGGAAGGAGACACTTGCAGAGTCCAATCCCGAAGTTCTTCCTGAGAGACATCTGAGGAAGATGCTGAAGTAGTATCTCCACAGATCAGGTAGTTGGTTCTTCTTGAATGTGCTAATCCTTTCGAGAGGGGGTGAGTATCCCATCTCATTGAACATTTCAATCAGTTGTTCAGCAGAAGGAACAACCATTTCTTTATAGTTGTAGACGGGGAGATGAAGGGCTTCAACGAACTTTTCTTTGGTTAACTAAACCTTCTTGGTTTTTCCATTAGAATCGATGGCCTCATAGAACACCGATTTCACCTGATTGTTGGAATCGAACAGAGCATTCAATGTATAGTAGGCTCTGTGAACAACGGTTGCCGGAATTGTAGGAGTGTAGGTTAAGGCATAGCCAAGAACAGATCTCTTCAGGCATTCAACCAGTGCATCGATTGGTTGAGGGTAGAGTTGTAGGTTGTTGCAAAGAACCAGATTAGCAGACTGGCTCTTGAGGTTTGGGATTCACATAGCTTCAGTGGTTTGGGATGAAGCTTCAGCGGCCATTGTTGAAGAAGATGAAGGAGTTTAGGATTTCTTTGAGAGTAAGTTTGCAGAGAGAGTTCGAAAGTTGTGTTCGCCTAAAGAGAGTAACTGAAGCGGTGAGAGGTTTATATAGTATTCGTGGTCCCTAGGTCATTTAATGCACGATTAAAATGGTCCTGTAATAACCTGACACCTCAGCATCTGCGCGTCCCACTATCCCTACAAAAAGGAGAAACGTACGGCTGTCAGTTGCAATGATTTAAAATTTGAACCGCCCCTTTTGTGAGATCTTTTTGGTTAAGATTTTACCTTAATCTCTCATTGACAGCTGTACACGAACAAACGGTCACTTAATTTCTAAGGAATGTTTGTCTCTGAGAGTTATCATAAATGTGGAAATCATTTGAACAATAAATTGACTTCGGATTTATGAGGAAAATTATGACCGTTATAGGTGCTCTTCGGAGAAAAGGTATAATGTTATGATTGACTCCGAAGGGTGTTATTTTCACTTCGGTAGATAACATGTGTTTGTGAAGTATCTGTTAGGATACCGAAGTTCATTGGTTTTCTTTGAAGTTTTGGTTTTACTTTTGAGTGATGCAATATGACGTTTATCCTTAACTTCCAGGAATATTATGAAAATAAGATTTAACAAGTTAATGTTTAGAATCATTCGAATCATGTTGGAAGTCCATTTTTCATTTCAAAGTTTATGTATAAGTCTAATCACCCCATCACTAACTTGATTTCACATCTTGCAACATGGTTTGAATTGTGCTTTTGTGTTTCAAATTTTTCATACATAATAATGGTAACATTCTATACATTTGAAATTTAAAGAACTTTTCATTCTTGAATTGAACATCAGAAGTGTTTTTATAAATTGGATTGTTTTTTATGAACCTTTTTGACATATCTATTCCCTTTCATCAATTGAAGTGTTTGGATACTAAGCTCTGATGACAAGCCTTTGAGCTTCGTACACCACTCCAACTTCATCATTTAAGATAGACTACTTGAAATGTTCATATTCTCTACAAAGTACTCGACTATGTTATAGGAGCTCCCTGTATCGTTATTTAAAACAGATGAATACGCCTTTGAGTGCTGATTTCTCTTTCTTTTTGCACTCCCTAATTATCTTTTTGTTTTGCTTGTTGTCTTTGAGTCTTTTGACAAATTGTTTTCTGATTATCTTTTTGATGATTTTCAATTTGTCCTTTTTATCTTTTCTATTTTGGATTTCCTTATCTGAAGATACAAAAACTTCACCATTTAGTTTCTTTCTTGGTGCCTTTTGGTTTTGTTTTATGCAATCCTTAAGTGTGAAAATCTTCTTTTAGTTCAATTTTGTACCAATAATGAAAAGAGATTTAGATTTGCTTATCAGACAATGTTGGTATTATTTTTGAAAAAAACTTCGGAATACTTGAGTTATCATGTGTAGTTTTGAGGCTACATGATTAATTTGAAGTTGAAGCGAGTCATGTTCAGAAGGGAGGTTAGAAATAGACACTTTGTTAAAGATATTGGAATCAAACAAGGCTTCAAATTGTAAAATAGCCTTGACCTCACTTCGAAGTCTGTTTTCTTACCAATGTTTCAAGTCGATTCCCTAATGCCTTTTAGTGCAATAAGGCATGATTATCAGAATCTAAAATCAGAGTTTTGTCCTTTACTTGGTTAATTCATGAAAGTAAGATTCAACTTTGTCATTGTGCATCAGACTTTTCTCAAAACTTAGTGCGAAGGCATAAAACTTTATTTTTCTAGTTTTTGAATTTTCTTTGACTTAAAAACTTTTTAATTTTGTCCTTAACAAGTGAAGTCAAAATATGTTTAGGTGAAATGTTTCCATTTTCATGATTTTATTTGACAGAAAATTTTGTTCCGCAGAGTTCCGAAGTGAAATTTTACTTCGAAGAGCTGCGGTGGAACTCTAAGTGATTTTTCTTGTTTTACTCCGATGAGCTCCGAAGCGATGAAACTCTTCGGAGCGCTGCGGTGTTTTGTGATTTTACAAATTTTCAAACTGAAGAAAGGAGTGATAGTGAGCAAATCTGAGATTTATTGAAGAGTGGATCCGTCTATCATTCCAAGTCCACGAACTATTCTTGTGAATGCCTCTTCATTCAGGGCCTTTGTGAAGATATCTGTCAGTTGTTCTGTGGTGTGAACAAAATACACCTCAATATTCCCCTCCTTAACATGACTTTTGATGAAGTGATAGCGAAGAGCTATATGCTTCGTCTTGGAATGTTGAACTGGATTGTGGCATATGCAAATTGCACTTTGGAAGTCACAGAACAAAGGTATTTTTCTCATGTTGATGGCATAATCTTTCAGTTGGCTTTGGATCCAAATGATTTGTGAAGTACATGCTGCGGCTGCTACATACTCTGCTTCTGCTGTGGAGATAGAGACACAAGATTGCTTCTTGGATTGCCAGCTAATTAGCTTTCCATCTAAGAATTGACAACCCCCCGAAGTGCTCTTGCGATCAATAGAGCATCCACCAAGGTCTGAGTCTGAGTAAGCTTGTATGTAAAAGCCAGAATTTGCTGGGTACCACAGGCCATAAGCAGGTGTGCCATGAAGATATCGAAAGATTGTCTTAACCGTAGCCAGATGAGGTTCTCTTGGGTCAGCCTGATATCTTGCACAATTGCATACTGCGAACATGATATCAGGGCGACTGGCTGTGAGATAGAGCAGTGATCAAATCATACTTCGGTACTGCTGTATGTCTGTCTTCGGTTTGTCCAATGAGGGATTCAACCTTGTACCTGCAGGCAAGGGAACTTTTGCTTTGGAGCTGTTAGTCATTCCGAAGCGTTCAAGCAAACTCTTCGTGTACTTTTGTTGATTGATGAAAATCCCCTCCTTGGATTGTTTTATTTGTAATCCAAGAAAGAAGTTAATCTTTCCCATCATACTCATTTGAAATTTGCTTTTCATTAGTTTTTCAAAATCTTTTGACAAACTGGGGTCAGTGGATCCGAAGATTATGTCATCCACATAAATTTGGACTAACATCAAATGAGATCCAACTTTTTTTCTGAAAAGTGTTGGATCCACTGAACCTTGTATAAAGCTTGATTCTTTTAAAAATTTTGTCAAGGTCTCATACCAAGCTCTTGGAGCTTGTTTTAAACCATAGACGGCCTTGTCTAACACATACCAATGGTTTGGATGTTCTTTACTTTCAAAGCCAGGTGGTTGTTCAACAAAAACGGTTTCCTCGAGATCACCATTCAGAAAGGCACATTTGACATCCATTTGATAGACATCAAAGTTTTTATGTGCAGCATAGGCTAAAAATATCCGAACTGATTTGAGTCTGGCAACAGGAGCAAATGTTTCTTCGTAATTAATCCCCTCCTTTTGATAATAACCGTTGACAACCAATCTTGCTTTGTTCCGAACCACATTGCCTTCGGTGTCTAGTTTGTTTCTGTACACCCATTTCAGACCAACAATTGAAGCATTTTCAGGTTTTGGAATAACCCTCCAAACTTTGTTTCTTTCAAATTCTTCTAATTCCAATTGCATAGCTTCAATCCAGTCTGAATGATCAAATGCATCTTCAACATTCTTAGGTTCTACCTTAGAAATAAAGACATTGAACATGCACAACTCGGAAGTTTTGTTAAGATCTAAATGTCTTTGGTGAAGTTGTGCACGAGTCAATACTTTATCTTGAACATTACCGATGACAAGTGATGGTGGATGATTTCTCGTCTATTTGTCCAAGGGAGGATAATTTGGATCAAAATCAGGTGGTCCTTCAGAATCAATGTCTTCGATGTCTGAAGGATACCCCGAAAGTGGAAGGGAAATCATCCATAATTAAATGATTGTTTGAATTAGTTGTGTTAGAGTGTGGTGTGTGCATTTGTGAAGTAGAGTTTAGAGTGTTCTCACCCTCGACATGTGTTGGTGTTGAGGAAGTGGTAGCTCTAGCCGACGAAATTGGTGTTGCTGAGTTCGGAGTGGTAATCTCTGGCTCCCCCTGGACTGTTGGATACAGGTTCATGATATTAAAGATTTCCTGTGGAGGTGAGGTAGGACTGTTAGCTCCCCTTAGACTGTTGTTTGGCTCCCCCTCAACACTTGCATTTCCTTCACTTCGGTCAGATGGCTCCCCCTCAACAGATGACGGTCTATGTACACTACTTTTGGAAGAATCATCAGGTACATCTGTGAGTTTGGAAAATTCGGATACATGGTTGTCAGGTGCACTGGCTTCAGAGTCCACAGCACTCACAGGTGGATCGAGCAAAAGTGCGAAGTCTATATCAAATGTAGTGATTGGTAGAGCATCCACAGCAGGTTTTGGAAAGATGGATGACATGGGGAATGGATGCAGAGACTTCTTGATGTAGTAATCATCAAACCTTAGGTTGAAGGTTTCTTCGATTTTTCGGGTTCTTTTGTTCATGACTCTGTAAGCTTTTGAGTCTTGAGAGTATCCAAGGAAGATTCCTTCTTCTGGCCTATCATTGAACTTGGTCAAGTGATCCTTCAAGTTCAAGATAAAACACCTACAACCGAAGATGTGAAGAAATTTGACATTTGGTTTTCTTCGATTGAGCACTTCGTAAGGTGTGATATGAAATCGCTTGTGAATGTAGGATCTGTTTTGAGTAAAGCACGCAGTATAGGGTGCTTTACACAAGGAACGATTTCTCCTTTCCACAACACCATTTTGTTGAGGAGTATAGGGTGCAGAGAAGTTGTGACTAATTCCTTTTGTTTTCAGGAATCCATCCAGAGTCTGATTCTTGAACTCCGAACCGTTGTCACTGTGCATAGTTCGGATTTTCTTGTTGAGCATCAATTCCATTTTCTTTATAAAGTTAATGATTTCTTTAGCAGCATCTGATTTGTTTCTTAGGAATAAAACCCAAGTGAATCTTGAATAGTCATCAACTATATATTTATTCTTTCCAATTGACTCAACTGCGGATGGACCACACAAGTCCATGTAGAGAAGTGAAAGGGGTTCGGTGATTTTGGGATTGATCACTGTTGGATGCCTTTGTTTTGTTTGCTTGCCATGTTCACAAGCAGAACAAATAGTGTCAATATCAAATTTGAGAGCAGGCATTCCTCGAACCAAATCCATAGCCACTAACTTGTTTAAATCTTTAAAGTTCAGATGAGCAAGTCTTCAGTGCCATAGCCAGCTGACATCGGAGTTGGCTTTTTGAGAGAAGACACAAAGATTGCCCACCGGTTACAGGCTTTAGATTCAAGGGAAACATCGATCCCTTCCTTTCAGATTTCAGCAAGACTTCTTTTGTTTCTTCCTTTGTGATTACACTCGCATTGCCCGTTCCAACCACCAATTGAGATATACTCACAAGACTGTGTTTTAACCCTTCAACAAATGCCACTCTGCTGATTGTGAATTGGCCATTTGTTATTTTGCCATAGTCCCGAATTGGACATGTTTCATTATTACCAAAGCGAACATTTCCAGCATCATCCAAAGTCCTGTAGTCCCTGAGATATTCCTTCTTCCCAGTCATATGTCTTGAGCAGCCACTATCCATGTACCATTTAGAATCATACCGCTCATTTGACATAACCTGCAATCAATCAAGAAGGAGTTGGTACCCAATCAATCTTGGGTCCTCAGGGTAAGCAAAGGATTCTTGAATCCATTTTTCTACAGCCTCTTCAGAAATTTCATTAGCATTTAAGTTAATCAGATTCTCCGAAGCCTCATGTGATGAGCAAGATTCCGAATTGTCTGAGCATGATTCTGAAGAGCTTTTTTGTCAAATTAGATGAGTTCGGAGTGACTGACAGACTTCAAATCTTCGGAACCCATTTTTGTTTGGAAGTGATTGACTTCTAGGATTTTGATGATTTCATTTTACTTGAAAGTTTTGAATTTATTGAAGATTTTGAAGTTTTTGTTCTTGCAGTTAAGTTCTCTTTCAAATCATTCCTTTTCCAATTTTGTTTTGGTTTTTCAATTGTTGACTTCGTTGAGATTGAGCTGCACAGCGTAGAGGTACAAAGGTACTCTTCGTATGCCAATTTGAAGTCGTTTAGTGAAAGATTCTTATCTTTAAACAGATCCAAATTTTTGTCTAGCCACTAATGAAATGTATCTATCAAATTGTTTCCTTTTGAAAATGTTTTCTTTGTGGGTTTTTGAAATTTTGGATTGGGAAAGTTTGGTTTTGTTGGTGTAAAAGTTGGTTTATCCTTTTGAATTTTGACTTCTGAAGCCTTTGAGTTAAAGGGTTTTGTTCCAGAAGTTGACGCAATTGCTTCATTTTGTTTCAAACCTCCGAAAGGAGTTTTTCTTTTCACAAGATTTAAAGTTTGTTTTGATTTCAAGTTCGCAGCAATAGGTTTTTGAATTAGTTTAGTAATTACTATTGCTGGTTTTGCTTTTTGAAGAATTTGTGGTCTTTTCAAAATTTGTGGTTTTTGTACCGCAGCTTTGGTAACAGAGACTTTTGGTTTTGAAACAATATTTTCTGAGGTTTGTGTCAACGGTACACACTCACATGATTCCACTAATTGAAAAACATCCATCTTCGGAGCTGCGGGTTTTTCCACATCTTGAATTTGTTTGTTGTTTCGATTAATGTAGATGTGATTGTCATTTTTGAGTTTACAAGGTGTGACATGTTTTTAGGAATCTTTTCTTTTTCATAACATAGACGATTGTAGATGTTATGACCATACAAATCTTGTTTTCTTATGTTAACTTTAACTTCCATTCTTTCATTCATTTCGTTTTCAACCATTTTAGAAGATGAGAAGAATCCTTCCTCAGTGACTGTGGAATTATCCTCCTCAAGAAGTTTTTCTAAATCGGTTTCAACCAAAGGTGATCCACCCGGTTTCACAAAGATGGCATTTTTGAAATAAGATATCCTTGGATAGATACAACCCACATTAATTAGCCTTTTTGAATTGTCCTTAAGATATTGATCATAAGAGACACAAATGTCTGAAATTTGTATTTTAGATTTCAAAGTTTCTTTATTTTCAAAGGTTTTTGGTTCACAACCCATTTTTGTTTTTTCTTTGTCCTCAGAAGACAGTTGTGAGATGTCTTCTGAAGGTGATTCGGATACAGAGGATGATTTTAATAATGTCGAGGAGGAACAATCAATTTCCTCCATGTCTGAATCGCTTTCAGAATCGTTTTCAGATGCGGTTTCAACTGTAACTTTTTCTTTGTTTTCAATTTGAGGTACAACCTTTTTCAAGATTGGAATCTCTTGTGGTAAGATTTTCAACAAGTTGTCAGCAGTGAGATGTTTTTCTACAGATATCAAACCATGTTTATACGAAGAGTTGGTCACTTCGGACCCAGATACTATAGATTCACATTCATAAGATATGCTATCAACTTCCTTAAGCTTAAACTCAATAAAAGGTAATAGTTGTCTATGTTGAACATTGCACACATCAGCTGAATTGTAAATATGTGTAATATGAGCATACAAGCGTTTTGCAGTTTCACAAAAGATGTTACGTTGTTTCAAAATTACATCATGATTGTTCAAAAGTTTTTCTCTATTTTCTTCTAACAGTGAGATTCTTAGGTTGGACTTTTCTAGGGCTAGCTTCAGAATTTCTACTCTTCCCCTCAAGCTGAGAATCTCCTGCTCACTGAGTGTCTCCCTATTTTTCACGTCAATAAGCATTTTATGCATCACAGAACAATCACGAGTTATTTCATTTATGATAAGAGTTGATTGAGAAGTAGGAATTTTAAAAGTTGAGAGAGGTTTTGATACCTGCTCAGGAATGGTCAGGCGTGCTTCATTTGCCATCAGGCATATCTGCTCATCATCATCCGAAGTGTCGTCAGACCAAGTCTTCGGATTCTCATCATCAATCATCTCATTCATCTCAGAAGTCTTGAAACCAAGACCAGCAGTTGTTTCAACGTCCAACATCTCTTATTCATTCATCTTCTCCGAAGTGTCCTTTAGAAAGCTCTTACCGACATCATATGCCATGAAAGCACTATGAGTTGGCTTTCTCACTTCATCATCATCCGAGTCCGAAGACCAAAGTTGATAAGATCCTTGATGATCATCAGCAGCCATCAGGGCTAGGTCTTTAGTCCTCACTCTAACTTCCTCCATTTTTCTTGCGTAGTATGCTTCGTCCTTCACTTGTGGTTTCTTCTCATTTTGTTTGCAAAGCATGCAATCCTTCGTAAAATGATTCTTACCATGACAATAGTTGAAGTCATAGCCTGAATCATCGGAGACCTTTTTCTCTTCAACTTTCTCTTTGGATGACTCCGAAGCCTGTTTTTCGGATGGCTTCGGGGTTGGAGATTTTAAATTTTCATCCTTCGGAGTGAATATTTCTGGTGTGGGTTTGGAATTGAGGTTTGATTTGTTAAAGCTTTTGACAAATGGCTTTCCAGAGTTGTTTTTAAGGAATGGTTTCTTGAATCTACGATTGTTGGCGACATAGAGAGCAACAGTTTCACCATTATCATCTACCATGTAAGCAGCAATGTCTTCATCACTTGTTTCTTCATCCTCCTTTAAAACAAGGGCAAGTGGACCAGAACCAGCCATCTCACTTCTGCGACCTACAACATCTGGTTCGTGTGATTTTAGTAAATTGTACAGGGCAGCCAGCTTGTACTTTTCAATATTTTCATAGGATTTAACCATGAGCATGATTGGTCTCCACTCCTTGCGAAGACTGTAGAGAAATTTGATGTTGATCTCCTGTTGGCTTCGTATTTCCCCGTACTTGTCTAAGGTGTAAATCATGTTGCTGAGGCGTTCATAACACGCTTCTAGGGACTCGTTTTCTTCTTGTTTAAAGTTTCCGAAGTCTGCAAGAATTTCTTGAACTTTGCTGGTGTGAAGTATTTTATCTCTTCCAAAACGAAGTGCGAGATTATCCCGCATCTCTTTGGCGGACTTTGCATCAGCAATGTGATGGCTAACATCAGGATCCAAACCACTTCGTAGTTCACGCATGGCCCTTTCATCGTTTTCAAGTTTCTTCATATCTGCTGCATTAAGAACTACAGCTTCTTCTCTGTCGGGGACAACGAATGGACCAGCAATGTCTGTATGAGGACCATCAGTCACAGACCTCCATAAGTCTTTATCAAGCTCGATAAGACAGTCCTTCATTCTTCTAGCCCAATAATCATATTAAGAAGTTACTAGAACGGGGGCTTTGGTTGCAGAACCGATAAGGTTTGCATAGTTGAGCATATTGGCATAAGTTGCTGTAGAATCAGTCATTTTGATAGATTTCAACTGGATCTTTTCAGTAAAAACACGCAATAGAGACTTGCAACAGTTGCGGAATGCTAGATTTGAGAAACAATTCAAATATAGAACTGAAGCAATGGAGTAAAGGCTCTACTAACAGGTTTTTGAGCTGACTTGCTCTAATACCACTTGTTGGGTTTTAAATCAATTTAGATTTGAATAATGACTATTGTTCTAGCAGTTCTATGAGGGTTTAACAATCACACACGAGTAATATAAAGCAAATAGATGAACAAGGTGAATTGAATAACTTGTGCCGAATGTTTAATTATAACTTTAAGGTTTTACAATGGGGTATTACAATCACACCCTAACACGGTATGGTATCACTGATATTTATACTAAATCAGTGATACGCATAGTACAATTACTTTTCAAAGAATATTCTATCAGATGTACTATCCAATAGAATGACAGGGTCATGCAACACGTAGTCTGCAACCACGCGTGCACCTTGGTTTGACAGCTGGGAAGTCTTCGGATCCTCCAGGTGATACCCTTCGGAGTCTTCATACTTTGGGGTCTTCCATTCGTTTATTACTTCGGGGTTTTTGTTCAAAAGGTCTTCTGATATAACTTCGGATACGTCAGCACTTCATCACAATTATTCTCAACAGTTTGAAATATCAAACATTGTTTTTTTGTAAGGTAAAAATGTCATTTTAATTTAATGTTCATATAACTATTATAATTATTGTTAATTATATTTAAAGCTACTTCTTAAAAAGTTTGTATTATTATAAAAAACTAGAGTTTAGACAATCTTTTAATTAATTTGGAATTACAATTTAGGTTTTATATTTAAAAGGTTTTAACTATTAAAAAATAATCTTTGGATTTTTAATAACGTCTAGTAATGTCAAGCATTATAGTCGTTATTGAGCCAGGTTTTAGTTGAATTACATTTCTAATACGACTGGTATTACTCACTTTTGTGCCAAGGGCGTGGGGTGTGTTTTAGTATGTAAAAGTTGGCAAAGTTAAAGACAAAGCTGGATTCAAGTCGAAGTGACACGTGCGACGCGTACGAAGGATGACGCGACGCGGCCAAGTATCTAACCCAGGTGAAGATTCAAATTTCAAAGTGCGAACAACGGGGGATAAAGTTGACCCGCGGCACGTAGAAGACCATCCTACGACGCGTATAGGCCAAATCCGCAACTATAAATAGAGGCTCTCAATTCGGTTTTCGGAAACAAAGATTGGTCCTTAGAGTTGCACACAGGCTTCTTTGACTCAAAATTTCATAGCTTTTCAGTTTATAATCATTTTTGGCTAGTTTTACTTTTTGTTTCGATTTATCGTAGTTGTTTTACTCTTGCGAGCTCATGGGTTCTGATTTATAGAACACCGACGACCACAGAGGTTGGATTGGACACCTGAAGTCAGAAGCATTCAGCTCTGATCGGGTTTAGTTTGAATTCAAAGTTTCAATTATCTACATTTGATCGTTGTTTTGCGTTTTAGTTTACAATTGCTCGTTTGTTCGTTATTTGTTTCTGGATCGTTTGGATCTGATTTCCGAGTTTAATCTCGAGATCAGATTAGTTTGGATTATTTGGTTGTGGTCTTGTGCTTTAGAAAAGATTGGTAATTGTTGTTTCCAGTCTTTCATGTTTTTCGGAATCGAGTGTATAAATAGAAACCATCTGTAGAGTGACATTATAGATTGGTCATATTTTGACACAAAGTGTCAAGAACGAACTCCTTGGTTCGACCCTTGCTTACCGCTAGCTAGTGGACTAGTAAGGTTAAATTTAGTATTTTTGACCGCATCAACAACTGCGATGTGTCAAATTTTGGCGCCGTTGCCGGGGAGTTGTGCGCTTGACACTCTGTGTCAATTTTTATTTTTCTTTTGATAAGTGATTTTTAGTTGTTTTTTTTGTATGTGTACGTTCTCACAATGGACGATTACATATACACGGATCAAGGATTACGTTGCCATTATGATGGTCGGGCCGACAACCATTACGAGGATGATTTCTACAATGGATCATTCAATGATAATGAGTTGCGGACCGAGGATCCAACTCAATTTGGAAATTACGATTAGTCGTGTTTTGTGAATGACCAAGATCTGGACCATTCAAAGTTTGATCAGATCTTGGATCTACTCTCCAAGGAGAGAAAGATCAGGCCAACGCCATTTCAGCAATGGCAAATCCATTGGATCAGCTGAGGGAACAACTGAGGCAGCAGGCACACTCGCCAAAAATTGAGGTGAGTGATTTTATTAGCAGTGAGGTTGTGTATGAACCTGCATCACCTGAACATGTGATGGAAGGTCATACACCTTGGGAGATGCATGAGATCACTAAGATGGTCTAGATGTTTGTTGAGGAGGGGGCTGTAGATGACAATACTTCCCCTACCCGACAACTTTTGAAAGTTTTGAAATATTTGATAATTTTGATAATCAAGATCTGGTGATGAGTGAATCTATACCATCACCAAACAATGCAGTCGCTCACTCTTGGCACCGATCTACCCGTTGGACAATGACCAAGAAGATGATGACGACGACGTTGTTTTTGAAAACGAGAAACGTAGTTTTCTTGCCACGCATGACCCATTAATGAGTGGAATGTTGGATGTTATCAACACAGTCGATGAGGACATTCGGGAGCATACCAATATTATGCCCTCCGTTCCTATCGGATTGGAACATTTTTGTTTGTACTGCAGTTGAGAACCACAAACTACAGACAACATTCAAGATGCGAGCAAAAGACGCTTCGCAAAACAATCACTGGGAGCGGCACCGGATGTGCTCCACGTTAAACCGGTGGTCTTGAAGAGACACCGAGGAAAAGATCGAGCTTGGAGGTTTAAATCAACCTCCAAGCACTCACGTGAATTAATCAAAAACCGGCGACCGGGCAACACAGAGGAGGCCGGCAGGCCATTCGATCCAGGAAAATTGGAGAAGCACTGGTTCGTTCAATGATAATGGGTTGCGGACCGAGGATCCGACTCAATTTAAAAATTACGATGAGTCGTGTTTTGTGAACGACCAAGATCTGGACCATTCAATGTTTGATCAGATCTTGGATCTGCTCTCCAAGGAGAGAAATATCAGGCCAACGCCATTTCAGCAATGGCAAATCCATTGGATCAGCTGAGGGAACAACGGAGGCACCAGGCACACACGCCAGAAATTGAGGCGAGTGATTTTATTACCAGTGAGGTTGTGTATGAACCTGCATCACCTGAACATGTGATGGAAGGTCATACACCTTGGGAGATGCATGAGATCACTAAGATGGTCTAGATGTTTGTTGAGGAGGGTGCTGTAGATGACAATACTTCCCCTACCCAACAACTTTTGAAAGTTTTGAAATATTTGATAATTTTGATAATCAAGATCTGGTGATGAGTGAATCTATACCATCACCAAACAATGCAGTCGCTCACTCTTGGCACCGATCCACCCGTTGGACAATGACCAAGAAGATGATGACGACGACGTCGTTTTTGAAAACGAGAAATGTAGTTTTCTCGCCACTCATGACCCATTAATGAGTGGAATGTTGGATGTTATCAACAAAGTCGATGAGGACATTCGGGAGCATACCAATATTATGCCATTCGATCCTATCGGATTGGAAAATTTTTGTTTGTACTGCAGTTGGGAACCACAAACTACAGACAACATTCAAGATGCGAGCAAAAGACGCTTCGCAAAACAATCACTGGGAGCGGCACCGGATGCGCTCCACGTCAAACCGGTGGTCTTGAAGAGACACCGAGGAAAAGATCAAGCTTGGAGGTTTAAATCAACCTCCAAGCACTCACGTGAATTAATCAAAAACCGGCGACCGGGAAACACAGAGGAGGCAGGCAGGCCATTCGATCCAGGAAAATTGGAGGAGCACTGGATCGACAGAGGGACGGTGGAGGGTGAAAAACAGCAGAGACAGATGACGTACGACCCACCATAGCCTTTGTAGGACGGTCCAGCTAAAAGACCGGGAACAAAGAAGCGCTTTTGGGAGGCAACCCAATTTTTCTATAAGTTTTATTTTTATTTTAGTTTGTTGGAATATCACTGAGGTTAATTATCGCTGAGCTCTATATGGTATGGCCCAAGCGTGAAACGGTTGAATACAATAAGGAATCTGATTGAGGAAATTTGCGAGCAGCATACTTCATTAGGCGTCGCGGTATTTCAACTTTGGCTGATGGATACTGCTTCACATCACGTCTACGCGCTGTGACATTGACACTCCGGTGTCACGGAAATGATGAATCAGCAAGGATAACAACTCTCAAGTATGTGTACCTTTTACGTATATTGCACCTTTTTCTTTTTAATATGTTTGTTTATGTGAGTAGTATCTATGCAAACCATGATCATTGCACCAACCGTTTGGAGTTGCATAACGCAAGTGTGGGCTCACTGTAGCCCTGCACTTGTGTTATGCCGGCGTGTTCACTGCTATGACCGGACTCCCCGAAAACTTTACCAAGATGACACAACCCTGATACTTACGATCATCTGATGCAAGCAATTCGACGTGCCTAATGGGTAACGCTTTTTATCCCTTGTTTCGAAATGTTTCTTTTGTACAACGGGGACGTTGTACGGTTTAAAGTGTGGGATGGGGACGATCGAAAGGAGTTTTTGAAATTTTTGCAGTAAGAGTCGTATCAAAAATTTTTGCAATTTTCAAAATCTTTTTATAATCATAAATGAATACAACACAACACAGAGAAAATGCACCCGATCATCTTCTAGGTTTGCTTGTGTTTGCTCCTTCTTTTATGTATGCCACTTTTTTGCAATCTGGAAAATTTTGAGAGCCAATTTCCTAATGCGGTTCAACTTGATACAACTGTCCATATAACCATCAATCAGTAACATATATAATCATTAATTAATACAACTGAAAGTTATACATCGATACATATAATCATCAACAAATAACACACACATAATCATTAATGAATATAGTTCAACATCATACATATTCACATGTACATATAATCATTAATGAATACAACTGAAAAATCATACATTTGTACATGTAAATCACAAATGAATACAATTGTAATCCGATATAGTAGCACACAACAAACATTCAACAATGATTAATTTTAATGTTAATACATATTCATCATTGAATATGCATAAAAAAGGATTCAATGAAAGAACATTGCTATTTCAGCGTTATTCATCAATGGTTATAAACAAAAAATAAGAAATTTAACAATGATTAATGTTACAGTATTCCCATTCAATGTTAATGTTAAACTATATTCATCAATGAATTTAACAGAAAAGATATTATATACGAAACATATTGCTATATTCATCGGTGAGTATATATCTATGAATTTAACAGAATACATATTATATACAAAAATATTTATGTATTCATCAATGAATTTAACAGAAAACATATTATATACAAACATATTTTTGTATTCATCAGTGAATTTAACAGAAAACATATTATATGCAAACATAATTTTATAAAACTATATGAAATTGCTAGACATGCACGAATATTTTGGTTTCTTATTGTCCATCTAAACCCTAAGTTGCTTGATCAAAATTCTAAATGTGATTCATAAAATAATTAAAGAAATTGAACCTTGGCATAAGGTAATATAAACCCAAAAAGATGAATTGATCAAAGCATTGTTAATTTCAATAGTTCTAAACAATACACGATTTCTTGGATCAGTAATCAATATTAAAATGTAATGTTATTTTTGGGTTCAAAGAAAATTCCAGAAACCTGGTAGTTGCGACTTGTGATAGTTTTATGATGGATGCATCATGATATTCTTTGACCAAGACTGCGCCTTGTGATGCTTCGACTAGGACTGTCAAATGTCACGACGTGAGAATTTATTGACCCTTATGCATCGATGGCAGGTTGCAAGACCGATGGAGGCGTGAATGCTAGATAAATTGATGGGAGAAAGAAAGAATTCGAAGACCTATAATACCCTGACCGATGGAGGTGTGAATGAGAGAGAGAAAGAGAGAGAGAAATTAAGAGAGAGAGAAAGAGAGAGAGAAATAGAGAGAGAGAGAGAGAGAAACTTCCTAGTTTGTTGTACATAAATTAAGGGATAATTAGTAAAACGTATATGTAGAATACCTATAATACCCTTACTGGATTTTTATAATTGCATATGGATACCTTAAATTTTTTATATTTACCTAAACAATATTAACAATTGATCTTGTAATTTAAATGGTTGGGATGTGTACTCACGTTCTCAACATTTTAAGGATTCTCAAATTACCTATCTCTCTTTCTATATATATATATATATATATATATATATATATATATATATATATATATATATATATACTAGGCGTATCCCCGCGCGTTGCGCAGGAATAAAAATATTTGGTAAAAAATATTGACATATTACATAAGAATCTGAAAACATTAGATCTAATATAAATACATAGGTTTAGCTATAAATATCTCATCACAATATATGTCATATAAAATTTTCGTCACAAAACTCAAACACAATATCATAATCATATATTTAATATAATTATAATATTATTAACATGTTAATTTAACCAACATCAATGAAACATACAATAGTAATTTTGTATTATATATGGATAGTGTAATTAAAACATAAGAAAATGTCTTAACATGAATTAGCTTAACATCTAAAATAAAATAGAAATAAACATAGTAATAATATTACAAATGTTACCATTGAGAAAGAATTGTATTATTATGACAATTTTTCCTTATGAGTTTCATCAAAGGTAATGAATAACAACTTTTTCTTATTTTATTATTTAATTACATTTGAATCATTATATTTCATTGTTTACCTTACCTATTATAAAAACTAACAATATACTTTGACTTGTAAATAATTTCACAAAATCAAACTTAAAGACTCTTTTTAAACATAACTAACTCTCATTGATAATTAAAGAAAAAAAATCACTTTTGTCTCTTGAATAATATCGTAGTATGAATTTTATGAATTTGATATACATATAACACAATGCATAAGATAGTTCTCTATATTTCTCTTTTTCATCCGATGAACACATATAAACCTAGAAAAAAAAAAGAAATATTGAGGTAAGTTAGTAAATAATGAAACTAAACTACAAAATCTCAATGGATGTTAGCAAAATATATAAATGTGTTTCAAGTCTTATTTTCCTTCATCTTATTCTGTAAACCAAGAAAATTTATTTATCTCAATAAACTATATATACATCTATATTAACCATAATCAACTATTAAATATCATAAGTTAGAAAAACTCTTAAGTTGTAGTAATTAATTAGGTGAGAATTGAAAGGTTTTTATTTATGATTAACCAATATGAATTGCTAACCAGTTAATTAGATTAAGATGAAGAGTTTGGTAGTTTTAAAACAACATGGTTCAAGATAGATGACCTATCTTGAACCATGTTGAATTGTAAAGATACTTATTATAATAATTATAAATATTATAACGATAAATATAAAAATAAAGAAAGATAACGATTTAATCAATTATAATTAATTTAATTAAATAAAAGTTTCAAAATTAATATATAAGAGATAATTATTTTTATCAAACCATATGTTTTTATTTCTATATACTACTTAAAAGTCAAAAAGTTTAATCAATATAATATGTTTCAATTAAAAACATTTCATTAAGTGCTTAATTGTTTAATTTAAAAAACTTGAAACTGATTCAACTACCATCATTTGATACTCATAAATTATAACATCTTAAATAGACTATTTAATATTATTATTATGCAAGCCAAAAACTCTTGAATGATTGTAATTAATTAGTTGAAAGTTGAAGGGTTTTGGAAGTTTCAAATGAATATGGTGCAAGTATGATTCATATCTTCAACCATATACCTTTAAACACCTCTATTATATGACTTATAATAATGATGATAATGATAATGATAATGACAATGATAATTATAAGATAATTATATAATGATAGTAATGGTAATGATAATGATAATGATAACGATGATAGATGATAGATGATTTTGGTCATTAATTTTAGATAACATTTTATAACGAATTCGATGCATAAAATAAGTATAATTATATTTATATCATGTTTTATAAAGTTCTATTATTTTTCTATTATAATTTTATTAAGTTTTAGATTAGTAGTTTTTTCTATTATATTATTACTATGTTTTAAATTAGTAGTTTTTTTGCTCAACAATCTTATCCATACTACATCATTTAATCTAAAAACATCAACCAAACATCATAAAAAATAAATATAAGATTAATGTTAAAAATGAAACAATGATCGCAATGAAAACAAATAAATTCATAACTAAAGAACGATAAAAAAAAGCTAATAATTATTGGACCATCATGTTGGCAAATCAAGTCAATAGATAATCTATTGATAGTAACATCATTCTTCATTCAAATAAACCAACATGTTGATTTCAAAAACTTAAAAATTCAACTCAATTATATTAAGAATCAAGAGAGATGAAATAGAGATAATATGTTTTTCATCATATGCATTGTCAAACTAATAAGAAATACAATTCATCGTTATTTCAATCTCGAAGATAAAAATCTAAAAAAGCGAGAATAAAATAAGTATTAATGTCATTCTTAGTTCAAATAAACCAACACGTTGCAATATTTCAAAAACTTAAAATCCAACTCAATCACATTAAGAATCAAGAGATATGAAATAGAGATAATACATATTTTCCATCATATTGATAGTCAAACCAATAAGATATACAATTCATCATTATTTCAATCTCGAAAATAAAAATCTAAAAAGCGAGAATAAAATGTGTATTGTTACCAAGAGAATATAGAGAGTAAAAATTGATTAAGTTAACCCTAAAATAAGAAGAATATTGGGAGTACTATGCGAACTTTGGATTTGAACCAAAATGATTAAAAACACATATAATATTTGTTTAACCGAATACTTACGTTTGTATTGACATGGAACCCGTAAGGAATCTTCGGCGACTTTAGGATCAAATGACATTGGATTATGAGAGCTCTTGAAACTTGAATAAACATATGTTTTATAAACTATAAAATGAGTTTTTGAAGTAATTTATACTGAATGAAATAAAATTAGTAATTGTCATTAATTTAGGGGATATGAAAAGTTTATAGGTTTCAAATCAATATGGTTTGAGATATCAACTTATCTATTACCACAAGATTTTGATGGCCTCTAGACGAATGCCCGCGTGTTGCGTAGGTTAAAACTGTATATTGAAAATCGTAGCAAATATAAAAAATATAAGAGTTTCAACTTTTATTAGCTACTTAATTGATTAACATTTTTTTGTAAAAACTTTTCAACTAACAATTACTTTATAATTAACAATCACACCATAAGTATAAAGTAACTGGAAATGTTAAAATTGTTTTTAGTAATTAAAAAAATTAAAAATTCAAATGAATGTGGTAAATGATAGATAAGTTATCTATTGTTTTAGATAGAAATTTTAAAAGTTAATTATGAGTTTCAACTTTTATTAGCTATTCAATTGGTTAACTTACTTTTTTATAAAATTTATTCAACTTCTCATCACTTAATAATCAATAATCACACCATGATTATGAAGTAATGAAAAGTTCATGTAAATATATAATAATTCAAAATTTAATAGCCGAAAGTCAAAAAAATTAATCAATTAATTACATTACTTAAGTAAATAACATAGGTTAATTATTAGATCTCATTATTTACTATATAGTTGAAAGTCGAAAAGTTTAAGCAATTAAATAAGTTACTTAAATTATATTTTTAGATTTAGTATATTAACAATAATTATTTATTTTGATCTACATGCGTTCTTTTTCCAACAATTTCTTCAAACGTTCATGCGTTTTTTTATAATTTTCCTAAACATCATTGTAACTATAAATACTAAAATATAATATATAAGTAACTAATTATGTACCAAGTTCTTTCAAAATATTAAACAATCAAGTATATAAATAAGATTTTATTTTGAGTTCACTAACATAAAACATGATAATAAAATTTAAAAGCTTGTATTATAAGAAGAGGTATACTATTATATTTGATAAATAAAGAATATAAAAAATCTCAATAAAAATCCAAATCACCAACTAATAATATAAGTTTGAGTTCTAGTTACAAAATAAACATAAAACGTGATGAAACAGAATAATCTCATTGTGAAATTTGTTTCATACTCTAATATTTTTTCGTCGATAATGTTGTATGATCGTTTTTAATCTATTAGACATAACAAAAAGCCATTAAGTTAATATAGTAATATATAACAAAATTACAAATTCAAAACTGTAACAACGTAACATGGCTCGAAATATAGAAAAAAAAAATATCAAACCAACACAATAACCTTCTCATTGTGAAATTTGTTTCGTACTCTCACGTTACTTTTCGCCGATAATGTTGTATGTTCGTTTTTAATCTATAAAACATAACAAAAACCATTAAGTTACCATAGTAATATATAACAAACTTATAAATTTAAAACTTTGACATCGTAGCATGGCTCGAAACATAACAAAAAAATAATCAAACCAACATAAAAATCTTTAAGCATTTGTATTCTTCTTTCTAGATGTTCTCTCTCACTTTATATGTGATTTGTATTTATATGTTAGTCAAAAGATTCATCTCTTTTATAGTAAGCAAATAAACTATTCAACTACTATTCCTTTAATATTCATAAATTTTTTCATATTAGTTTAAATACGTGGTAATTATAAGGCATAAGTTAAAAACTCTTGAATAGTTTTATTAATTAATTGAAAGATAAAGAGTTGTGGAGGTTTCAAATTAATATGGTGCAAGAATGAGACATATCTTGAACCATATTCATAATTGCTTCCTTTATAAGTTATATATATATATATATATATATATATATATATATATATATATATATATATATATATATATATATATATATATATATATATATATATATATATATATATATATATATATATGTGTGTGTGTGTATTAAAATATGCATACGTATATGTAACTTGGAAAGTTAGATGATGAACTTTTTTTAGCGTAAAAAACTTTTGCATATTATTCGCGTTGAAAGGTGGGTGGTAACCCTGAAACGGGATAAGATCCAAAAACTGGAGGTGGGTGGCATGCATATCTTTTCATTGTTGATATTCGATATTTACTAATATTCTAGTGGACCAAATATTTCATAAAGAAAAGATAACCAAAAACATAGTAATAAATTGATATTATATGTAATCATATTAATTTCCACATGAAAGATAGATACGTGCATAAACGTACAATTCGTTTTCGTCTCATATGTTAAGAATCGTCCGTGGATTATGCATAACCTTTTATATCATTGATATGTAACCTATGTTAATTTAATATTAATATTTATAATTATAATCGCAGATTTCGTTCACCTGGAGTTAAGATGGATTGATATAATCAAAAGAATGAATAAGGAAAATTTTAATTAACAAATAAAACATAAGTTTTAGGTCGATTTTTCTTTGTATAAAGAAAGGTGTATATCGACACTTTAACTTATATACTTTTTTCTATATTATTATTTTAGATCAAATGACACGCCAACAATATTGTTATCACAACCATAGTTCTCATTTTTCAACCGAATAGATGATATCACAATAGATTTTTGTTTATTATTTTAAGACATATCCTCACGGAAATAAAAAGGTAAATATCTATCTGTTTTGAACATATTCTAATGGTTGTTCTATAACGAAACCTTATGTATACTGATTAGTTTTTCAGCTTATTAACAATCCCTGCGTTAACTCCTTTTTATTATTTTACAATAAACTTTATATAAGTATGATAATTAAAAAAGCTAATTGATTTGCGTAGAGATAGTCGCACCGTCCTGAAAATATATGATGGGTGGTTGATTGCTACTAATTTAGAAATTGAATGATAAATGGAATAATTTATTTTCTTTCACTTTCTTTGGTTGAAGGACGGTTACTAACCTGAAATAAGGAATCCATGAAATGCCAAAACCAATAATTAGAAAAAGTAATTGTTTTTAGTAATGAATATTATAAGAGTAGGAAGTAAAGGGCGACAAAACTAAATCGTGGAAGGGCATTAATCTATAACTGCTATTGTCCGTTTCTTTTCGGTTCTATTATTCTATTTTATGCGCCTCTATTTTTACTCTAAACCTATATATATATATATATATATATATATATATATATATATATATATATATATATATATATATATATATATATATATATATATATATATATATATATCTTATCCTAATAAATAAGTAACTCAATACCACATGTCACCACCATATTCATTTGGCCACATTTTTCATAATTTTAAATTTCTTAAATATATATATTTTTTGACAGTTTCTTTAAATCTTAATGAGCGTGTTTATGATTCAACTGTTACTGATTATTCTCCATCGGTTTCAAGTTGTATTGGTCAACATCATCCACGAATACGCCTCTATCCCCAATCACGTTTGATTGGTAACTGCCGCCGATTGATGTTATTTGACATATACCTCACGCTCCCGCTCAATCACTCTCTCTAACTCTCGAAAATTTCATGGCGGTAGAGTATCAATTTTATTGCGTTGTATCAATTTCTTTTTCATCATCTCTCATTGTCCGTAATTTCATGGCGTTGTATCAATTTCATGCTCATAATCTCTCATTGTTGGTAATGTTAATTTCATTGTGTTGTACTAATTTCTTTCTCATCATCTCTAATTGTCGGTAAATTCACATTCAATCCATCCGTCTCACAGCGATGTATCATTTCTTGATGCAATATGTTTGAGAAGAGAGTGGTATGTACAAAGAATATAAAGCACAGAAGGATGACATCACAATACAAGAATCCAAGATTGCTTATTTTAGGGGGAGCACTCATTCAAAGGTCTCATAATCAGCTTGCTTCAATTAAGACATTACTGCAACAAGAAAATCAAATATCTCTATTTGAAGATCTAATTCATCGCTCTCAGTCTCTCACAATCTTAGTCATGTAAGCCCATATGCTCGCTCTCAGTCTCTATTTGAAGATATAATACAACGTACGCCGCCTGCCAAGTGTTTGCCAAAATGCTTCAATGAGAGGCGTGGTTCTATTTGTTCATAAAAAGTTAAAACCATTTCACGTTAATGGACAAATGTAAACTACCAATTATAATTTTTATCTGGGAAATTAATAAATTTGGTAGATGAGGGAGGCTACTCTTTTTGTTGTGTCCTCTCAGAACAATATAATACAATGTACGCTGCCCGCCAAGTATAGATGGTGTTTATCAATTATCATTAATAAATCACAAAATATTGTCTATATTTATTCTAAGGTTTCTGGGCCCTCTAGGGTCAATTTGGGAAATCTCTTGGGGTAGACTTTCACAGAAGACATGGCAGCAGGTTAAAGTTTTTTTTTTTTGTTAATTATCTTGTAATTTCTTCTATATCATTAACATATTAACTATTTGGTATTTATTATACAGGTGTACATGAATTTCCCTTTCTTTATGCTCGTATGTTTTCATCAATTGCTAAATACTGATCAACAATGTTGTTATTGATCGTTTCCTCTATGCTGTTATCCAAGCAATCGACATGGACGTGTAAGCTCCCATGTCTTTTTACCTTTTTACCCTTCCATTCATATTTAAATAACCAAATTCTGATTTATTTTAAATTCCATCCACAGCCTCATATATTAGCTCTATTTTCATCACTCACAGAACTTCTAAAACAAGTAATAATACTAATAATAATAATAACATATTTTTTCTTTTTAATTAAAGAATGTAGTTTCAATTTGTTAACATTCAACACCCTGCAGGCATCTGATGAGACAATGCATTTTGTCCTTGAAACTCTACAAGCAGTCGTGAGGGAAGGTTGGTAATTTTGTATAACGGTTGAGACTAGAGCGGGGTTTTATTTCATTATTTAAAATTGTCATTTTATTAGTGGAAATTTCTCATTGTGGGTCATGAATCTGCATTGTCCATAGAGCCTGTTATTTCTCCTATAATACTTAACATGTGGGCTTTACATGTTTCTGATCCTTCCATGAGCATCGATGTACTTGATGTTCTTGAGGTAATAAATATAAAAATATTTTAAATTATAAATATAATAAGACATTATTACTTTCGATTTTAACAATTATAATTTCATACCAGGCAATACAAGATGCTCCCGGATGTGTTGATCCTCTTGTTACACGTGTTTTACCATACATGGGACCCATACTCAACAAAGTATGTTTCTTCAGGTTACCTAAAAGAAATCAAAAATTAAATTAATTTTGACTTTTGACTCATTTGACTTGTTGCTTTTTGTGCATTTCTTTTCTTTTTCTCAGCCTCAACAGCAGCCTGATGGTTTATTCGCTGGTTCATTGGATCTTTTAACAATGTTACTCAAGGCAAGTTACAGAATTTACTAAAATACCCTTTTGTTGGTCCTTTTATTCTAACTCTATTATACCTTAAATGGCTAATCATAGGTTTAAATCATAGAAGTAGAATGATTTAATAAACGGATACTGAATTGATACAAGAGTTTTATCGTATGTTCATAATTGATTGTTGCTTGAGTTTCATCGTAAGCCTCATTAGTTGTACGTCATCAGCCCAATGTGTCACTCTTGGATTCTCATTATCACAATCCACCAATACCATTAACAGATTCTCATGTGTCACATGCACCTTATTCTCTGATCGTCATGAACCTAACAAGCTGTTATCAGATTCATATGAACCAAATCCATCGCTTTCAATTTTTCCATGAAGCAATCTCATATGCAGGCATAAGTAATGAAGATGCAGCATAGTCTGTTGGAAAAAAGGTCGATGAAGCCTGAAGGTAAAGGACTCCTCCAGCTTTTCACATAATTCTTGTATGGGAAGCTGTCAAACTGTTAGAATATTCTTTTGCTTCTATTCATTTTCTGCTACAAATGGACTAAAATAGGATCATACATACAATAAGAAATAGAAGATAGCTTCATTTTGTTACGCCTTACCATTAAATAATATAGCTCAATAACATATTGCTTCCCAATGCAGAATCTATACAGAAAACCATGATAGTATAACGAGTAGATAACAATAAAAAATAGATGACAACCAGTTCCGATTTTGTAAAACGGACCAAATTTGAAAAAATATTTGACTTTAGACTAATCTAAATAGCAAAAGGGTATTATAGGAAATGAAATTTTATTAAACCTGGGTATTTTAGGAGATGGGACCAAAATTGAAAAAAAAAAACAATCCAATTTTATAAAAAGCCGGAAATTGGAAAAAAAATCAATGTTGGACTAATCTATCAACAAAAGGGTATTATGGGAAAATAAATCCTACTGTACATAAGAACTTTTTTAAAAAAATTCCAGGTTATATGTAATTGACATCTTTATGGACGTCTATATCTAATTTCAGAATAATCTATTTGTTTTGTTGACATTGTGCTTTACGTCTTTTCTTTTTATCGAAAAAACATTGTACTTCATGTTTAAAATTTTGCAAATGCAAATATAGATTGTACTTTTTGAGTTTCTGTTTATCTAAATAGTATCATATGTTTATTATTCCACAATTATGCAGGCGGTGTGGGCTTATTTGCTGGCTTGCTGTTGCAATTTGTTTGTCTATTTGTCCTTCAATAGTTCAATATGGCATTGTACTCTGTGGATTTCTAAATACCAGTTTTGGATTTTCTCTTGGTTACTTCTTTGTTAGATTTTGACATTTGCAGATGCATGGATGTGAAAGGAACCCCCACTATCATCCGCCAGTTTTTCATCTCCAGATGCTCTCCAAGGATCGTCCACACTAAAATGGGTTCTGTGGTGTAAGACCCGTATCCTGATTATAACATATACTTAAAATAAGAGTGTTAGGAATTATATAGTCATTGGTAATTATAAAGCTAAGAAAAACTTTAGTTACAATTTCATATGAAAAATAGCATTTTGTGTCGTTTTTAGAAAAATCATAATTAATTATAGAAAAATCGTTTGGACCTCAAACCAGTGCACAAAGTTTACAAATTGAGTCTAGTACAATTACCAAAAATAATAGTAAGCTTGAAAATGACATTATTTATGGTAAAAAATGCAATCTTTACTGATTAGTTCGGAATTGACAGATTAGATAGTCTGTTTTCAAAAAATCATAATAAATCATAGAAAAATCGTATAAATACATACCATACATCCCTGGAAAGGTATTGAGATGAATTTACTGAATATCAAATAAAAACGTGAATTTAATGGGCTTAAGATCGGCTAAACCAGTCTTGAACAGACTGATTCTAGAAGGCCTTTAATTTCAACAAAATTATATTATTAAAATCTTTTGTCAAAAGTGTCATGCCATTTTTTATTCAAGAATTCAAGTATAAATACCACCCAAACATCTCATAAACCACACCAACAAATCTCAATCCAATATATAGAGGTTTCTAAGCACTAGAGTGTAAGAAGTGAGTGAAAGGAAGCTCAAAAGCCTAGCGAAGAAGTTATAGGTTCCGACGACTGGTCATAAGGTAACCACAAACTTTTCTATAACTTAATTAGGTATTGTAAAATAGTTTTTGTGTTAAGAAGTAGAATATTTAATAAGTATAACATATGTTATATTATACTCATTTCTAACAATAGTAAACAAAAACCTTAAAATGTCGTTATTATAACAATTTGTAATTCCGAAAATAATACCGATTGATTTACTTACGAGGACGGTGACTAGGCCGATTACTTGGGATCTGGTTGTTGGATTTTCCGAAAGGCTAAAATGCTGAAAGGATCCTGCCACCCCATCTAATCTTCTACCTGGCTGTTCTTTACTTGATAAATCATGGAGTATCATATTGGAATTACTGAAGGGTTTAATGATGCGACTACAATATAGTTAAGGATTAAGAAATGATAGATTTCTTATTATGTTAACAGTTAAAGTTTAAGGAAATACAAAGCCGAGAAAGATAAACGATATAGTCAACTATAATCAGGTGAGTCTTCTCACTATACTATAGGTGATATTGCATGCGTAGGAAGGAAGATATGTTAGACTAAGGTGATATTACCTGTTATGATAATTGTATGAATTATTGCTATGATAATGATTGTTTGTGGACGGAACGGGATAGCCTGCGAGCCAATAGGCGGAACGAGAGTAGCCTGCGAGTCATTAGACGGAACAGGATAGCCTGCGAGCCAATAGGCGGAACGGGAATAGCCTGCGAGTCATTAGACGGAACGGGAAAAGCCTGCGAGCGATAAGACAGAACGGGAACTGCCCGTGAGTCTTCAGGCGGAACAGGGATAGCCCGCGAGTCTCACAGACATATGAATGGTTATTATGTGTTGTATGTTATGTGATGGATCGTATGGTATTTTGAGGAACTCACTAAGCTCCGTGCTTACCCTTTTCCTATATAAACTACTGTTTCAGGTACATCAGGTACCATGGATGGCAAGGCGTGACGTGTATACACTGTGCTGCTTCATTGGAGGACTGTTTTTGAATGGAAGTTCCGCTATGTTGTGATTTCATTAACTTTTGTTAATCCTGGGATGTTTTCATTAAACTTAAAAGTTATGGAATTTTATGAAAATTAATTAAGTGGCTTTTCTTATATTGAAGTTTTCGTTTAAAAATTTTGAAATTTACCCTAAAATTTTGGGATGTTACAAGTTGGTATCAGAGCACAGCTTGAGAGAATCAGGCTCACTTAGTGAGTTCTGGACTCAAGTTGAGGCTTAAGAGTTTTCTTAAAACATTTTTACGAAAGAATGATGTTTTATGAAGGGTGAACTGAAGACACAGTGTGTACCGCCAGCCGACGCCAGTACGAGAAAAGGGTTAAGTATTTAATATTGGGGATGTTAAAAAAACATGTGGTATATGTTTGCTGAAATGCCTGGTAGAGATCACACATTGTTGTATTATTATCTGCTATTTGCTAATAGAACTGTATGCTAGTGCCGATAGGTTGCTTAGAGAATTCCACTAAGTTGTATACAATATGGACTGAATAGTCATCGAATGTGTGAGTTGACCTTATTGCATGTTCCTTGTTTGGTTGTTGCCTTAGGGAAGATTCTCTTATTTGAAAGACTGTTTAGTTCGATATTGTATACAACTACGTTCGCGAAACAACCTGTCATCACTGGAGGAAGTTCCGTCTTAGTTAGAATAGCAGGGTGGGGGTGGGATTCCAAGTATTCCTAGAAGGGTTGACATATGTCTTGTAAGGGCATATGTGTTAAAATTAGCGGTGAGAAGCGAATTGGATATTTCGAGACGGGTCTTGGAACGGACATGGATAGGTGTGGAAGGTAGTAGTAGAGCTCCTACTATCGAAAGCACAGGATCCGCATTTGAGTCGGGAGTTCGTCACGAAGGATCCAAGGAGCTGAGTATGTGAGTGTCTAGCATAGTTGACTTAAATGCTAGTGTAATGTGGTAAACCTTTATCTATTCGATTGGTGAATATTGATTGTGAGGTTCAATATGAACAATTAAGATGTGATCATACCAGTTTGGTTGGACCGATCATGCTTAAGTTGATTACTGAACTTAAAGACTGTTGAAAGGGAGAATGTCAAAATGCTATTGTGTTAGCTATTTTTCATGCAACTAATGGGCACACAAGTCAGACACGGACTAAAGGAGGCAAGTGTGATTTTTCCAACTCACGGTCAAAGAGGTGCAAGCGGCGCCTGAGATGATAGCGGGTATTTTTGAGTCGACTCTGTACATGCCTAGTGCTGTGTAATAGGAGCTACCTACCCTTGTATTGATCTTGCTTGAGTGATTGATCAAGTCGTGTGGGTTGAGAGTCTGGATCACTCGCTCGTGATTGAGGAAACTGACGATAGAGGTGTTGACTAGGGTCGCAAACGGATGAGTAACATATGGTGGTTGATGTAAACGTCTCTACATTATCGAAACATGTTTATTGAGATGGTGTTTGCCCCTGATGCAAGTTGTTGGCTGAGCAGAGTGGGCTTGGTTTTCGTTCGAGAGTAAGGGCTCGTAAAAAAAAAATTATAAATCGAAGAAACAGACTTGGACTTTAGTCCAAGTGGGGGAGGAATACAAAATTAAGGGAACAACATGAATATTGTATAGAATCGATGAAATAATTAAAATTATAGTAACACGTCGATATATTTAATTCATTACTATAACTTTATATTAATACATTAAGAAAAGTTTACAGAACTACTAACCTAAACTGGAGAATCAGAAAGATGTGAGAAAAGATCTTCTACACTCCACTCTTTGTCATCATTACGTTGACTTGTACCTTCTTGAGGATTTGGAAGGGGAATGCTTCCAGTTATTGGAGGAGGAGCTCCAAGGTATGGGGTCTCAATAGGGTTGGAACCCGTAACCCCATGATTATGGGCTAAAAATCGACTCGTTTGGGGAGTGTGTAAGTAGGGAAGTGATGAGGAAGGATTCCAATTCGGAACCAGTTGGGGATAGCTATAAGAAGGAGGAAACCAGGCTAGGTCACCTACAAAGCCTCCAAAATTATCCTCACTCCTAGGCTCGAGTAAACCAGGATTAATACTACTCATACCAGAGTTAGATGGCAGAGATTGCTGCTGTGTATGAGTTCTTGATGAAGTTTCCCCCTTTTCCAGAAATTTTCTTTTCCTAAATACAACCTTATGAGCAGCTTGTATTAGCTTCTTTGTGCCGTCTGTTAGACCCGATTGTGACCCTTCAATTATCGCTTCTTTTTCCTTTTTTAGGTTGGGTATTAAATCTCCCGATAATTCTGTTGCCTCAATAAATTCATTACCAAATTCCTGTGGCACAAATAACTTTAGTAATTTCAACCTTATGATATAAAGGAATTAAAAAAATGTAGTTCTTTACCTCAGCACGATCAATAAGGGTTTGCAAACTCGTAAGTTGTCGTTGGGGCCAATGATTGATACCTAATTCTCTACAGCGTTTTTTTAATTGTGTCGTTCCAATGTTGAGTTCCTTCGCAGCTTTCTCAATTGGTTCGTTAAAGTGTTCAGCTATTATTTCCCTACTTAATAAATGTCTGAAACCTCTTCCACTGCCACCTGCTATGTTTTCTGAACTAGAAGATTCAAATCCAATTGTATTGTTATCATTCTGGATCATTTGAACATGATCCTGATTTTCTGACCCAAAGATGGACATTGATTCATCAAAATTAGTGGCCTCTATCGGTAATAATTGTTGGTTTTCAACTAAAATCTCAGGATTCTGAAATCCTTCTAGATTCCTTTGAATCACCTGAAGGTGATTTTGGTATTGAAAACCAATCCCAAACTCGGGATTCATATCAATATTGATGTTATCAATCGTCTGTAATTGATTGTCATTTTGAATGTCAGCCATGAATCCTTGATTCATGGGGATGATCTCACTGCTCATTGAGGGTACGTCGATGAATGGATTGTACTCAGTTAGACCATCCACAAATGGGTCTACAAATAACACATGTCAAATGATAAAACAAAATAGAATACTTATAAATGGATCATTCAAAAGAATTTAACCTGGTAGAAGGCATGGAGTCTGATCAAGTGCAAAGTCAGATGCATGCCCCGGAGCATCTGAGTTAATGTTCAACTCAGGAAAAATTTCCGGCTCACCGTGGAGTTGCTCTATTGGTAGTATATCTGGAAGACTGTACCATAATTCAAAATCAAATAAAACATTAGAAAGGTAATCGAAGTATGGATAATAGATGTCTAGAATGTTAGAGTCACCGAACTCTATTAAGAATGCTTGGTTTGAAGTACCCTCTCCTTGCTGAAAACCAGGTCCAGGGTTCGACAAATCGCCCATTGAAGATCTGTTTTCCATGACTCGGCTTTAAATATGAGTTCGTTTACGAACAAACTAGTGGTAAGAGAGGATGAGACTGAAAATGAATGTGGAAATGAATGATACTACATACCTGTATATATAGTATCTTGCAGCTGGAACCGAAAGGACACACGGAACTGAAAGGACACCTCACGTTTTAATTACCGAAATTCAAACTAACTACAGTAGATGCGACTTTTCACTACCCCAAGTGACATTTTTTTCAAAATTCGCTGCTTGAATCCGGTGAGAACGAGATAATGAAGAGACTCTTGAAATAAAACAAAATTTTATGTTTCCTAATAATGGAAATAGTTTAAAGAGTGTTCAGTACTCCAAAAAAAAAATAAAGAACTTACGAAAGATGATGTAGATTTTATATTTTTCGGTGAAACAAAATTTTTTGGAGATTTTACAAATATAGATTTATTTAGCCAAAAAGTATTTAAAAGAAAATATTGAATTGAGACAAATGTGTGTTGAAATATGCGAATTTATATAAATACGAAATAATGTTAAAAATTAGGTGTTGCAAGTTAACTAGGTTAACTAATTAGAAAGTACTAAATATGTACTGTAGATAGTAGCCGGTCAAGTTGATGTGTGGAACTGTGAGAAACAGTTAGAGTTTTTTTTTACATCCAGAGTAACTAGAAGAAAAAAAAAATATGGAGTGAATGAGAATAATAGGGCCTTAAGCATTATTACAGAGATATGTGAATATTGAAAGCAAAGATAATGAAACCTTGTAAAGGTTCGACAATAAGACGAGGAAGATTTTTGAAGACTCGATGGGAAATATATAAAGGCGTTCGAGAATGCGGATTTCGGGACGAAATCCAAATAAGTGGGGGAGACTTGTAAGACCCGTATCCTGATTATAACATATACTTAAAATAAGAGTGTTAGGAATTATATAGTCATTGGTAATTATAAAGCTAAGAAAAACTTTAGTTACAATTTCATATGAAAAACAGCATTTTGTGTCGTTTTTAGAAAAATCATAATTAATTCTAGAAAAATCGTTTGGACCTCAAACCAGTGCACAAAGTTTACAAATTGAGTCTAGTACAATTACCAAAAATAATAGTAAGCTTGAAAATGACATTATTTATGGTAAAAAATGCAATCTTTACTGATTAGTTCGGAATTGACAGATTAGATAGTCTGTTTTCAAAAAATCATAATAAATCATAGAAAAATCGTATAAATACATACCATACATCCCTGGAAAGGTATTGAGATGAATTTACTGAATATCAAATAAAAACGTGAATTTAATGGGCTTAAGATCGGCTAAACCAGTCTTGAACAGACTGATTCTAGAAGGCCTTTAATTTCAACAAAATTATATTATTAAAATCTTTTGTCAAAAGTGTCATGCCATTTTTTATTCAAGAATTCAAGTATAAATACCACCCAAACATCTCATAAACCACACCAACAAATATCAATCCAATATATAGAGGTTTCTAAGCACTAGAGTGTAAGAAGTAAGTGAAAGGAAGCTCAAAAGCCTAGCGAAGAAGTTATAGGTTCCGACGACTGGTCATAAGGTAACCACAAACTTTTCTATAACTTAATTAGGTATTGTAAAATAGTTTTTGTGTTAAGAAGTAGAATATTTAATAAGTATAACATATGTTATATTATACTCATTTCTAACAATAGTAAACAAAAACCTTAAAATGTCGTTATTATAACAATTTGTAATTCCGAAAATAATACCGATTGATTTACTTACGAGGACGGTGACTAGGCCGATTACTTGGGATCTGGTTGTTGGATTTTCCGAAAGGCTAAAATGCTGAAAGGATCCTGCCACCCCATCTAATCTTCTACCTGGCTGTTCTTTACTTGATAAATCATGGAGTATCATATTGGAATTACTGAAGGGTTTAATGATGCGACTACAATATAGTTAAGGATTAAGAAATGATAGATTTCTTATTATGTTAACAGTTAAAGTTGAAGGAAATACAAAGCCGAGAAAGATAAACGATATAGTCAACTATAATCAGGTGAGTCTTCTCACTATACTATAGGTGATATTGCATGCGTAGGAAGGAAGATATGTTAGACTAAGGTGATCTTACCTGTTATGATAATTGTTTGAATTATTGCTATGATAATGATTGTTTGTGGACGGAACGGGATAGCCTGCGAGCCAATAGGCGGAACGGGAGTAGCCTGCGAGTCATTAGACAGAACAGGATAGCCTGCGAGCCAATAGGCGGAACGGGAATAGCCTGCGAGTCATTAGACGGAACGGGAAAAGCCTGCGAGCGATAAGACAGAACGGGAACTGCCCGTGAGTCTTCAGGCGGAACAGGGATAGCCCGCGAGTCTCACAGACATATGAATGGTTATTATGTGTTGTATGTTATGTGATGGATCGTATGGTATTTTGAGGAACTCACTAAGCTCCGTGCTTACCGTTTCCCTATATAAACTACTGTTTCAGGTACATCAGGTACCATGGATGGCAAGGCGTGACGTGTATACACTGTGCTGCTTCATTGGAGGACTGTTTTTGAATGGAAGTTCCGCTATGTTGTGATTTCATTAACTTTTGTTAATCCTGGGATGTTTTCATTAAACTTAAAAGTTATGGAATTTTATGAAAATTAATTAAGTGGCTTTTCTTATATTGAAGTTTTCGTTTAAAAATTTTGAAATTTACCCTAAAATTTTGGGATGTTACATGTGGTTTTGTATATTGAACGCTACTAATCTCTCAAGAAAAAGAAAAATGGTTCCGTTCTAGATTTTCTTGGATTCCTCGACGTTAGGTTCGATTTACGCCTTTTTCTTGAATAAATCAGGGTTCTTCATTTTTATTTTCTGGTTTATGTATTTTTCTATCTATTTTTTCCGATGTTTCTAGATCTCCCCCAACCATACATTTAGCTCCATCTCACGGCTGTGCTTACAATATGGTGGTAATGGTGTGGTGTCTGCAAAGCGTTAGCTATCTTCCAATGTCTAAATTCAAGAAATACCAACTTACTTTCATTTATTTATCTATTAAAGCAGGCTACTTTCATTTTTTTTTCTATCTACTTATATTTAGCCAGGTGAGAACAGTGTTTTATATTAAGCTAATTGCATCGATCAAATAAATTTTTTGGTTTTTTTAACTAAAAATTGTATGGGATAATAATGGTTGAAATGTTGTTGGCCACTTCTTGGACAAAGGAATACATAAAATTGTTGAAGTCCCTTGAACATAAAATAAACTATTTTAATTGAGCGATAAATCTTTGTGTAAACGTTTTATTTGTTGTTCTTTATATAGTATTGCTATACCAATTACATTACACTTTTTTTACATAATTGTGTTATTATTTTAGTTAAGTTTATGTTTAGTTTGTTATATAGTGTTATTAATGTTTAGATCTTATTTAACAATTTTTTTGTATCATCCCGTGTAATACACGGGTCTTACAACTAGTATATATATATATATATATATATATATATATATATATATATATATATATATATATATATATATATATATATATATATATATATATATATATATATATATATATATATATATAACTATTCGAATGCTCGTTTATTGTTCGGAAATCAAATTGTTGTTCAGAAATCAAATAGTATAGTATAATAATATTAACCAAGGTTCTAAATCGCGCGAGGCGCGACGTGGCGGCAATGTCAAGCATCAAGTTTTACGAGCCTTGGCGAGCCATGACGTTTTTCAATGCGTGATGTAAGGCGGTAGTTTTATATGAATGTATAATTATATTATATGTAAATATAAATTTATATCACACATATCATGTTTTTAGAGGTGTTTTATCAATAACTAATAACTAAAAGTTAACTAAAACTCAAATGTTTTATGCCTAATCAAGAAATGCAAAAAAGAAAAAAAAATGGCCGCAAGTAGTAAAAACTCACGCCTTGGCACGCCATGGCTTGCCTTATCCCGCGCCACGCCTAGCAGCGCCGCCATGATGGTTTTTGGGACGACAGAGTCGCGCCTCACGCCATGGCACACATTGACGCACACCATGGTGCGCCTTTTAGAACGCTGATATTAACAAATATAATGTTTAGTGAGTTTTGTTAACTATATATGTGACAATTGTAAAATTTTAGTCAAACAAAAGTCAACTGTAGCCTAGCAATGAGGGCACTGACTCATATCATGAAAAGTAAATTTCATAACTCCTTGTATGAGTTAATGGATATTATAATAATACACCCACTATTCCAAAACACTAACCAATATGCACGGTAAGCATGCAACTAAAAAATCTACAGTGAAAAAGTAATTCCTCACCGACTCATGAAAAACTCAACGTTCGGATCATGGACTCCTATCGGACTCCTGAGTCCACAAATCATTCAGGAGCACTTTTGGAGAATTCTCAAGTACCGAACTAAGTTTGGAGGCAAATCTTCGGAGTCAAACTCCTGACTTGAAACCTCGAATTGCCTTCTGAACCATCCTCGAAAACCCTCATCCAAACTCCGAACCAATTACGGAAACCTATGACTTCGAAAATCTCTACTATCGGACCTCCTCAGGAATTCGGATCCTTAGCGTCTAATTTCGGAACTCCCAGTTCAGAGCCTCTTGACTCCGAAACAGCCACACTCCGAAATTACCACCTGACTCGGAACTCGCACTAGGAAGGTGCGCAGGTTCCGAGTGAAACTCGAAAATTGATTTTGAAACCAGCGTCCGAATTTGGATAGACTATTGTTGAATCCCACCCAACTACCAAACACGTTTTAGAACCTCATTTCCGGATCCTTCACTTTCAGAACCCAGCATTTCGCATGCAACGTCTGTTACGTGAGAGAAGGCCATCATTCAAATTCTTACACTCATCAACTGCTAAATACCAATTTCCAATGCAACTGTCAATCAAATCACAATGTCAACTACTACGAAGTACACCTATGACTAAGTGATATGACGTAAAGTTTAACTAACCACCCTTTTAGTTAGTTCCCACGCTCAATTGAACCCATAAACTACGAACTCCCTTCAAGAATTTCTCTCATTTTCTCTCAACACTCGATCTCCACCACCATCTTCTACACCTCCTGCCACATCAACATCCGCCACAAACCGCCATCCTCTGCCATTCTTCCTGGTGTAAAACCTCATTCTTGGTAAGATGGACTCTTCTTGCTATTCTAAGTATAATTATCTAAACTTTAGCTCGATTACACGCACTAACATTCATAAAACCGTTGGATATTAACTTTATCCGAAGGTCCTTAGGTTCCGAGAACCCAAGTCCCGATCCCCTGCTGTCGAACTTCCGAACTCACACTCCTTTCTCGACAGTATCACGCTTCAAGGGTGAGCTTCATACCCCTCCTTTTTACTTTTCAGAAACGTTTAGGGGGAGAATACAACATATCATACTATAGATACCATTCCACGCATGTTTGAATGTATTTATATGTTTGACAAAGGATTTACACAAGATAAAATGATTATTTCATGCGAGAATATTACCGATTTCGGACCTCCATCCGAGCAGACCTCGCACATGTTTTTCATACAAATCCGATAAGCGAAAGGTGCTAATTGTAGCTCTACTTCGCAAAGTTAATAGTTCTAAAATAAACTATGATACCATAAACACAAGAACTCACACATTACAACAAACAGTGCCTTAGATCAGGGGCGGACCCAGGATAAATGGACACGGGGGGCACTGATCCAGGAAAAATGGACACGAGGGGCACTGAGGAGCACATTTTTTTTAGACGGGGGACACCTATATATAAATTTTTTTTACACTACGGGGTAAAATTTCAAGGGGGGCACAAGCCCACCCGGGCTCCTATATAGGTCCGCCCCTGCCTTAGATAAACTATTATAGGAATAGTTTATGGATATACAGTTTCCCACTACATTGAAACAACACAAGTTTGCTTATATAGAAATATTATATATTCAAACTACTTCCGACGTTATTTTGGAAATAAGATAACGACTGAAAAACAAAAGGGTTTTCTTAACTACTAAGCGTAAACGGGTCGATGATACATACATTTTTGTGAGACGGGTTTTCACAGTACCTTTTAGTCGTTACACTATAAGTCCTGAAATTTATAACCAGAGTCTCGGTAAGAGAGCGTGACGTTGTGTATAGATCTATACGGGATTGACAACCCCGCACCTGAGCTGTTAGCTACAGCTAGACCGGCAAGTCTGAGGTGACAATCGTCATAACATCCCGATGCCTGAAGAACGTCGTAGCAGGCCTACTAGTCCACAATATGGTTATAGGACGTCTCACATGGGAAAACGATACACCCTTAAAAGATTGTTTACGTTGAAATATACATTTTTCCATAAAGTTACATTACAACTTACACTACATTGTAGTCTTGGGGTTTTAAGATTTACTACACTTTTAAACATAGAAAATATTGGATTTTCTTGAGTTTTCAAATCTACGATTTACTACAAATGGATTTTTTTTCATATAAAATACTTATGAACTCACCAACTTTATTGTTGATGCTTTTCAAACTACTTGTATTCTCAGGAAACCAGTAAGTAAGCTCACAAGCGATGTCAGCAGGACGCTATGCCGTCATAAATATATATATATTTTTGAATCACATGTAATTGTAATGGAAACAACAACATTGAACTTATGTAACTTTTACAATTATGTTATGATGGTTGTGATTGCGTGGATTCATTATTACTTTGACACTGTTATGATATCGTACATGAAGTCACCCACCCTCGAACGTTTTCACCAATACGGTTTGGGGGTGTGACAATATAAAATAGTATTCGTTATAAGAAAAATAAAAATTAATATAAAAGCTTTTCAACATATATGTATAATTTTTGTGGTGATACTTGGTTGAGTATATTGTATCAACTATTCCTCACCATTCTTGACTTCCCAAACAACACCATATTGTAATTATTATTTTCACATTTAATTCAACTATATTGAAATTCCTAATAACATAAAACTTATTATTTTATTATTTTTGAAAAAGAGCTTTGTATTTGTTATTATAGTTCTTCATTTTGAAAAAATATATTTATACATCCTAAAAATTGTATTAGTACCATAAAAATAAACATAAAATCCAAATATTAATATATTTTATATTAGAATTGCATCAAACACATATTAATAACAAAGCTATACACATACTTTTTAGCATTAAACATTATTAAATGCATATAATTAAGATTAAAATAATATATTTAAAATTGTACATATGTTTGCAAAAGAAGTTCTTACATACATGATAGTCATTCTTCGGGGTCAGTCAAAAAGTTCATGGGTGCTTCTTTTTTAACATAAACCATAGACTTCCAAAATATGTCATATAGAACCCGCGTAACCATATCATGGCGGTACTTGAAACCTGGGAGCTCTCTACAATGCACTGCATGTTCCCAAAAGAGTTCAAGCAAGCCTTGCGGCAAACTGGACATATTTCATCAATCAGGAACATTGGAATCATTAGGCGATACTTGAGGATAGTATGCTACTCCACATACTACATACAGTGTCTGAAACCATCAATTAGAATAGCTAAAAGAAAATATTGGGCATGTAGTGCACGGACACACTAAAGAATTGTTTTCTATCTAACAATCATACGAGTAACATCCCCATGAAACACCTTATGCGCTAAACCTTTATTAAGTGGGACTACTAGCATTAAACTGTTTCTTATGTGTTATATTGAAATTTGTTTACCTTGGGTATTGGTGTTGATAAAATTTGACTTTACCAAGCTATCTTTGTTAAAATAGCTAAAATGTTGTCATGATATATCTTTAATAGATTGTCAATTCAATCCACTACTCATAACTACATGACAATGTTATGTATCCATAATCCATAATTGGATACCTCAAGAAAAGTTGTAAGTGTCTGTTAAGGTGTAAGACTGAACGGTATGGGTGAGTGGAAGGGCCACGGTGTCCAAGCTGGCTCCCGACCCTGCCCGGTAACACCGCCTCGGTTGGGGTTTGGTGTGCGGGGTTCGCTTGGCACCGGGGTTCCAACCCCTTGCGATGAACCGTGTGGAATGTTTACCTTTGGCCCCTGAAGTATGAACTATGTTGCAAAACACCCCCTCCCCCAACGGCTATACATGTAACGGCTAAAAAAAATTTAATAATTTTTTTTAAACTTTTACCAACTATAAATACACACACTCATTCACAAAAAAATTACCAATCTTCTACAAACATATTTCACACCCAATTCTCTCTAAAAATCATGTCTAGCCAAGATTCACCAAACAACCAAACGCCACCAACGAATCGAAACCGACCAAACGTTCTCGGTTTCGAACAACTCTACAACACGGACGTTTATCGTCCACAAATGGACCAACCGATTTTTTCGCCCAACGTTTACCCATACCAAATGTCGGGATACCCCCAAAATGCAACCGCAAAATTTATTCAATTCTTTTCAAGCGTTTCCCGACACACCAACCCAACAATTCCAAAACCCATTACCCGATTCCGTTCCCGAAACACAAGGTTCACCGAAATTAGTGCCGGAAACGCAACCCAAAGTCCATCCCGCGGCACGCCAACCATGGACAACCCAAGAAGAAATCGCTTTAGCCCATTCGTGGATTGACGTTTCCGAGGATGCGGCGGCCGGAAACGCCCAAGCGGCGGAACACTTTTGGATGCGGGTCACGGACCGTTTTCACCAAGAATTAGGCCGGGCGCCATACCGTTCGAAAGACGGTTTGACAACAAAATACTGGGACATCAACCGTGCCACAATGAAATTCAACGGATTGATACACAATCTACGAACGCACCGTCGAAGCGGTCAAACGGAGCAAAATGTTTTCGAGGAAGCACTAAAAATTTACAAAGAGGACAACAAAGGAACGCCATTCCGATTCGTTGAGTTTTGGCGTATTGTTGAAAAATGAAAAAAATGGCACGATTCAAACGCCGAAGACGACATCCCGGCACCGGCAAGAAAACGTTCGAAAACTTCCGAGTCAAGCCACAACACTACCTCCTCCGAAGCTCGTATCAACGTCAATTTAAATGAAGACCTCGAAGACGACGACCTCGAATTTCCCGATTTCCGCCGGCCAACGGGACGAGATGCCACAAAAAGGAAAGGAAAAGCGACTTCGTCGAGTGCGGGAGGTGGCTCGGAAAATAGCGACGACATTGCACGTATGCGCTTGGAATTCGAACGTTACAATTTAAGTTACGCCGAGCGGATGGAGTTGGATCGAAAGGCGTTGGAAGAGAGAACACTAGCCCGAGAAGCACGTGAACGAGCCCGAGAAGCACGTGAACGAGCCCGTGAGAAAAAACAACAACTTCGTGAAGAAAAACAATGTTTAAAAGACATTAAGTTTTTGACGTCCAATCCGGAAGAGGGTCTCGAGGGGCCGCAACGGGAGTTGGTTTTAAAAATGAAAGCGGATATTATGGCGAAATATGGTTTCTAGGTTGTCGTTTAAATTTTTTTAGTTTGTCGTTTTATCGTTTTAGTTGTCTTTTTTTAGTTGTCATTTTATCATTTTATCGTTTTAACGTTTGTCGTTTTAATTTCCGGTTGTAATTTTTAAATTAATGAAATGTTTTAGTTTAAAAATTGAATTGTTTTATATTTGGTTAATTTAAAACAAAAAAGTGAGGGGTTGGTGAGAGGTTACCATTTGCTAGATTTAAAGGGGTGAGGGGAATGTGAGGGGAAGGTGAAGTGGCGCCGAGGGGAAGGTGAGGGGAAGGTGAGGTGGCGCCTATGTGGCACCAGAACCCCTCACACTGTGAGGGGAACCTATACCTCTTAGTCTAGCTAACACCCTAATTTTCCATAATAAATTAGATAAACGAACTCAATTCAAAGTAATTCTAGTAACAAATAAAACTCCTAATATGGTCTTAACAATAGCGGAAGCAATACAATAAGATAAATTTCTTGACTGGCGAGCCTTGGATGTTACAACTTTGTGAAACTTCTAGGTCATCATCCCTACTAAGCCTTCTCCTTCCCTTTTCCACTGCCACTCGCTAGGTTGTTTCTTGGTTTACGCGCATTTAAAATTCTAACTAGGTAAGCTTAGGGTCTAATGAGTTCGTGTAGCACATAGATGTCCATTTAAGATAAACAAATAGTTTAATCATACATTTTTATTAAAAACCATGTTATAGTGTATATCACTCAATATCACAATTTAAGAGAACGTTTAATTATCTAGAGAAAGAACCAAAGACCCATTTCTCTTCCTACTTGGCACAACACACCATTATGCTCAAGTATTTTAAATATCCAAGGAAAAGAATAAATATTCTCAATTCCTATCCCTGTCGATTGCAACACATCTGCCATGCTCACGACTATTAAACACCCCGTTCCTACTAAATGCGACATATAGTAGAGAAGCAAATACAAAAATGTTTTCATGCATACTATCAACGAGTAATAAAAGATAACAGATAATAACCACATTTCACGTGATAAACATTTTTGTGTAAGCAATCACATCACACGAAAAACGCACTTGGGTAATGCAGTCCTTAGAATAAGCTTGGCTCTACTAACTGATCTCCTACAATTTTTAATGAATATATCTAAGGAAAGTATCCTAAAACATGGAAATTCGTACCCTAAAGTGTTCCATGACGTTTGGTTGAATTAACCATGCATTTCGTTCGACCAACTATGTATGCATCAAAACTCTATATATTTTATCGCTCAACTCCGACTTTCGACTTAAAACCATCGTAAATTCCTTAGTTATTCAACATCGTTTAAAAAGAAAACTAAGAAAACATATAGTTTTGTCACTTTGGACCTAATAATATTGTCAAATATCCTTATTCTTATTATAAAAACACATTATAAATATGATAATATAAAGCGTAATACACTTTTAGTTGTGTATGGACTATTTTGTGTATTTATTAAATTGGCCCCATTGATTTTAATAAGAAAATTGATATAAGGATATTTTAGATTTTAAACACATTCTAGGGTGAGCTAGGAACTCAAAAAGTATTTATTTTATAAAATATTAAAATAATAAAGAAGTGATATATGAATTTCAATGAACAGTTGCACCAAGTACACCAAATACATATAAGCTTCCAAGAGATGATGTGAAGTAGTCCTTTTGGAATCAGAAGAGTCGAAACATAAAAGAAAATCATGGGGCAACCGGCAACATGTTCGAACCTGCATCATTTGCTTATGACCCCATCACCGTACCATCCATTTAAGAACAAACTTGTGTTGATTTTTTAGAAAACATATTTATATATTATTTTTTTTAAAAGCATATAAGTCTATATCCATTTTAAATGAATTGGTTATCTTCTTGACCCGGTTTCTGAAAACGGGTCTGCCACCATTTTCGAATTGGGAAGCTCGATTTTACCTCATTTAAACACTTTTTAATTATATCTAAACTATATCTCCATCCCAATAATCTTTTTAGTTATATTAATTCATAAAGATTTCACTTGATAAGAGAGTTTTAATCCATCAAAAAAAAAACAATTCTAACACCAAAATATATTGATTCAAATTGGATGTTTGGATCAAATTGGAACACAAGATTTCAACCAAACAACTTGAAACATGATAACAAGCTTAATAAACAACTAAAATGAGCATAAACTGAGGCGACATAACTTAATTGCCCAAAAAGATTCATGATCTTCTTTCAATGATTTCTCCTTCAATTCTCAATGCTTTCACGTAATTCCAGTGGGTATTCTACTCGTTTTTTCGAGCTCTATATAATGCCTAGGATTATAACCGATGAGGCCCTCTCATTTTCTCGAATTTACCCCCCATCAAACTGATGGTTTTTTTATGTTAATACCCGTTATTTCCTCTCTATTAACCTATTTATGTTTAATTACTTAATTACTGAAGCACAAATTAATTACATTATATATATTTATGAATTATTACAAACTTTCCCTTAACAAAATTCCATATTCAGAATTTGAACTAAGCAAATAAATATAGATATTTGGTCTTCACATCTCGTTCGGTTTCCCATGTCACATTTGATCATTTATGGTACTTCGACTAAACTTTCACCAATGATATTTCTACATTCCGTAATTTCCTGATCTTCCTATCTATAACAGCGATGGGTTCTTCCATATAACGTAGCTTTTCATCTACGTTGATTTCTTGGAATGGCACTTCCATGTCTGCATCCACCAAACATTTCTTTAGGTTAGAGACATGAAACGTGTTATGAATTCCCTGCATTTCTCTAGACGACTAAGTATTTCAAACAAAGAATCAACATTCACAACTATCTGAAACATCCAAAAATTTGGATGTTAAGAAATTAAAAGAATGAAAATAAGTTTAGAATTTCAATAAAATCTAAGAATGATAAAATGGCTAACAAGGGCATAATTGTCATTTCACATGACCAACAATAGAAATAAATATTTGGAATGAATGTTATATGGAGTTATATAAGTTTTATGTAATTATGACACAAGTGTATAAGGCCTAATCGTAAAAATGGAAAAGAATGTGAAAATATGAATTTCGCAATAAATGGTGAAAATGATCAACTTCCGGGCCGCAAAACCCTATCCTAGACGCAAGATACGAAAAAGGGCGAATGGGAAAAAGGTAAAGGACATGAAATTGAAACAATTGCAAAAAGAATCAATGGAAATGAAGTTCGTATGAAGAAGTTACAAGCTTGCAAAGTTGGACAAGAAATTAAGAATGAGCTTATTGGAAACGCAACATTCCGAAGGTCCATGTTTGCAGCCCGATAAGTCGAAATACATGGGTTTTTAGAGAAAACTCAAAACATGAAAGTTGTTGAGCTCGTTCCCATCTTTTCAAGGATATAAGTCTTGTAAAATTTGGAAGTCATATACGGAAGTTATGGCTATGAGAAAATCGTTAAAAATAATGAGCAAAAAGCTGGGAATTTATCCAAGTCATGAGCTAGGGGTAATTTTGTCATTTTCCATTTAAAACCCAGCCATCAGTTCACGTGCTCCTGTGGGTTACGCATCTTCCCAAGAAAGTTCGTATATCACATCTAGAAGGGGAAATCGGGAGAGAAACGTGAAGCAAAGAAAAACACACACACATCTACTGTGTATATGCGTGAATGTAAAATCGAGATCGAGAGAGGCAAGAGTCAGATCTGTCACACCCCGATCCTTGGCGGAATCGATCAAGGCGTGATATATTGTTCAAAGTCTCATGACAACTATGTTATAATATGATTAGATTCAATTAAGTACTAAGTAGGCAAACAAGATCCACAACATACAAATACAAATTCAAATACAAACAACATTTATTACATCAAATTTAAATAGTCTTGTGGGTTTCTAAGGTATACCCTACTTTTCATCAACTTCATTCTTCAAATCTGCATCATGGGTAAAAACAGGTCAACTACGAGAGTTGGTGAGTAATCTAGTTTTATTAAAGAAAATTGTGAGTTTGAATAATTTGAAATTTGTTTTCTTTTGAAGTTGGCAAGCAAGTGTTATTGAGATAACAGTTTATAAATCAAAAATTGATTAACAATTGATAACAACAACAATAAGTCATTACCCTATATATATATACATATACATATATATATATATATATATATATATATATATATATATATATATATATATATATATATATATATATATATATACATATATATATATATATATATATATATATATATATATATATATATATATATATATATATATATATATATATGTATATATATAGGATGGAGCATCTAATCATTATACACACTCAACCACGTGCAATCAATCACCTTAGCGTCCCAAGGCAGGGTGGTCAACCCAATAGCGCTATTATTGTCCATAACGTACCTCAAGAATACGGGCATAGTCATGGAGATTAGACTAAAAATTGTAATGCACTACAAGTACATTTAGCGTAAACAAACAATAATTATACAAATAATGATTCATGTATAAATATCCCAACAATGTCTCAATGGTGAAAAAAATAATAAAATGAAGTTGGAACATATTAAAACCACATGATACACCCCAAAAGTATTGAAAATTATAAAATATGGGGTAGATTACTCACATTAGTCCAATAAGGAATGTGCGTGTTGTACGATAGACGGCTCGAGTCAAAATGTCGTAGAACCTAATATAATTAATAGTTTTGGCTTAGGAATCGATAAAAGGGAATATAGTATTAATAAAAATAATTAGACACATATTCTTATATTAGATGAATTAACAATAATCCAAATTTTGTTTTGAATATTAATGTATTCACATGTTAAATGAATTTTAAATTGAATTAATTACTTTGCTTAATTAATTTATATCTTCACATTAGGCAAGATTTTAATAATTTCTTATTAAAATAATAACTAGTCAAATTATAAGTATTTACAGATTTTATATATTATAAACAATTATTTATATGAAATAATCATTAAAATGCATTTTTACATGCTTAGATATTTAGGAAAATGGTTTTAAATACTAAACAGTAATGAAACATTATGACATTATCAGAAAATTATTATTTCATAAAATAGTAATTTCTGTAAAATTTTCATATTTTTATTAACTGCTTTAGTATTTATTTAGTATTTTAATAATTAAACCACAACAAAATTCAAGAAAAATAATAAATGATTCCCAAAAATTCTTGAAAATTAACCATAGTTTTCTAACATTATATTGAGCCTACTGTAAATATTTTGGATATTTTGGACTATGGAAAGTATTTCTTATGTTTTTCATTATTAACTAATCAATAAAATCATAAATAATAGAAAAATATTAAGAGAAATTCATTAGGCTTTTTATTTATGATTAACATGTTATATATGATATTCGGATAAGGTTTTATAATTTTTGGACATGTGTAGCTGTTTATTATCAATTTAAACCATTAAATAATCATTAAATCAGGAAAAATATGCAAACATTCTTAAACAAATCTGTAAATTTTGTCATGGAGTCTTTAAAATGTTAATAAGGTGCGAAAAATATAAAATCTAGTTTTTAACATACATAACTATATTTTGCAATTTATTTATCTACAACAAAATAAAATACAAAATAAGCATCAAACTGTAATATAAATGCATGAAACTTTATAAATCCACTTTACTCAATATATGGGTTGTTCCAAAATGTTCCCAGAATTTATTGACTGTAAAAAGTATTTTATGTGAATTATTGCCCTATTTTATTGCAATAATTATAGTAATTCAATAAAAATAAGTTATTTTCTGAAAATTTCCAGAACTTCTTATTTTATTGATGGGATCCTGAGAAAAATCAGGTTTATGCATAAAATGAGTTTTAGATAGTTTGGTGGATTTAATTTGTTTCATTCATGGATTTGAGACTTTTAACAACATACCTTGATGAATGTTTCAAGAGGGATGAAGATTTGAGTATATTGGAGTGTTCTTGGCTGAAATATGAAGATTTCTAGAAGGAATTTCGAGATTGATAGGGAGAGAAAGAATAGAAATGGTTTGAATGGTGATGAGAATAATGTGTTGGGAGAAAAATGAAAGGAAAGATGATGGGAGGTGTGAGTGGGAGACAATGGGAATAACTTTTGGCTTTTGGTGGTCTTCATAATTTCCCACTAGCACAAGCATCTCTATGTAATACACTAACTAATATAAAAATTTTATAAAATTTAATGTAGAGTTTATAAAAATAGAGTTTTATAAAAAATAGGTTATTATTTGATTATAACAATCTACTTTGATTTGAAGTTTAATTATAGCATTCAAGTTTGATTCTTTTAATTTAATTAGAGCATCATACTTTGATTTGATTTTAATATGGTATCATAATTTAATTTGATTATAGTTATAACGTTATACTATGCTATATTGCTATTAACGTCAATTTATATCGTATTGTATGGGTTTTGATCCTATTAGCGTCAAGTAAGCTCGAGTAGGGTTTATTAAATTTCCAATTGGGTTGGGTTGACCCGAAATCATTTTAGGCGGATGTCACAGTCTCCCCTACTTTAGGAAATTTCGTCCCGAAATTTAAGAAGAGAGTACCTTAAGAGAAAAGCTGCGGGTATTTGGTACGCATATGATCCTCACGCTCCCATGTATACTCAGGTCCACGTGCTGACTGCCACCTGACCTTGACCAGGGGAATGCGACTTCTTTTGAGTTGCTTTTCCTTTCAGTCGGCAATTTCCAAGGGTTTCTCGATAAATTGCATTGTCTCGTCGATTTGGATATCCTCGACAGGAACATGAAGGTTCTCGTCTGCTAAACACTTCTTAAGGTTGGCTATATGAAATACTGGGTGAACTTTATTAAGCTCTATTGGTAGATCCAACTCGTAGGCTACTGGTCCGATCCTTTTCAGGATTTTGAACGGGCCTACATAGCGTGGTGCCAATTTACCCTTGCGTCCAAATGGAACCACACCTTTCCATGGGGACACTTTTAACATGACCATGTCACCCACGGTAAATTCAAGCGGTTTGCGTCGCTTGTCGGCGTAACTCTTTTGTCGGCTACGAGCTGCGAGAAGGTTATTGCGAATCTGAGTGATTTTGTCGGTTGTTTCCTGGATAAGCTCAGGACCAACGATTGGAGAATCCACTGTTGCGCGAATCACGTGGGACTCGCCAATTTCATGCCAGCAAATAGGAGATCGGCATTTACGGCCATACAATGCCTCAAATGGTGGCATCTTGATGCTAGAATGATAACTGTTATTTGTAACGCCCCAAATTTCAAAATTTTTAAAATTTATTTATTATCAAGGTTCCCATAAAATATTTATTCTAAAAGTAAATCTGTTCGACCTATTTATTAAACCGACAGCGGAAACAATTGAAAATCATAACATAATTCATTAAAATAAATCTTCTTGTATGCGATGTGCCGCCGTCACGCCTTGCCCTTCCCTTTGTCAATCGATTTACCTGAAATATTATAAAAACAACGGGTAAGCTTAAAGCTTAGTGAGTCCACAAATTACCATACATGCCCACACATTAAACAACCCGTCCTCGAGAACGACCCGACCCTACCCGCCATACAACAGCTACGGGCGTCCATCATACAACAGCTATGGACACGGGAAGGTTCTACCCATCATACAACAGCTATGGGTTCCCGGTTATGGCCCAGCCCATCATACAACAGCTATGGGACAAGGCAATAGTCCAACTCGCCATACAACAGCTACGAGGGGACACGCATCAGTACTGAGCCCAACAACAAATAACCACAGATATAGAGCAAATCATATAACTGTAAATAACACACAAGATGCCTAACATGCAACATCATATAGTAAGGTGAGGATACTCACCTGATTTGAAACCGCACAGATATTCTCTAATATCCCCACTTAGCTCGTCCACACACCTAAATCCCACACACATACAACATATCAATTACTGACTAGGCTCTTACAGACCTGTCTAAAGGTTAGACTCACTATTTGCCATCAAACCGTGGTCAAAACTAAGTCCCCGGTCAAACAGTCGCTCGCTGCGGCGTGGCACCTCATCCTACGCGCCGCGGCTATCATCGAATAATTACGGGGTTTCAGCCGAGTCCGCGCCGCTGACATAGCCAGTCCGCGTCGCGGCTCGTAACATTCCAAAATGTTTTTCAGCGATTAACAGTACATCAATCGGTTAGGGTTCCTTTCTACACCCTTCCTGGGATCAGGAACTACCCTAAGGTCACTTCCTTATGGACATGCAAGTCCATGCATGTCCTTGGTTCAAACCCTAAGGGTTACAAATCGTCTAAAGCTACAAACCAACAGGTAACACCATATGACGGGATAACAAGGAAAGTCAGAAGAGTAAATCTTCTTACCTCACTTCTGAAGGACGGAGTGATGCCCACGATCCGTTCTAAACCTTCTCCCGCGTGGATCTCCTTCTTCTAATCTCCCAAAACCTTCAACACCTCGAGACCAAAGAGTATCTGCCGAAACCAGACACCTCTACTCTAGAAACTCTCCAAAAACATGAACCCTAGGGCTGGGGTCCTTTTTATAGGCGTTTAAATCCGAATTAGGGTTTTTCATGACTGTGGCGCACCGCGCCGCGGATTCTTTAGAACCGCGCCGCGCGTACAAATCCTACGCGATTCTAGATTCTTCCAAAGGCCGCGCCGCGGGTTCCTTCTGGCCGCGACTCGGCGGACCGGGTCTTACAATTCTCCCCCACTTAACTGGATTTCGTCCCCGAAATCCGTGCCGGTAAATAATTCTGGATAATGCCTCCGCATTTCCTCCTCCGGTTCCCAAGTCCATTCGGACCCTTTTCGATGCTGCCACTGAACCTTCACTAATCCTATTGTTTTATTCCGCAAAGTCTTTATCTTCTTTTCAATGATGGCAATTGGTCGCTCCACATAATTTAGACGTTCATCTAATTGAATATCCTCCAAAGGTACTATTGTGGATTCCTCAGTCACGCACTTTCTGAGCTGCGAAACGTGAAACGTGTCGTGAATCTGACTAAGCTGTTCGGGTAGCTCCAACCGGTAAGCTACCTCACCTACACGGGCGACAATTCGATATGGTCCAATGTACCTAGGGCCAAGCTTTCCTCGCTTCCTAAAACGAATAACTCCCTTCCAAGGTGACACCTTTAGAAGAACATAATCCCCGACTTTAAACTCGAGATCGGACCATCGCCTATCCGCATAACTTTTCTGTCGGCTTTGAGCGGTTAACAATCTCTCCCGAAACTTCTGAATTAACTCAGTTGTGTTGAGCACCACCTCTGTACTTCCCAATACCTGCTGGCCAACCTCACCCCAGCAAATAGGTGTCCGACATTTTCTTCCATACAACATTTCAAAGGGAGCTCTGCCAATGCTCGCGTGATAACTGTTATTGTAAGAAAACTCAGCTAAAAAGAGATGGGAATCCCAACTCCCGCCAAAATCGATGACGCATGCTCTAAGCATATCTTCCAGCGTTTGAATCGTCCTTTCACTCTGCCCATCCGTCTGAGGATGATATGCTGTGCTGAAATGAAGGCGAGTGCCTAATTCCTCATGAAACTTCTTCCAAAACCTAGACGTAAATCGGACATCCCGGTCGGATATCACCGAGACCGGTATACCATGCCGAGAGATAATCTCATCTGTGAAGACCTTAGCCAATTCCTTTGCAGAGTAAGTCTCTTGGATGGGGAGGAAATGAGCACTTTTGGTCAACCTATCAACGATAACCCAAATAGTGTCCATATGTCGAGGGGTTCTTGGCAACTTCGTGATGAAATCCATTGTGATATGCTCCCATTTCCATTCTGGGATCTCAAGAGGCTGCAACTTACCATGAGGCCGTTGGTGCTCGGCCTTGACCTTACGACAGGTCAAACATCTTTCGACAAACCAAGCTACTTCCCTCTTCATGCCTGGCCACCAATAATATTCACGCAGATCCCTATACATCTTAGTCGCTCCAGGGTGGATAGAGAACCTGGATTTATGCGCCTCCTCCAATAGGGTTTGACGAACCTCACCCAGCTTCGGTACCCAAATCCTCTCGTGACAAGTCAACAAATCCCTACTATCTTTAACCATAGCTGCCAACTGACCCACAATCCTCTCACTTTTCTGATTCTCGCTCTTGCTTGCTTCCACCTGGGCTTTCCTAATCAGCTCAAGCAGCGGTGTCACAATTGTCATCCTTAGACAAACGCCCCGAAGGGGTGCACTCGAAGCCTTACTACTTAACGCATCTGCTACCACATTGGCCTTTCCAGGGTGGTAGTGTATCTCACAATCATAGTCTTTTAATACATCCAACCATCTCCTCTGTCTCATATTGAGGTTTGCCTGATCCATCAGGTACTTCAAACTTTTATGGTCCGTGAAAATGGTGCACTTCACTCCATACAAATAATGTCTCCAAATCTTGAGAGCGAAGACCACCGCTCCCAATTCCAAATCATGAGTAGGGTAGTTAGTTTCATGGGGCTTCAACTGTCGCGAGGCGTAAGCGATCACCCTGCCTCGTTGCATCAAGACTGCCCCCAATCCCGTGATTGATGCATCGCAGTAAACTACCATATCCTCCATGCCCTCAGGCAAGGTCAAAACCGGAGCTTCACACAATTTCCGCCGCAAAGTCTCAAAAGCTTGCTGCTGCTCCTCACCCCACCGAAAAGCAGCATTTTTCTTAGTTAGCCGGGTCAAAGGTACTGCAACCTTTGAGAAGTCTTGGATGAAACGACGGTAATAACCAGCCAGACCCAAGAAACTTCTAATCTCCGAGGGAGTCTTCGGAACCTCCCACCGCATCACGGCCTCTACCTTAGCCGGGTCTACCATGATTCCTTGCTCATTTACAATGTGACCCAAAAACTGAACCTCCCGTAGCCAAAAGTCACACTTGGATAATTTTGCATAAAGCTTCTCCTTCCTTAAGGTCTCTAATACTTCCTTTAAGTGCTGTTCATGCTGTTCCCTGCTCCGAGAGTAGACTAAGATGTCGTCAATGAAAACTATAACCGACCGATCCAACATCGGTCGACACACCCGATTCATTAAGTCCATAAAAGCTGCAGGTGCATTGGTCAGTCCAAACGGCATCACTACAAACTCGAAGTGGCCGTACCTCGTCCGAAAAGCCGTTTTCGGGATGTCTTCCTCCCGAACTCGCATTTGATGGTAACCTGACCGCAAATCAATTTTTGAAAACCACGAAGCGCCCTGCAGTTGGTCGAATAAGTCGTCGATGCGAGGCAATGGATATCGATTCTTCACCGTAAGCTTATTCAACTCACGATAATCTATGCACATCCTGTTGGAACCATCCTTCTTCTTAACAAACAAAATAGGCGCTCCCCATGGCGAGCAACTGGGTCGAATAAATCCCTTATCTAATAATTCTCGAAGTTGAATAGACAACTCCAGCATCTCCGGAGGCGCAAGACGATACGGTGCTTTAGCTATCGGAGCTGCACCGGGAGTTAAGTCGATCTTAAATTCTACCTGCCTCTCTGGCGGCACGCCAGGCAGGTCCTCGGGAAAAACATCAGGAAAATCCCGAACCACTGGTATATCACCTGCTTTCTGCTGTGGCTTCCTTTCTCGTGTGTCTACAACATAAGCCACAAATCCCGAACCTCCATGCTGAAAATGTCTGCGTGCCCTAGCAGCTGAACAGAAAACTGCACCTCGATTCTTTCTCTCGCCCTGCACAACCAGCTCTCCCCCACTTGGGGTTTGAATCCACACTCGCTTGTTC